>OZ010799.1:348602454-349094954 GCA_963932465.1 Maratus speciosus | reverse complement strand
TCCTAATAATGAAAATATCACTTCCCAAATATTATCTGTTTTGAAAATATTAATTATACTGGAAATGATTTTCGTTCGTAAAAATAAAATCCTTGCGATAAAATTAGGATTTAAACACTGGTAAGAAAATTAAATTAAAATTATTCGGCTTCTTAATGGAAATATATTCTTCTGCATAATTTCATTTAAATGGGTTTATGTAGCAAATTATGTTCCTGCAATTCCATAAAAATTTAATATTGAAAGAAAAAGTAATAAGATTTCTATTTGTTATTATATTACAAGCGACAGAGTTAATTATATCGCATGTTTTTTTTTAATGTATAAAATATTATTAAATTAGAAAAGTTCTTTCATTGTTAAAGAAAATAAATCTTTTTTTTTTCTTTTTTTTCTGGGACGGAAAAATATTTTAATTAAACTACTTGTTGTAACTTGTAGAATTGTTTCATTTTAAAACATAAAAACTTTTTTTTATTATTATTATTATTATTTAGCTAACAATATCTAAAATAATGTGTTAAAAAAGCGCACAGGATAAATCTTATTTGTTTCTCTTAATAGACTTAAAAATATGTTTTGATAATTTAATTGAGTCTATTTTTATTTCTGGTACAAAATCAACTTTTTAAATTCTTCTAAACTTATTTATGAAAATGAAACATTTGATTTATATGCAGTTCCATTAAGATTTAATTTCCTTCTATTTCAGCTTATGTTAAATTCTTGTAAATAATGCAATAAAACATTAAATAATAAGGATTCTTTGGTACTTATTTTCAATATATATATATATATATATATATATATATATATTAAAAAAATCGGAAAATTTATTATGGAGGGTGGGATGTGGATTGCTGAAAAAAATTATAAAAACATATGCAAAACTTTATACTTAAAAAAAAGTATGAGTGTGTGTATATTTTACATACATTATACACTATTATCGCTCTATTCTAAAAAAAAGTAACTATTGCTGTCACCGCCGCCGCCGGTTTTGAATTTTTTGTGACCGGAGGTCTTTCTTCGTTAATATTAAGAAAAATAATGCATACAAAAATATGAAAATCGGTAGTATTATACAGAAATGTTTGATAAACATGCTGATGCAGACAGTTTTCAAATCGAAGAATTATTATAGGAGATATTAAATGCTAAAGTTGGACAAAATCGTTCCACTAAAAAAGTTTTATAGGAGCAAAAACTATTCATGGGAATTTAATCATTTTTAGATCATTTTATACGTTTGGAGTTTCCGGTGAACAGACTGTATTTATTTTTTTTTTTAATTTGACTCATTTTTTGATGTTTTATTTGTATTTTAAATTCAAATTTTCAGCATTTCTAGAGATATTTTTTACATATTTTAGAAAGTGATATTAATTTAAACTATTGCCAACTGTATAAACAGCGCAAACATTAATTTTTGCTTCAAATAAAAAAAGTATTTATGCGTGTAAATAAATTAAAAATTTATTTACTCGTGAATTTTAAGAGAGAAAGGAAATTGTAAAATAATAAATTCATTAACATGCGTTAAAAGTCTTAAATAGGAGAAATTGCGTCGTATTTACGTCACATTACAGTTATTACATAAAATGAACACAAAATATTATTGCAAAACAGTTTAAATTTAGAAATTGCGCTATACATTTATATGGTATTTTGAGAGGATACTTTTCAACTATTTTTGTTAGGTAAGCACAAATAACATTTCATTTCTAATGAAAGTATTTTCTCATGAATGTTAAAAAGAGAAAGGGTCAGGCAAAGTTTGGTCAAAATTACGTCAGATTAAAAACAATTAATTTAAAATGTCTTATTTAAAAGAACTTTCTTTTCGCTTCGTTAAAAAATACCGGGAGACAAAGACTCTGTTTAGTTAATTCCCTTTATATTAGCTTATTTTGAAATGTTTAACTTATTTTACTTAATCAAAGACGAAAACAGCGATTGTATCTTTGTTACTACTTAGTTATCCCGTCGACCAAAAATCTATCATTTGCCAAACTATAAGATTAAATGCCAATAATGGTTGATTGTAAATGTCACATTAACTTGGCTTTAAGCAAGTTACATGTGTCTAAGTCATCAAGTTATTTTTATTTCGGCGTTTTATTTGTATTTTTATTAATGTTGCACTAATTCATTAATTCTTTCGTTATTTAAAATAAAAATTGTGTCAATTTGTATAATTTGGCGAGTGGTTTGGCGATTTATATAATTTGGCGAAATGGGTCGACGGGATAATGGAGTAATACCGCAGCGGATTTGGCCTTAAAATTCCCCAATCAAAGAGAAATGAATAGAAATCCATTTAAGGGAGATCGCCACTGTTTTTTAAATTATAATTCAATCTTCCGAATTTTTTTTTAAAGGCGACCAAATTAGCGTACTTTTAAAGTCTGCGGTGTCAGATGATAGAATCAGAAAAGAAAAAAAAATAAATCAGATCCAGTGTTGCTTACAAAATTAAGAGAAAAGAGAGAAACTAAAATATTTTTAAAAATTGAGAAATGGCGAGTCAAACCAGTAAGCAAAAGATTCCACATGAATTACGTCAAAAAAGAAAACATTGGAAAAAAAATTCCAAAAATTATCGACAGAAGAAATACAGTGAACAGGCTATGGATACAGATTATATGCAACAGCCAACATGTAGCAAGAATTCAAATTGTATTCCACTCACATCCCCAAAAAATATTTCTTCATTAAGGTATCACACACAAGAATTGTTTCCAGGCATCCAAAATTGCCTCGGCCTACTCTTTGCAATAGCAGAGCAAGGCAGTATAAATTTGATAAATAATTTTACATGTGATTATTTATGGATAAAAATGCCATTATAAACAAATAAACTATTTTGAAAATAATACGTTTTATTCTTGTCAACTAATAATTACATCAAAACTAGTGTGTTATATGAAGAGGGTCAATTTTAATGGTGATCTGTTATACCCTCACACACAGCATCATTCCCTCATTTTTTCGATTATTACAAAAATTAAAATCTCAGACGATCTATCAGGTACAGTTTGGTTCATACTATTTTTTGATAAATATAGCAATAGCAATAAAGTACTTGCAAGCTAAATTTTGAGGCAATTTTATTGGGGCTCGTTATATAAAAAAAAGCTACTTTTCAGAAAATGGCCCATATATATTTATATAAACATTTTATGTGGGGTGGTTTTGGGTTTCTGGGGTCATATAATGAAAAGTTATGAAGGAATTCTTCAAAAGTCGCATCATAGTAATGACTGCAATAGGTAGTATTTTTTATGAAATCTACCTAAAAGATTCTATCATACTCTTTCTTTTTTCAGCTTAAATTCTTCTTTAGATAATTTCCCCATCGTAGTTTTATTCTTTAAAAAAGAAATATATAATTATTAGATGTCATACTGTCATTAGTTTTTTTTTTTTTTTTTTTTTTTTTTTTTTACTCTATTTCAATTTAAAAAAAATAAAAATTAAGTATTAACTTTTAGCAGAGTTAATGTTTATTTGATTTTAATACAATATATTTTTTTTTAATTTAACTTTAACTTTTCTCAGTAAATTAATAAAAATTAAAAATGTATTTACTTTACTTATTCTACTGTTACTCTACTATTACGTTATTTACTCTAATTAAAAATCTTAAGAGTATTTAATATGTATTTTATTGCATTAGATTTTCTTATTTTACTGTTAGTAAATATATAAATGGATTCAGATCGCTCCCTCATATATTAAAATTATGAGAGAATGATTGTGAAGGAATGATGAAATACTTCGGAAAACTATGTTATATAAAAATGATTAGTTTAAGGTAAATTTTCAGTTACTAAATATCTTTTGAAGTACATTTCTAATAATATAACAACATAAAAATACATTTCTTTAGTTTGTGTTAAACTTATGATAGATGAGGGAAGATAGGTAATAAAAATACTTACTTTGATCTAGTACTTGATAGCCATGTGCTAGCTATAAAGGAATGTTTTTGAGCAAACAACAAGACGTCTGCTTCACTTTACTCATGTACAAACTGTCCTCGACCTATATAATGCATGTGCTGATTTCTACTAAGTAAATAGGGGTAAATTTATAGTTATGTGAGGGAATAATGACAAATACTAGGGACATCATTAAAAAGTGCCGTAATTCTCTCATTACATAAAATATAAATATAACTAAATATTTAAATATATATTTAGGTATATTTATTGAATTTAAAAAATATATAAATATACATACTGCAATGGCGCAGAAAGCATTTTCTTTTCTACATGTGTGAATGGGGACATAGTGAGGGAATGATATTTGCATTTTTAAAAATATTTAAAATATTATATTTCAATTTCAATAAGCAAATAATTACAGTTTGTATGTATAACTGATTAATATTGATAGTTTAAATCACCTTTTTCTTTTAGAAATTTTAAAATATTTCATCAAGATCCCTGGGACATAAAATTGCCACTTTTCCGAAAATGACTCATAAATATGTATGTACTAAATTTTGTCCTCACGATAAAAGTCGCAATTATGCACAGATCGTCTTCAAACCCGCCAAAAGCATTGAGATGGCTAATATCTCGGCGGATATTGCAAATGCGCAAAATCGGCCCAAGGGGGAGGAAATGGGGGGCGGGGGTAACAATTTTGAATACGACCTTAACATGATTCTGATAAAGCCAGCTCTTACAAAAAAAAAAAAAAAAAAAATGACAGGAAAATTTAAACATTTTTCGTTATAGCAGTTGCCAACAATTTAGCAAGATTTCCACGTGAAAAATAAAAATAAAATAAATAGTTTGACGAATTAAAAAAAAAGTTAATATTACGTCATAACTTTTCTATAGCAAGATTTCCACGTGAAAAATTAAAATGAAATAAATAGCTTGACGAATTTCAAAAAGGGGATATTACTTCATATTGGAAATATAATGGAGCAGGTGAATATGGAACGTAATGTGAGTTTGAAAAAAAGTATTGAAACATGATAAAAACCCGACTGTGTCAAAATCAGCCCCAGGGGGCGGAAATGTTTTGAATTTTAAAATTTTGAATACCGCTTTAACATGATTCTTATAAAACCAGCTCTTATAAAAAAAAAAATGAACTTAAAAACTCGCCAAAAATGGCCAGTTAAAATTGTTAAACTGTATTTTTCTTTTATCTTGATTTGTTTTTGTTGGTGAAATTAGTACTTAACTTCGAAATATACCTCCGCCTGTTGGCCGAGCCGAAATTTGTTTTACAAATATTAATATTTAATAATCTAGCTCACCTGATTATTGAACCTTTCCCATAATTATGTAACCAAGTAACAGTGAACGATATGCAACATACTAATATCTTCCCTTAAACGTTATCTAACTAATAATGCAAATCCCTTCAAAATTCACTCAACAGGATCTCGAGATGTAAGCAGCCGGAACGAAATTTTTTTTTTGCGTTATACATAGACAGAAAATTCGACCGACAAATTCAAAGTTGTGGTAGTACGCATCAAGGAGAACCAAAATTTCAAAGGAACATGGTGTCGCAAGCCACCTATTTAACTCTTTATCTACTGACGGTACTTATAAGTATCATTAATATAACTTGTTATAAAATTCATTTAATACACCGATTAGTTGAAATGCAGTTTAGAATGAGTTATAGATGCATTACTTTATTTTGTTCCAAAAGCATTTTTGCTTACGTGAAACAAAAATATTTTTAAAAGGATGATTTCCTTTGCCTTTGCATCTTTTCAGCTTTCTTGGTGTTGGGGTAAGGGGGGAGAATTTTTCAATTCGGAAATATTTCTATATTTCTATTGTAAGAACATTATATTTGTACATTTCCTAATTCTATAAAATACTAAAAAAATATTTTGAATAAAAAGTTTGAGTGGATTTATAAATACTGCACAAAATCTCTATGAATTAAAATTTAATGAATCCTTCTAAATCCTTCAATCCTTGTAAAATCCTTCTAAAATTTATTAAATGATTATGTAAATCTTCTAATGTAGTTTCAAAAATTCACCAAAAATGCTTTAGAAGATAAAATTTTCATGAATTCATAATTCAGTACATAAAGGGTTAAGTAAACATACATGGTGTTCTACCCGAACTGAACTTGTGTCGGCAGTAATAACTTTCAGAAAACAGAAATACAGGCATCTCCCGATTTCTGTAATTAATACGTTCCGTAATGTTTTACGTAACTTCAATTTTACGTAAATCGAATTTGTAAGTTGGTTAGGTAAAATTTCGTAAGAAACTACAATATTTATACATATACTATATACATATATATATTATTTACACCGTATTATTTTATAAATAAAGCATCATGCGACAGTATTTACTAGTATATAAACTATAAAAGTATAAAAAAATGTAAAAACATACTTAAAGAGCACTCTTCAAACATCTTGTGGAATACGGGATTTATAAATCTAACATTGATGAATTCATTTATAAAAATTTTAAATCTAAATCAAACGACCATAAAAATAAGAAATAAATAAAGAAGACTAATTTAACCTATTCTCCATGAATTTCTGATGACAAGACAAATGAATAGTACTCACAAAATAAAATAATCCTTGATAAGCATAATCTATATTTATTATGAATTAGATGACTGCTATGAATAACTAACAATAAAGATTAAGTTTTTTTGTTACAGATTGGATTGTATATACCAATACAAATATAACTCTATCTTATATATAAGCTATATTACGGTTGTGGTTTATATCTATATATTTTATTTATAAAATAAATATCAAAAGTATGCAACTGTGTATCAAACGCGCTAGTATGTTCACAAATGTAATTTTCGAGATTTCTTACGTAACTGCGAATTTACGTAAGTTGCGTAATACGTAAGTCGGGGGATGCCTGTATATTATAATGAACAGTATGCACTTGATGCTTCACATCATGAACTGCGATTACCAGTTGATACGGTATCATCGATTGCGAGAGCACCCTTGTTTTATCAGAATTTTTCGTGATGGTATCACATTTCATACCAAACGAGGTATATACACGCTCAGAAAAAACTCTAAATTTACGAGCGTTTGCCCTTCAGTTTTCACGGGCAACAGCATTATTTGTTGATAAACGATCTGGTCCATTAAATAAGCGGCCTTATCTCTTAGTTACTTACAAAATTAAGGGCAATCCACATATTTTTACAGTTTTAGCCCATCTGTTAGCAAAAACACGGATAGGTAATTGGATATGGATTTTTCTTTTACAGGGTGTGACTGGAATCTCTGCTGCCGGCCTCTGCCCGTAATTTTACAGAGATATTTTGTGTTTGTATCGCACTATTTTAGGTAGATTTCGTAAGAAATACTACCTATTGCAGTCGTTACCATGGTGCGACTTTTGAAAAATTCCTTCATAACTTTTCATTATAGGACCACAGGAACCCAAAACCACCCCCACCTAAAAAGTTTATATATATATATGTATGTATGTACTAAATTTTGTCCGCACGATAAAAGTCGCAATTATGCACGGATTGTCCTCAAACTCGCCAACAACTTTGATATGGCTAATATCTCGGCGGGGATTGAAAATGGGCGAAATCGGCCCAAGAGGGTGGAAATGGGGAGGGTTCAAAATTTTGAATACTGTCTTAACATCAATCTGATAAAATCAGCTCTTACACAACAATGGCCGAAAAAAAATAAAAGTTTTTCGTTATAGCAGTTGCCAACAATTAAAAAAAGAACAATAAAATTCTCACCACAACAATTACTTTTCTTTTGCAAAATTTTCACGTGTAAAATTAAATAGTTTGACAAATTGAAAACAAATTGAATATTACGTCATTTCTAGAGCAAGATTTCAGCATGAAAACTCAAAATAAAATAGTTTGACGAATTATAAAAATATGTATATTGCGTCATATTGGAAATATAATGGACTTCAGCAGGTGAATATGTAACGCCATGTAAGTTTGAAGAAAGGTATTAAAACATGATAAAAACCCGACTATGGAAATATTAAAACATTTTAACACTTCAAGGTTCTCTGAATTTTTTGTAGCCATTTTTTAAACCTATTCCATATACATGTGTGTGTGTATTCGTGTATATTATAATTTTCACAAAAAGTTTAGCTCCCTACAGCTCACTCTTTGTGAAGAAACTGGGTTTTATCTCTAATCTTGATTTAAGTTTTGTTGAAGAATTTAGTACTTAACATCGAAATCTACCTCCGCCTGTAGGCCCGAGCCGGCAGGGATTTTTTATTTTTATTAAAATTATCACCATCAACCCGTGTTCAATTAGAGTGAAACGCCCTGTATTTGGGACTAAATAAGTGTTTTGCGATACGATGTTCTACGGTAATTTTCCATACTGTTGTTGCTTACTATCATCCCTCTGAATATGTCGGTCGAATTCGACAACACTCTACACTGTTAAAAATATCGTGAAAAATTACCTCTGCTTTTAAAGGCTATCTATTTTCTGACCAATGAGAACGATCCATAGGCGTTTATGTAGCGTTTTCATTGGTCAGAAAATAGATAGCCTTTATAAACAGAGGTAATTTTTCACGATATTTTTAACAGTGTATATATATGCATAGTAGATAAAAATGCTACTTTACGTTATTACAAAACAATATTTCACATGAGATTTTAAATATTTCAACTGATAAATTTAATCTTTTCAAAGAGACATAAGGAATTCAGCAACACTTAATCCTCTGTCGGTCGCAACTCTGGGCCTCCTGGGTTTGGTCGCAACGCGCCTGAAAGGCTTATTTTAGAAAATCGTCATTAGCAATCAATTGATGCAATTTTAACGTCTTAACCCTTTAGTGCGCAGCTTTGCATATATGCAAACAAAACTGTTTTGAATTTAATAGATTTTTTTATTTGCATATACCTAATTCACACCATAAAATAAAAATAGCAATATTTGCTTTAATTAAAAAACAGACTTTCCGTATTTAAATTAAGTAAAATTAACCATTGAAACTTTCTGGTGTGAAGTCAGATTCTCTCTGGTTAGGGTTTATAAAATAAATAATTATATAAAATAAGGTATTTGAAGAAATACTTATTAAAGTATTTATTAGTTTGCATTATTTTAGCGCAAAACAGCCACACGACAGTAGTTTTTACTTATATTGCAGATGTGCAACAGAAGAAAAGATTGACGTATTATATGAAAAATGTATCTCTGATGATTTTTCATTATTTTTCCTGTGTAATAAACCTTTCAGAGAGTCATATATAATTTTTTCGAAACAAAATAAAAAATCGCGCATTTAAGGATTAAAGTGACAAGTGACCTTCATTAGAATAAACAAAGAGATAATATTTCAAATTTGAATGAATAAACCTCGTTTATTACACTTAAAGTAATTAACCCTGCACGCTCTAGAATCGGAGAAGAGAACGGAAATAATTGTGGTGTGCCTGTCAGGTCTATTGGGACTGACGGAGAGTTAAGAAAGGAATTAAATATGACGCATACCCTAAATCAATCATCACCGAACTGTCAAACCATATATTCTACGTGTTTTTAAAGAATAGATATTTTTTCTGAATGTCTTTCTGAATGAATTTCTTCATGTCACTTTTTTTTAGTTTGATATTAAATATTTCAGTAGATTTTAAGCATTTCAACTTACATTATATGGCCAAAGGTGACCGGCCACTTGCAATTTTTGACGTTTTCTTAAATATAAAAATACATGAGAAATTATCCTGAAACTCCAGGTATGTAAACAGAATAGTACAGGTCATATATTTCCGTGAAGATTTTTTTCCCGAAACCCCATAAGGTACCGTCAACAAATTAAACAAGTTGGAAATTGCTCGTCAAACGTGGCAAATGAGGTGCGTTCGTACTATAACTAGTTTTATAATTACTTTTTACACCCCATATTGTACTGAATGTATAATTTTTTGCACTTCATAAAGTGCATAGTCTCTAGCATCATTAAAATGTACTTGCAATAACTTTTTTCCTATTCCCCGTAATGTAACGGAACACTTTTGACTGTCCCTGTAATTAAACTATGCATCCAATTTTCCTAAAATTGGAAATGGCTCGACAAAATTTTGCAACAATTATATATTTAAAATTTCAGACCATTCGGAAGGCTGTAGCATCATTAAAATGCACTTGCAATAATTTTTCCCATTAGCCGTAATGTAAAGAAAAACTTTTGACTGTCCCTGTAATTAAACTATACATCCGATTTTCATAAAATTTGAAATGGCTCGACAAAATTTTGCAACAATCATATATTTAAAATTTCAGACCATTCGGTTAGGTAGTTTTTGCTCTGTTATATGCGGACAGACAGATAGACAGGCGGACGGACGGACGGACGGACTGAACGACGACTATAGGTGCTACGTATGTATATAACTACGAACGCACCTAAAAAGAACGAATATCTTTTGGATAACCTTGTAAAAACTAATGTAGCAAAATCGTCCAAACTCTATAACATGATTAAGTGCCTTATTGTAATAAACTGTGTTCATTTTTATGCGAATAGAATGTATATTCGTAGAGAAATTAAAGCTTTTATAAAAATAGTCCCAAATTTTTCCAAGTTTTTTGCTTACAATATGTAGAGTTCTTAATATAAAAAAAGTTCTTTTCAGAAAATATGACAAATAATATTATACACAATACCATGCAATCAGAATGAAAAAAATAATACAAATTGTATGAAAAATGATCAGTTTTACTAAATAAGGATTCACTGCGCATGCCCAAATGTGAACAAAATATAATGTGCATAATGTGTTAGCTAAATGTATAGAGCAACTTTTGTAAAAGTCTCAGAAACATCGCTTGAAAATTCCAACAATTATCATTGATAGAATAAGCTCAAAATCCATTGTTTCCAAAATGAAGCAAAAAGATGAGGGGTTGTATCCATATATACATTGATTAGTGCCAGTATAGCATACACGATATTGCACGTACTACTGTATTTTGATACAGCCCCTCATCTTTTTGCTTCCTTTTTGGAATAACGGATTTTGAGCTTATTCTATAAACGATAATTTTCAGACTTTTCAAACTATATTTTTGAGATATTCACACAAGTTGCTCTATACATTTAGTAAACACATTATGCAAATTATATTTTGTTTACATTCGGACATGCACAGTGAATCATTATTTAGTAAAACTGCTGATTTTTCATACATTTTTTTTTCATTCTGATTGCAGGGTATTGTGTACAGTGTTATTTGTCATATTTTCTGAAAGGAACTTTTTTTTTATATTAAGAACTCTACAAATTATAAGCAAAAAACATGACAAAATTTGGGACTCTTTTTATAAAAACTTTAATTTTCCAACGAATATACAGGCTATTCTCATAAAAATGAACACAGTTTATCACAATAAGGCACTTAATCATAATCTACTGTTTGAACGCTTTTCTTACATTAGTTTTACAGGGTTGTCCAAAAGATATTCTTCTTTTTCAATTTGTTGACGGTCCCCTATGGGGTTTCGGGAAAAAATCACCACGGAAATATATGACCTGTCCTATTCTGTTTACACACCTGGAGTTTCAGGATAATTCCTCATTTATTTTTCTATATATTTAAGAAAACATCAAAAATCGCAAGTGGCCGGTCACCTTTGGCCATATAGCGTATGCATTTAACCTATTCAAGATGACATAACACTTAAAGAATTCAGTAAACACTTAAGAAAGGAATTAAATACGACGCATCCCCTAAATCAATCACCAAACTGTCAAAGCTTACATTCTATGTACTTTTACAAAAACAGACTTTTTTTTCTGTATGCTCCACTTCATGTCACTTTCTTTAGTTAGATTTTAAATATTGCAACAGATTTTAAGGATTTCAACTTTTTCCTTTGATCTATTCAAAATGACATAAAGCTTAAAGAATTCAGTAAACACTTAAGAAACAAATTAAATATGACACATCTTCTAAATCAATCATCAGACTGTCAAAACATTCATTCTACGGGGTTTTTTTTTTGGTTTTTTTTTTTAAACGGACATTTTTTCTGAATGCTCCACTTCATGTTACTTTTTTTTAATTAGATTTTAAATACTTCAAGAGATTTTAAGTATTTCAACATTTAATCTATTCAAAATGACATAAAACTTAAAGAATTAGGTAAACACGTAAGAAAGGAATTAAATATACCTTATCCCGTAATTCACTCACCAAACAGTCAAAACATATATCTACGTTTTTTAAAGAACTGACACTTTTTTGCCTGAATACTTCACTTCATGTCAACGGATTTTATTTCGATTTGAAATATGCAATGTTGCAAAGTTCAAATCAATTTGCTCTGTCTGCTAAATCTATTATGTAACGATGTTAAATAAAATTTTCTTTTTGTAAATTGTTAAGTACGTGCTATGCGATTTAGAAAATTTCTTAGAAAATAAAAGAATGTATGAATTGCTTTTAAAGAATTCGAAAAGGTATATTCTAATATACAACGAGAAAAAAAACACAAAAGGAGTATTCTATATATGTATATTTAAGAATTCCTTGAAACGAAATACTTGCATTTGAAATTAAAACCTTTAAAATAAATTAAAGTGGCAAAATATGCAATTTTAAAACAAAAGAAAAGTGATAACAAAGAATAATCAGTTATTTTCTTATACTGCTCAAAACAATTAGGGGAGCACATGGCTTTAACAAAATTACGCAAATATTTACACCGATAAGTAACGTAAACAAAAACATCTATAATTTAAAGCGTAGTAGAAAACAGACAAAGAAAACTTTACATGCAAATCAAAGTTTATGGCATCAAAAACTAGAAAAGGGAGATAAGTGGAAAAATCGGAATTTTGCAAAAACGTCACCCACGATGAAAAGAAAATATGTATATGTTACGGTCAATATTATTCATCGGTCATTATTAATAATAACCGGTTTTTATTAATAATTACCAAATAATATCTAAATAAACCGGTTAATATGATTAATTTATGAGAATTAATTAAATTAACCGGTTATTATTAATAATTACCAATCAAGTTTGATCAATTTAATAAATTTCAACTCGTTTAGCTTGAGGTATTTATTCCGTGTCATAGGCTCACTATTGTCGGGATAACACCGCCATATCACACGTGTGCTTAAAACGAAGGAAAGAGACACAAAAACAATATAGAAATTTGGACCACCGTGGCATCTTTTTGAGATGGAAGCATATCGTGGGAGGTCGCTAGTGCGATGGAATTTCTATAATGAGCGGGTGTTTTTACAGAGCCAGAGGATTCAGTGGAAAATATTCGGTTAGGCAATAAAAGGGATTGAACTTTTTGAACTTCTGGTGAGTCTGTCAACAGTAAATTTTAGTGAGCAGCTCTAAAAATGTCCCATGTTAGGAACACGAGTTTTAGATTACGCCATAAAAAGGGATTAAGGTATTAAGGGCTTAGTTTGAGACCACATGTCGCGTTAGCGTTACTATAATATTATAATGTTATACAAGCATCAGTGGTTTGGTTAAGAAAAATCTCGCCCCTTAGAAATTTTGATAGGATGAGATGATTTTTAGGAGGGGTTCAAGCTTACAAAAAAATAAGGAAGATAGGAATTGAGAGAGGAGAGAAGAGAGGGAGTTTAGATTTGGCAGAGAAAAGATCCCTTTTTCTTTAAGATGCTTTGAGAAGGGAGAATTAGGTATTCTCTGGGCTCAGAATAGGAATGCGGGTTTTGCTTCTGTGCAGCCGCATATCGAGAGTTAATAAATTGTTGTACAGTGGATCATACTTTAAATGACAGTGTCATGAACTGTATTACCAGACTTAACTTGGATGATACACTTAGATGATTCTGACCAAGGAAATAAGAGGTGAGTGGGAACACTTTATCAATAAATCGGGCAACCAATAATTCAGTAAACGAATGAAAGTTAGGCATCCTTAGAGTCCCTGTGAAGGTTCAAACTATAATTTATACCAATGTTCTATGTATTGCTTATTGTTAATATTTATATACCTAGGGAAAATTTACTCTAGGCATGATGTTAATGCTTTATCATTTTGAATAATTAATAAACTACTGTTTCATCCCCAATGTTTTCAGAACCTATTTATTTCATACATCCGACTCACGAGCCTGGGAATTAAAGTAAAACCCAAACTAAAGAATCGCACGGGAGTAGTCGGACACTATTGTGCAATCGTATGACAGTTTTTGTAAGCGCGCAAGTTTCTTTTTGTCTATTGGTTACAACCTGACGCTATCAGTTGATTGCTTCTTTTAGATGTAGGCCGCCGCATCTATCGGAATTCTTACTAATATTTATTTTTCGCCAGTTTTGACTGTTTAGCGTGCCAAGTAATGTCAATTTCATGTTATTTTTTTGTGAGTTCGAAATTTATTCAGTTAAGAGACTTAAAAACAAGACGAGTCGAGGAAGTTGCTTATCACTTAAAGGATGCGTTCAAAATATTTGGAGCACCGTGCATCTTGTAAAGTGACAATGGCTGAAAATTTCCTAATAAAGTTATTGAAGAAGTTTGTGGAATATGGAATCTACTCAAAATTTTTTATGGAAAACCAAGACGCAATCAATTGCAAAACTTATTTGAAAGGGCAAACTAAGACATTGGAAAGATGTTATCCACTTGGCTTGAACTAAAAATACTGCAAACTGGGCAGAAGGAATGAAATTCATTCAATTTACGAAAAATGGAGCACATCACGCTGGAATAGATCACAGTCCGTATGAAGCTGTATTTAGCTATAAAGTGAATATAAATTTAATAACCAATTTACCAATCAATATATGGTCAGGAATTACAAGTGAAGAAGATCTTGTTGTATAAGAAATCAGTCTAGTAATGACATCAAATTTCTGACTGCAATCTCAACCACGGATGAGGATATAGGCGCAATGAATGATGATAATATTGACGTGGAACTGGATAATTCGAACGAAGACTTGTAGATAACTATTCAAGGCTCAGTAAAAACCGAAACGGTAATAAGAGTGTTGGCGAGGAGAATAACATAATTCTGAAATTGCAAATAAAAAAAAAGTTTCGGTGAACTTGAAATGAAAGATTTTGAAGAAAGCAAGGAAGAATCTCCTTTTTCACTAGATGAAATCTCGAACAATATTCAAGGAGTTCGACGCACTGCTAAACAGTCAGTAAATAAGCAAGTGGAAAATAATATTACGGCTCCGAAGCTAACATTTCCAAGTGAAAATTTAGGAAAAACCGCTCGAATAAGAATACCAGAAGCAGGTACAGAAGAGGCTGATAGACGAAATATTATAGCTGTTATAATTTCTATAGAAAATGAAAAATTATATAAACATAGAACAAAACATGGCCTTTTAAATCAACTGTACACAAGGAAGGATTTTACTGTCTTCAAGAAAGCTTTAATTTCCTTTAATGAAGTTCCAGTGAATGAAATAAATCTAAAATAATGTGCTCGTAAGAATTCCAACCTATGTGGACAAGAATTCCAATATTACAATTGGAAAGGCAATTATAACTCAAGTTGCTGCGAATTAAAAAAAAAATCACAAACCATTTGAATCTCCAAATGCCACAATAGCTCTTCATGTGAAAATAAATAATTTATTAAATAATGTAATAAAAAATCAGAAACCCTTTGTAACTACAAATGCCACAATAGCTCTTACTGTCAAAATAAATAATTTGTTAAAAATGTAATGAAAAATTAAAAACCCTTTGTAATTCCTAACGTCCCAAAATAAACAATTTGTTTAAAATGTAATAATATTGTATTTCTAACGTAAAATTATTGCAGTTTGTTGTTCGTTATAAAAATAACAATATTGTTTTTGAAAATCTCTGTCCTTCTTTCGAATTGACAAGATGTATTTTCTTCGATGGCCATCTAATTTGACACTTATGGGCGGGTTTCTTTTTTAATTCTATTATATTGGTATAAGAGTTGTTACATTGCGACAGTAACTTTTCTTAATACTTTTGATATATGTTAAAATTAATTTAATAGTAGTCTAAATTTAAAATTTTCTATTTATGATACATTTTTCTTAATATTCATTGCTAAAACCCAGTAAATAGGAAATTGCTGGCCAGCAGCAAGATAGGTGCTGGCAATGATGGAGAAGTGCTGGCTGATGGTCTACCACTGCATAATCACTGCTGGACAGCTTCAGTCAACTTTGCTGTTGGAAATCATCAGATAAAATTCTGGTGGGCATCCATTTTATCTCATGCGCTGGCCCACCACTACATGGAAAAGCACGAAATTTTGCAGTATTATTGCTGGGAACCCTTACGCTAGGTGGCGCTGCGAATATCGAAGATATAGAGTATTTGAACACAAATCTGAAATGAATATCTTAACACAATTTAAGCTGTGAAGCTAATTTTTTTTTTAAACTGTAAAAAATATAGCACCACTGCCACCAACAAAATATATAAGTAAATGAATACATAAATAAATTCTTTATTTCAACGCACTTTATTTTTCTCGTTAAATCTGGTTTTACTAGGTTACAAAGGATTTCGGTTTTCATACTTTACGCAGTTCAGTATCAATAATAAAAAAAGTGTATAAAATACATAGCATTTCTATACAATAGAATAATTTCTATACCAGTTTAATGATTGGGAACGTAAATCACAAAAGAAACAAACTTAAAATAGTGTAACGAGAGCTTGAAAGCTACGAGCAATCGTAGCGTACGCTGAAAGCACTTGTTCATGTCCGATCACGAAAACCAAGCATCATCGAACGCGGTCAGTACTTGGGAGGGTGACCACATGCAGTTCAAATATTTCTATAGACACTTCTACAGATGTTTCTATAGCTCTTGGTGAAACTAGCTTATAGAAAAAGAGCCACAATTATATAATGCTTTGTTTTTTTCATAGAATTCTATAAGAAATTTTTGTAAGGGAAAATGCTGGGCTAGCAAAGGAATAGCAGTGGGATAGGTGCTAGCACTGCAGGAAAAGTGCCGGATTGGAGTAATGTGATGGCATACCAATGCTGGCCTGCTGTTGGCCATCACTGATGGGCCAGCTGCATTCGGCTTGGACACTTTTCGACAGGTTTAAGCAATGGCACCCTTTCACTTTACCGCTGATAGCACTGATGGCTGCCATATTTTTTCCAGCTGATGGCCCACTGTTTCTTTCTTTGCTGGGAAGTATGCACTTTAAATTGAATTATTTATTTATTTATAATTTCAGTGTTTATACCTAATTGATTCAGTAATTATAAAAATAATTATCTTTAACCCTTTAGGCATTTGCGTTCTATTATAGGACACGTCTTTTGGTTGAGTATTATTGTCTCTTAACAATTATTTTTATTTAGCTTCATACAGTAATGATAGTACATGTTTCAGTAAAGGACGTATTCGTTACTAAGCTTAATTAAATCTTATTGACCGAACTTCATTGGTAATTATTAATAATAACTGGTAAATATGATTAACCCATTTGTGCCTGAATTTTTGTTTTCTCAAATTTTTTGGTAAAATCACTTTAAAATGTTGCAAAATGAACTGGAAAAATACTAAAAAAAAAATAATCTTACTTTTTTTTTTTTTGTATTTATTTGATAAAATGTAAAAGAACTAAATATGAGTATTTCTAGTAGAATAATATGCATAATTATATATTTTGCCTATATTTATATTTAAAATGTTTTTAAATTGTATATTATATACTATAATTAGTATTTTAATGAACTACAAAAAATATATATATTTATTTCTTTGCAGAGACTAATAACGTTATAACTATTATTAATAATAAAACAAGAATAATCGTATTGCAGACTTAATAACAATTCATTTCATAAATATATTCGAAAGGAGATTGCATAAATAACTGTCTCCTAAATGTCTAACAAAAATATGTGCCCATTTGTGCCTAGAACCCTATATTTTGTACATTACAAAAATGCATAAAAAGTAGGCTTGAACATTTAATTTCGCAATTTTAAATAATATTTCAAAAAAGTCCACAAGCAAAGATTATAACTTGCGATTTTGGGTCCATGATAGAAAAAATACAAATAAACTTACTTTTTACATTTCGCCCTCTTGAAAAATTAAAAATCTATAAACTCCGAAAAAAGCCTTAGTTTAAGCAAATAAATATCCACTTTGTGCTGTCATCTCTCGGTTATAGATAAAGACATTTTTAAATAATGATTTCATTCAATTTTCATGCTATAAAGAAGAAGAAAATTATACAAATGCATTAAAATTTGAAACGTCCCAAAAATGGGACGCTAGGCATAAATGGGTTAATATGCAATATTTTTCAAATTTACCAACAGAAAAGGTTATTATTAATAATAACCGAATTTATCAAATTGACCGTAACATATATATAAATATAGATAGTACAAAACATATTTCAGTTTGAAGACATAATACACGCACTTTTATTTTATATAAAATGTCGTCATCCGCATCCGCCGAAGAATTCCATATTTGCGATCCAGTCATAAACAACGTGTATAGAAAAGTATGCATAGGACGTCACTATCGCAGACTAATACACAAATCCAGCAAAAAAAGCGATGTGGCCATTCAAGAAACTCGACAAAAATAAGGATCTAATGATTCATATGTTTGGAACATTAATATGAATGCATAAAATTAAATATAGTTTATAATAGCTGCATAATTTTATCAGAAATCATAAATTTATATTTTTTCAACATAGCATTTATTTTAATTGCGATTTTTTTCAGTTGTTATGGGAAAATTATTGTAGAACACTCTGAAATGATATATTTTTTAAAAATAAAAGTATAACATCAATTTAACCATACGGGATTAATAATATCCTCAATTTGACGATATAATTTCATAGTCCGTACTTATCTCTATTTATTCCTATGTTACTTGATTCTCATTGTAAGTATAGTTTTGCTATTTTTAACGAAAATGTTTGTAAATTTCCATTATTTTAGGCAATTTCTCAATAAGAAGGAACGTACTTTCCCCCTAATATGATTTTTAAAAACTTAAATATGATGGAGCATGCACTGCAAAAAAAAAAAAAAAAAAAAAAAAAAAAAATAGGACCAGATTTCCTGTAGGAATCGGAAAAGTATCGTACCCTTATCGAACCGGAAAAATTTCCGAGCCAGCTCGGAATGAAATCAATAAAATCTGAATAAAATCCGTAAAAGTGGAATAAAATCCGTAAAGTACCGTTTTAATGAATGTTTCCTTTTTTTACGGATTTTATTCCGAGCTGGGCGGAAATTTTTCCGGTATGATAAGGGCAACTTTTTTTCCGATTCCTACAGGAATACTGTTCGGATTTTTTTACAGTGTGGATTATATTTAAGAAAAAGATGCAAAACTGGGAATCAAAGATATTTTTTTAAGTAAATGATATATTATATTTAATGCCCTAAAATGATTACCTGATAAACATGCTTATGGGAAATAAATATTTCACATTTTAATAACATTCTTTTGTTTAGTTTTGATTTATCTAATGCGCTCCCAATTCAAAGATAACTGCGATTTAGCGGTAATTTTCAGGACACCGAGGTTTGATTATATTTTCAATATCGTCAGAAATTGACAAATCAAGAGATACAAAGAAAATTGCATGATTAAAAAAACAACACGAAAAGACATTCGCTAAATTTGATTGCAAATATTTTATTTTATCATTGTCCTTTCACATTTAGGAATAAAAAATCCAATATCAAAATAAATCTCCAAAAATGTTTTTTTTAGTGCATTATTTAATTTGTAAGCGCAAACGATAAAACAAAGTAATATTAAAATTATTTGGAATTAAAACCTGATAAATAAATAAATATATTTTTTTTTTTTCGTTTAACAGAAAAAATTGTCTAAACTTCTCTTTTATCCCTTTCTTCGGAGAATAAGTTGATCATCCAGTCTTTTTTTTTTTCTTTTGTATTTGTTAATTTGTTTAATAGGATAAATCTATTACTTTTTCTTTTCCTCTAAGAAAACAGCGATATTTATTTTTCGCTCAGAAATAAAATGTTGTGTGAAGCTTTTATATATATATACATATTTCAAATAAAAATTCACCAAGAAAACATATCGGAAATAGTTCCCTCAGTTGTTTTGTTTTATTTCTCATTAATTATTTATGTTTTAAATTATTAAGATAAAAAAATTCTCGGAAAACAGAAAATATGATGATAATTAAAAAAAAGCTAAGTCCATTACTTTGAAATGTGACAATGTTATAAATTGTAAATAAAATTTCTTACGTATAAAATATATTTTTCATTTTAGAAATCTGTAGTCGTTTAATGGTATGCCCATTTCGTCAAGAAAATGTCTAATTTTACAAATTTATTACCTCATCTCATACTAAATTTTAATAAGAGTTAATATAATAAGATATATTTATAACAAAATAATATTCTTTGAAAATGCTTACGGCAGTTAAAAAAAGTCACTGGATAAATCCGTTAAATTGAATATAACAATGTTACCAATTGTAAATAAAATTTCTTACATATAAAAAATATTTCACTTTTTAAATCTATAGACATTCCCGTTTAATGGCATGTAGATTTCGTTGAGAACGTTTATGCTTTAAAAAATTCATTAGCTGTTACCACATTTTTAATAATAGTTAATATTATTATATTTATGGTTAATATTATGATAATATATATATAGTTGTGTTCTACGCTTAGCTAGCAATGTGATAAATGACGTATTAAAATATTCAATAATTTCGAGCGTAATTTCACTGCTGAAAATTAATTGAAAAATTAATTAAAATTACGTATGTGTTCACCAATACTGGGATTATTTGAGTCTCATTTTTCGCCGCAGGAGCGTGGGCTCATGAAGACGTTTCCATCTTGTGCTGCAGTTGTAGCCTTACCAACATATGAGAGTGAGAGGTGCTAAGCAGGGCACCGTCCTCGTAGCTTAAATGATAGAGCACTTAGAGCGCTATTTCAAGGGTTCCGGGTTCGATTCCCAGCTTGGACATTTTCCATTCTGTTGGTTCTACGCTTAGTTAGCAATGTGATAAATGACGCATTAAAATATTCAATAATTTCGAGCGTAATTTCACTGCTGAAAATTAATTGAAAAATTAATTAAAATTACGTATGTGTTCACCAATACTGGGATTATTTGTGTCTCATTTTTCGCCGCAGGAGTGTGGGCTCATGAAGACGTTTCCATCTTGTGCTGCAGTTGTAGCCTTACCAACATATGAGAGTGAGAGGTGCTAAGCAGGGCACCGTCCTCGTAGCTTAAATGATAGAGCACTTAGAGCGCTATTTCAAGGGTTCCGGGTTCGATTCCCAGCTTGGACATTTTCCATTCTGTTGGTTCTACGCTTAGTTAGCAATGTGATAAATGACGTATTAAAATATTCAATAATTTCGAGCGTAATTTCACTGCTGAAAATTAATTGAAAAATTAATTAAAATTACGTATGTGTTCACCAATACTGGGATTATTTGTGTCTCATTTTTCGCCGCAGGAGTGTGGGCTCATGAAGACGTTTCCATCTTGTGCTGCAGTTGTAGCCTTACCAACATATGAGAGTGAGAGGTGCTAAGCAGGGCACCGTCCTCGTAGCTTAAATGATAGAGCACTTAGAGCGCTATTTCAAGGGTTCCGGGTTCGATTCCCAGCTTGGACATTTTCCATTCTGTTGGTTCTACGCTTAGTTAGCAATGTGATAAATGACGTATTAAAATATTCAATAATTTCGAGCGTAATTTCACTGCTGAAAATTAATTGAAAAATTAATTAAAATTACGTATGTGTTCACCAATACTGGGATTATTTGTGTCTCATTTTTCGCCGCAGGAGTGTGGGCTCATGAAGACGTTTCCATCTTGTGCTGCAGTTGTAGCCTTACCAACATATGAGAGTGAGAGGTGCTAAGCAGGGTACCGTCCTCGTAGCTTAAATGATAGAGCACTTAGAGCGCTATTTCAAGGGTTCCGGGTTCGATTCCCAGCTTGGACATTTTCCATTCTGTTGGTTCTATGCTTAGTTAGCAATGTGATAAATGACGTATTAAAATATTCAATAATTTCGAGCATAATTTCACTGCTGAAAATTAATTGAAACATACCAAAGTGAAAAATACCACAAACCAACAATTGGACGATTGGCTGCGTAGGATGTGGGTGGAACTCAACGTGAAACCACCACCACATGATGAGTTCTGAGTTGCACGGTGAAAATTGCGAAAAATTGGTAAATTTATGTTTCTTCTAAGTTCTTGCGTGGACAAAAAAAGTTGGAATATTGGTCGGAATTTAATTTATTCAGGTTATGTAAACCATGACACAAGCATAAAAATCTAAAATGTATTTATTTTAAAAGTTTTAATTAACTTTAAAAAATTAGAAAAAAGGCACGATTTTTGCACTTTTTCATCAACTTTAAGTACGATGCGCGAATGAAAGATGTTAACCGATTTTTAAAATTTTTATGCCGTTTTTATTCTTATTACAATAGACAACTTTTCCGCAGTAAAGCGTTCCGAAAATAATTTTTTTTTCGACCCACCCTAGTAAACACCCCTTACTAACTCTGCAAAAAATAATCGTAGAAGAACGTTACTGGTACCACATGATTGGTAATAATGTCTATTTTTAAATTATGTGTATAAAATTTGCTTAGGAGGCCATCTACATGTTAAAACGAACCTTAACTTTGTAATTTTCAATACCAATACACAATTTTGGCAGCATAAATGAACTCTACACCCTTCAATTAACCTAAAATCAAATTTTATGCAATTCGTACGATTAGTTACCGAGAAATGAATTATTTTAAAGCGAGCGTATTTTAGAGGCTGTATAAAAATTGAAGTTCGGTACTCATTTGTTGACCGAGAGAGCACCCTTTTTGATCAAGGAATCTTAAGCACTGTCATTGATGACTGCTAGATTACAGGATCGCATAAGAAATTTCAAAATATCTAGCCACTTCTATCATAGATTGCCCCTTAAACCATCATTTTGCCGTTTTTTAAGCTTAATTTGAAAACTACTTGGAATTAAACGTGGAACTTTGGATTTCTATAAAGCAGGACTTAATAAATCTAAATCCATCAAAAAATTGTAGGTTGCAATTCATGATTTTTTCGAATATTAATTACATAATTCATAATTCATATTATAAAATTATAAAAATTACAACCGCAGCGTATTTATGTTTGGGCATTTTATTATTATTGCTACACAAAAAATATCACATTAGGAGTAAAATTTCAGGAGATATTAATAAAAATATCAAAATGTAATTTAACATTAGAAGCACTAAATTTTAAATGTTTATGATTCATAAACTTATCAGTCAAATGACTTGAAATTTGGTGTCTAGGCATAATTTGAACCGAAGATTTGAAATATCTTGTTAAAAGTGGGTATTGCCATTGAAAAAAATGAAGTTTGGGTTCGTTTTAATATGTAGATGGCCCGCTAAGCAAATTTTATATACATCATATAACAGTAGACTTTACTTCCAATCGTTCGGTACCAATAAATTTCTTCTACGATAATTTGTTGAGGAGTTAGTAGGGGGTGTTTACTTTTTTCAAGAAATTCTCTCGGGGAAACGCATACATCTTCACCACCTCAACCTTCGCGGGTCTCATGAACAACTCTGCCAGGAAAAAATTCACATGCGTGCATTTCACAACCACATCATTCCGCATTTCGCAGAAGAACTCTTGAGGGAAATAATAACCAGAGAAAATGGCGAGTGCCTGTTAGTGCTGCCACCTAGTTGCCAATATTTAAGATATTCGTTACAATTTGTTATTTTTTTACAACAAATAGAAATATTTTAGGAAATAACAATCCATGTTTGATATCAGTTTGTATTCCTACAATCCCCATATAGTCTTATTCTTTAAAAATAGTACGTTTCATAATCTTCCTTTTTTATGGCATGAATTTATAATATCCTTTTAATTTAATTTCCTAGATTATGACTGGGTATATCATAAAAAAGTCTTACTAGTTAAAATAACAGTTTCTTAATTTTCGCATGTTTATACATTTATTAAGATTAAAATAGGTCAAAAGAAAAAAACTGCAATTGATTTAATGGCATATGTCATGCTAATATGCTTGTAATGAAACCGGTTTCAATGGATGACATATGCAAAAAAAAATAAATAAATAAATAAATAAAAAATTTTATTTATCTTTCTTTCCCGAAGAGGATCAATAATACATCTTTAATAGTAAAAATATAAAACAATTTCAATGTATTTATGTTTTCATACCTATTTACTATATGAATAAAATATTAATATATTTTTTAAATATACATATAAAATCCCTTTTTTTCCTCATTAAAACTTAGATTTTTGGTAAATGTAGTAAAAATAAACGGTCAAGTGCTAGTATTAGACGCATACAGAGGGTTCCGTACAGTAAATATAGTGATTAGTAACTGTATTATTACAAAAAAAAAAAAATCGTTGCTAACAGAATAATAATATTTTGTAAAAAAATATCCAATCTAGGGTTGGGTATAGCTGCTTAAACTAGAAAAGCATAAACGGATATACCATGAAAGTTCAGAGAGATATAAAGCCTAAATGGTACCGAATATTGCTATTCTGTATAACTCTTTTTTTTTTATCTTATCCTAATCTGTTTATAATGAAATTAATTCGGTGCTGACAGTAAAAAAAGTTCATATTTAAACTTCATTCGGCATTCCATTAACCCAAATTCAGCATATTAATAATATTTTCATTTGACAGAGTACCTAAAACAAAACTCTTGTTCA
Organism: Maratus speciosus; assembly: GCA_963932465.1. Classification (NCBI taxonomy): domain Eukaryota; kingdom Metazoa; phylum Arthropoda; class Arachnida; order Araneae; family Salticidae; genus Maratus; species Maratus speciosus. The sequence continues at coordinate 349,070,182 of OZ010799.1, read as the reverse complement.
AAGTTGACATTTTGCTCAGCGCGCTTCGAAAAGAGGTAGCAAAGTTGCAATGTCGGGGTCCTTGACGCGTTTCTCGAGGTAGGTTTTAATTAACCTTTACAGACACAGGTGAAGTATTCAGAGAGTCACTCAATTCAAACTATTTGAGAATCCCACAGTAATTATGTGATTAATTTCGATTAAGTTAGACTGTTTTTAACAGTTTGACATTTATTGCTTTTGTACTACTACTGGGCATTGCGTTACACAAATTTATCGTTGAAAGTTGTTATCTAGGCTTTAAAAACCGATGGAACATAGAGTACGCCGGCCAAGTCTTTATGTATGTCCAAACCGTCTGTGTCTTTAAGGGTTAATATCTCGCCTAATTACCGATATTTTTTTTTTCGAAAATCATTCTCAACAATCTTTTTACACTTCTGCGACGATAGGTACCGGCAGCGCTAATATACTCTTTCGCTGAACACCCGCAAGTTGAAATTTGTGTGTAACGGAAAAATGTAATTTTCTTAAAAACTATCTGACCTAGGATAATCTCTATAGTTTCTTTCCAAGGTTTAAATTAACTTCTGCTTTCCCGTAATATTTTCATAATTTTAATTTCAATAGATTCGGATGTTGAGGGGTGGAGGACATATTTTTGAATTACATTCTTGACAATATCTCTAAAAATATAATACCTAAAATTGAAATAAGTCTATTTTTAAATTCTGCGTTACGAACGCTTTTTTGCGATACCCCACACGATAAACAAAGTAAAGATTTTTTTAAGTAACTTAATTAGCCGCTCTATATTTTACCTAAATATATTTCTGAATAGTTAAAAATCTATAAATACATGTGGGTTAATAGCCTGTATTACTTCAGCCAATTTTAACTTTCCACGTTCCATATAGTTTTCGAGTATAATTTCTGTGAGAGACAGACAGACAGGCACAGGAATGATCTTATAATGGTTCCGTTTTTACTTTTTAAGTACGAAACCCAAGATGTATAAAAAAATTTCGGAAAAATTTCTTACTGCCGATAATATGACCGAGAAAATAATACGAATGAGCGTAGCATAGGCAATACTATAAACAGTAACTAGCACAAATTCGAACTCGTGTTATTGGCCATGATATCGATGTCCTTGTTTATTGCAATATATCAAGAATAACAGCAGCAGCGGGACAAAATCACGGGTTACTATTAAAAAAATACACACATTCAAGATTACAAAGACAAACTAGTGAGTTAAGCATACTGCTTAAAGAACTATATGCTGGTCAGATCTGGGCCCCTATAACGAACCACTAAACAACTACCCGGACATATAAGGTTCGAATAATTAAAGAGGGGAAAAGGACACGCACCAAATCGCTTAAACATAAATAAGAAGGAACTCGCGTAAGGAGAGGGGGAGACTCAACATCCCTAATTACCCCCAATTATTTCCCCGAGTGAATTAGGTAAGCAACTCCTAATTACTCAACTTGGAATAGTCATAGTGTATAATGTAAAATCAAATACTGTAAAAGCAGTTACTTTCGCGAGGCTTTAATTTTCGCGATTTTCGCGAGTCCGTTGTAATCGCGAAAATTTAAGCCTCACGAATTTTTTTTTTCGCTTCAAATAATAATAAAACATCAGAATTTTTTCACTTATCCAAAATTTAATGTTTACAGTTATTTAAAAAAGAAATAAGTACAAAAATTTCTTGAATACTATACAACTATTTCGCGAATAAAAACAATAGTAGAATTAATAGAATAGATTTTTCGGACAAAAGGAACTTTCTTAAAATAGTAGGAGGTAGTTTCTTAAAAAGGTAGTTTCGGGATTTTTCAATTTTCGGTTCTGTTCATGTAAAATTCGCGAAATTTTCAGCCCGCGAAATCACCTATATGTTCATTTTCGCGAAAATTACGACTCGCGGAAATAAGTGCTTTTACAGTAATTCATAACATAATAAATGTGATCGTTGAAAGGGTCCTGGTTAACTCCTAAGAAAATGAACTTCCAATTATCTTGAAATAAGGCGGAAGGCATTGGCCTCAACACTACCCCAATGCGCTGTGATTATTTTTGAAAGAGAAGTTAACTTTTAGATCACGCAAAATAACTAAATTAAAAGTATAAAATTTAAAACTTGATAATCCTGTAATAAAACTCATGATAATTAAATATATAAACAAGACTCATGGTTGCAAGAAATTACTCAAATTAGCAATTAATAAATTTATTTACAATTATATTTACAACTTATAATATGTGTCATACGACACGCTTGCTCTAAGCGAAATATCAAATTATTTAATTGAATTCTACAATTACCCTTGAATTTCTTATCAATAAAATAAATTCGACACATGTTTACCAATTCGAGCATACAATGCCATACTTAAATAAATACATTTACAAGTTAAAAGCTGAGAACAAAAATAAATAAAATGTAAATACCTTCTGACATAATTTGGGCAGTGGTACTCCACTCCTTATGGAATCAAACAAAGATGCTTATACACAGAATTAGTCTTTTATTAAAATTGATCGCACCACACACAATAGCATTATACTGGAGGCTGTATTGATACACAAGCTCTCACGAGCTAAGCGAAGTGGTCCTGCTAAATCCACTAGCTGACTATCTTTGGATCTATATCGATCCAGAATTTGAGACTTATGCCATCTGAGCATGACATGCAATTTACTCTCAACTAAGAGTGTGATGCGTGCTCCTACATCGGAGAAATAAATTGCGTCTTTTCAGTCTGATAGAGTACTGTTACTTCTTAATTCTCAGAGTCCACTGCTACTTCTTAACTACATAACCTTATGTAATACTCTTTTTCGTACAATAGGGGAAGGAGCATCTGCAGCCCCCTTCGTTCAATCAGAGATCGGAACACCCGACCCCCTTAAATCGACATCCCCTCAACACCGTCCATTCGCTGCTGTTTTTCTGAGAGGATAGGCGCTTTTACATAGGGTAACTCCCTCCCAAAGGGGTCCCAAGATGATGTAACAACATGTGATCAGTATGTGTGAGATCCGATTTTATTGCCTGTAATAAATATACTTATAAATCCACACTTGGCATTAACTTTCAGGCCATTGTTCCCTAGCCGCCGGACTGGTGAACTTCGAGCGCCACCCCAGCGATTGTTAGTATAGATATCACCCACCTGTTATTCTTTAACTTGTAAACAACTTTACTTACAATACATATATATATACATATCCATAAGAAAATTACTAATAATACATTTAATACACAATTTTAAAGCATACAAATAACAGTAATAATAATTCCGAATTTCAATAACTAAAAAGTCCTTCTGGCCAGTGCCGGGAAGAAGAGGTAGCTTTCATATTCCTTCTTTTTTAAAAGCTAGCTTATATTATTCTAACACACGAAGCTCAATTTAGTGGAAACCTATAATAGAAGATACAATACTAATTTTTATCAATACTAAATCATTATGAATGAGAATTTCGCGAAATTAGTCAGCTTTATTCAAGCTGATTTAATTTAAAGTAACTTATATTTGGTTTCCAAATTCGGCGAAATCTTAAAGTTCCTGCCCTTTTAAGACAACATGGTGTACGAGGCTAACCAGTGAACTTGGTCGAGCCCTTAGTAATTCCTGTACAAATGCTCACTCACATCGGAATCGGTTGATATATACGAGTGCTGTCGCAGGCAAAAAATCAGATTTTTCAAAAGGTCACCCACATAAAGAAATTCAAACTGCTACATCTGAGCCATTTTTTAAGATAAAGACAAAACAAAAAATGCTCCGGAATCTTTATACTAAAGTCAAATACTTAAGAAAGAAACCTTTTTCAATTTCTAACTTTTTTGCACCTCACTTTAAATATAATATTTTTTTATTTGATGGCCGCCATTTTGAAACAAGATGGCGGATGAAGCTGGCCAGTGAACTTGGTCGAGACATTGCAATATACTATCCACCTGCCTTCTTACATCCAAATAGGTTAATAAATACGTGTGTTATCGCGTGACAAATATCAGATCGTTTCAAAATGTCAGCCATGCTAGAAATTCAAAGTGCTATAACTCAGCCATTATTTTAGATATAGACGAAACAAAAACTGTTCCGGAATCTTTGTATTAAAGTCAAACACATAAGAAAAAAATCTTTTTCATTTTCCAATTTTTTGGTACCTCATTTTAAATTTTAAATTATTTAAATTGTTTTAAATGGCCGCCATTTTGAAACAAGATGGCGGATGAAGGTGGCCAACGAACTCGTTCGAGACATTGGTATGTACTTTGTACACACCAAGGTACTTCCATATCGGTTTTTGAATACGCCTGTTATCGCGTGACAAAAATCAGGACGTTTCAAAATGTCAGCCACGGTAGAAATTCAAAGTGCTATAACTCAGCCATTTTTTAAGATATAGACGAAACAAAAACTGCTCCGGAATCTTTGTATCAAGATAAAACACATAAGAAAAAAAAAATATTTTCAATTTTTAATTTTTTGGTACCACATTTCAAATCTTAAATAAAAAATAAAAAAAAATGGCCGCCATTTTGAAACAAGATGGCGGATGAAGCTGGCCAACGAACTCGGTCGAGACATTGGTATTTACTATGTACACACCGAGGTTCATCCAAATCGGTTCATAAATACGAGAGTTACAGCGTGACAAAGATCAGATATATCCAAATATATATATATGGATATATATATATATATATACCGGGTGTCCCAAAAAGGACTGACTGATTTTAAAATTCAATAACTTGGAAACGGTGACAGATATTAAAAAAATTCTTGCAGGAGGGTTATGCATAAGGTCAAAAGTTTTATTACAGTGATTTTCAATTTTAGTTCGATTTACAAACAATAGATGGCGCTGTAAGCAATAGTCGCTAAATTCAGGCTCGATTTTTGGTACTTCGTGGCCCGGATAATACATTTCCATCTCCTTTTTCTGCATGGAACAAGATAAAGGACCAAAAATCGAGCCTGTATTTAGCGACTATTGCTTACAGCGCCATCTATTGTTTGTAAATCAAACTAAAATTGAAAATCACTGTAATAAAACTTTTGACCTTATGCATAACCCTCCTGCAAGAATTTTTTGAATATCTGTCACCGTTTGCAAGTTATTGAATTTTAAAATCAGTCAGTCCTTTTTGGGACACCCGGTATATATATATATATATATATATATATCAACATTTGAGCGGAGGGTGGTATCGTGGTCTGGGGGTCATGATCTTTGAAAATATACCAACATTTTTTGAAATCGCTTTCCTCCGAAAGGCTGCAATAGGTAGCTTTTTGTAATGAAAACTACCTAAAAATTAGGTACATTTTTATGAAAACATCATTTAACTGCTGGAACACGGTACGTGTCCCCAGCACATACAAATCAATTTTTATTGCACATTCTAGAAAAAATATGTAACCATTTTTCTGTTTGGTATCAATATTTATGCTTTATCATTCGTTTACTGAAAATTATTTTTATCTAGTGATATTATCACTGCTTGTGACATAAGCATCTTTAACACTCTTTTAAGCAAAAAGTTTTTTTTTTTAAATGATGATTAAAAACAAAATTTCATTAAGTACAGACATATTATTTCATTATTTGATTTATTTACCTCAAATTTTAATTCACTGACATATGCAAAGGTATATTAATATTAACCAATTTTGAAAACATTTAATCAAACTTGATCTCCATTTTATCGGCATAATTAAGTTTGAGTAACACATGTCATATTTATAATGTAAATAATAATTTAATAAAGTTAGTAAACGTTTAATTGAACTTGAAAGGCGTAAATGATGCTAATTAACAATTTTGTATTATATGTAGTATTTGCTGAATTTAAATATTGAATATTATTTCAGTAAAGCATTTATTTAGCAGCGCAATATTTCGAAAATAATAGTTATGTAAGGAAATTCATTATTTTTCTGTTATAGGGGAAAATATTACAGACTGCCAACATAAATGCCGCACAGTTCTAATTTATATTTTTAAATAATATGTAATATACACAAACCGTGAATTCAATAAACAATGATTTTATTGAACATTTGGTTGTAGAAGTAACAGATACAACATATTGGAAACAATGAACAATATTTTAGTTGAATTTCTAAAGTTTTGAAACAATGATATAAAGGAATAACAGAAAATAATTTATTCATATTGAGATGTAATATTATATAGCGGAATAAAAAGTTAAAATGTAGATTTTACCATGCAATATTTTTTTCTTCCACAGGATTTTTTAGTTGAATGTTTTGGAAAATTGTAACAGAAGTCTTTAGGTATATGGAAAATAGCCTACAAAATGTAGAAAAATATTTATTAACCATTTATGTACTGAATTATGAATTAATGAAAATTTTATCTTCTAAAGCATTTTTCCTGAAATGTTTAAACTACATCAGACGATTTGCATAGTCATTTAATAAATTTTAGTAGGATTGAAGGATTTAGAAGGATTAATTAAATTTGAATTTATAGGGACTTTATGCAATATTTTTAACCCCACTCAAATCTTTTGTTTTAAATATCTTTCTTAGTATTTTGTAGCATTAGGAAATGCACAAATATAATGTACTTATAATAGCAATATAGAAATATTTCCAAATTGAAAATCCCCCCCCCCTTCCTCAACGCCAAGAAAGCTGAAAAGATGCAAAGGCAAAATAAATTAATCTTTTAAAAATATTTTTGTTAGGTGTAACCAATAATGCTTTTGAAGAAGATAAAGTAATGTATCAATAACTTATTCTAAATTGTATTACAACTAATCCATGTATTAAATGAATTTTATAACAAGTTATTTTAATGGCACTTATAAGTACCGTCTGTAGATAAGGGTTAAAAAAAGAACATATGTTTCATAAATCTCTCTATATATAATTTTTTAATTATTTAAATTACTCACGGAAAATTTTCCATCGTGGGCTGCGGTTAATGATGTAAAACTAAACAGAATAAGTTAAATTGGAAAATTTAAATTGTCCATTTTTGCTCCTTAAATAATAACTTATAACAGTTCTTTTGAAGATTTTTAACACTCAAAATACCCATTATTTACACCAGTTAGTAAAGGATTGCCCCAGGCGAATGTTTTTATTTTTACTGTTTTGTCTGGCACTAGAAACATGGAATGATTTTCTTCATATATTTTAAGTAGAAATGAACCTTAAAATTTACTGTGTTGAAATTGTGGTAAGAGAAATAATCAAAAAATATTTGTATTTGACAACAATAAATGGTATAAATATGTACCATCGATATCCAATGGGTTAAAGTGAAAATAATATCCATGAAATTAAATAGAATTGCAAAAATATTAACCTAAGCATTTAAATAAATGATAAACAGTATCTCTATTTTTGAAACACCGGCTAGTTTAATTGGACTTCCTTATTTAACTTTTGGATCAGATATGAACATTTTTCATAGCAGCTATTGAGATAAGTCAAACCAGCAGATAAATATAGCGTAATTAACAGTTGATAAAATTAATAATTAATGAGGCTAATTAGCTTAATGATAGTCAGTGAATGTTTCTCATTAACTTTAATTGAAATTACATATAGATTTAATCTAATCAACTCTGAGTTCTTAAAACCTCATTTACTATCAGATGTTAAAATTGCATTAACATCTCAGATTTAAAGAGATTTTTCATTAACCCTGTTTTGAAAATTAATAGTTTATTAATATTAGAAAAAAAGACTTATTTTTGTAGAAGTAGTTAAATTTCTCATTGATAATCCGTGAAAAAAATTCATTTATTATTTTCAAGATTTTCAAAATTGTGAAAGACGAAGCTTGTTTAGAATAAGAAAATATACTACAAAATCAAGAAACATATCGATTAAGAAAAAAAAAAGATAAATTATTATTAAAGATTATTATTAAAGATTAAGATAGCGTGTTTTATTAAATATTAAAATGTAGTTAAAATCACCGGGAAGTGGTTTTTTTTTTCATCTTCTTGTCTTTTATAACAATGATATAAAACTAAAAAGAATGAATTCATTTTGAAATTTTGAAATGCTCATAATAAATTGTGCATTGTAATGTTAAATTGTAGATTTTAAATTGCACTATTTTTTCTTCTAATGATATATATATTTTTAAGTTTTAATAAATTGTGAAATAAGTCTTTATAGAATAAGAAAATATCATACGATATCAAGAAACATATTGCTTTAAAAACTAAAAGATAAGTTTCAATTCAGATGGCGTATTTTAATGAAAATTAAAATGTCATTAAAAATATCATAGGAAAGTGGTACAAAATTTTTAATTCTAATTTTTTAGAACGATGATATTAAAACTAAAAGAATAAATTAATTTGCAAAATTTAAATTGTCCACTTTTACTCTTCAAAGGTTACTTGCTAAAGTTATTTCACAGATTTTTAAGCCTTAGAATACCCGTTCTTTACACCTTTTGATAGAGTATTGCAAAAATCAAATGTTTGTTTAACTTATTTTTCCTTTTTTGACTACCACTAGATTCATACAAGGATTTTTTTATGCATTTTCACAGAAATGTGCTATAAAAATTACTGTATTAAAATAGTGATAAAAATATAATAATTAAAATATTGCTTTGACTGTAATTTTTGGTATATATATATATAATCATTAATTAAACATTACCGACCATCATCAAAAACCGCATAATTGTGAATGAATTGACAATAAAAATGGATTCCACAAACCTATAATATAGAACTGTATGTATAAAATAAAGTACCTTATACTTAATTACAAGAATTAATAAGGAAGAATAAAAAAAGAAGAATATGAATTCCGAAAAAATTGAAAAACTTATATATTGAATTACGTTTTCAAGAGTACAGAATTCAATGATATAAGCAAATCGGTTGTTTTCTGTGAGAAAAAAGCTAAAAGCTGAAAAAAAAAATTCTCCTGTATCCGAACAACAAATAGAACCAAAAGAATAGTCTCAAGATGAAAACAGAACATGATCAAATTGCATGAAATGGAAAGAAACACTACAATCCATTAAACATTTAATTTATAGCAATAGAAATCTTACACAACTTACCGAATAAATTCCCAGTAGATTTTCAAAATATATTCCCGCACATGGAATCCACAATCATGATAAGAGTAAGTTGAATAAAACAGTTAAGTTAACACAGAAATTAAAACCTATGGATTCAGTTAATTCATTTTAATTCCGTGATAAATACAATTAATATAATATAAATAGAAAATAATTACATTATTTAAAATACCTAAAAACAATTTTAAATTGTTTAATATCAATTTTACAATATTGCCAATATTCAGCGTTAAATACCACCTGAATACCTGGAGAACCTGCAGAAAATATATTTTTATTTAACCCTTAAATGCGGGTGTTGCTTTTCGGCAACATACCCAAATTAGGGCCTAAAATACTGTTAGAATAATATTGAAGCTATAATGCCTAATGTCGCCAATAAAATACATTCTGAAAATATTATTAAATCGATTTTCAACATGTAGATGGCAACACTTGGGCTGTTTATGAATAAAATATATTTCTTTTTCAAATTGTTGCTATATGTTCTTTTTGTTTTGTTTGGAAGCTTGCGAAATGCCCTATTTTGTTCTGCAGTGAGCAAGTAAAATTTATTTCTTATTATAGTTCCGAAAATTCTTGTGTGCTTAATATTATAAAATTTTATCAAGCTAAATTATTTTTTCAATTAAGGACCAGTGTTGCCGAATAGTAACAAACAGTTTTTTAGCCGTAAATCATACTTAAAACAAAATATGATTTTTTAAAGTATTTTTCCCATGATTTATATAAAAAAAAATGAAAACCGAAAAACATTATTACAATGATGTTTGAAAAATCCGGCATTTAAGGGTTAACTATACTTTCGTTAAGCATAAATGAGCGTATACAAAGTATGCTTGGAAAGTTTGCGCGATGATTTCATGCTTAGCTTGAACTGTATTTTTACATTAATAAAGGTAAGGAGAGAATTTGATATGATTGTGTCAACATGACGTAATTTTCACTGTTTTTTCATTCTTAATTATAAAGATAATTCTGGAATCGGAGTCTTTATTGATCACTGAACCATTTCAAAAAGTGAATATTGAGTATAAAAAAAATATTCTCGTCATTTGTATTTGCAGAAATCATTTGTAATTTTTGAGATGTATTTTTTTACAATGCAAATATTTCAATCATAAAATCTTCATGCTGTTTGTTTGTATGATGTCTTATGATAAGGAAATGTAGATTATCATACCATCAGTTTTCAAGGGAGTTATATCCTTCTATATATAAAAAAAAGTTTTGATTTGGAAATGGACCAATGCAAATCTGCATAGATATTCCGGGTACATCGGCATCCAATTTGAATGCTTAAGCATGGCCTTTCATCGTTAATATTAAAAAAACTGTTGCATACAAAAATATGAAAATCGGTAGTGTTATAGAGAAATGTTTGATAAACACGCTGATGCAGACAGTTTACAAATCGAAGAATTATTTAAAGAGATATTTAATGCTAAAGCTGGACAAAATGGTTCCATTAGAAAAGTTTTATAGGAGCAAAAACTGTACATAGGAATTTAATCATTTTTAGATCATTTTATGCGTCAGAATTTCCCGGTGTGCGGACTGCGTTTAGTATTTTAATTTGACTCATTTTTTTAGGTTTTATTTCTATTTTAAATTCAAATTTTCAACATTTCGAGAGATATTTTTTACAAAATATAGAAAATTGTATTAATTTAAACTGTTGCCAACTGTATAAGTAGCGCAAACAATAATGTTTGCTTCAAATTAAAAATTTATTTTACACGTGACTATTATAAACAGAAAATATAAAAAGCAGGAACTCATTTAAAATTACGTCATAAAAACTATACTTACACGTGGATTTTAAAAAAGAAAGAATATTGTAAAATAATAAATTCATTAACATGAGTTAGAAATCTTAAATAGGAGAATTTACATCACATTTACGTCACGTTACATTTATTACGTAAAATGAACAAAAAATAATATTGCAAAACAATTTAAATTTAAAAATTGCGCGAAATATTTATTTGATATTTTAAGATGATCATACTATTTCATTTCTAACAAAAGTATTTTTACTTGAATATTAAAAAGATAAAGAAAAGTTTGGTGAAAATTACATCAGATTATGATTGCCAGATTCAAATTATAATTCAATCTTCCGAAATCTTTTTAAAGCCGATCAAATTAGCGTGCTGTTAGAGTCTGCGGTGTCTGAACGGGGGTTGACGAGCATAGTTCGTAGGGGGCAGAGCCCCCTAGTACTAGTAAATAATAATTAATGATAATAATTAATTTAATGATAGATAGGGAACGATTCTCATTTATTACGAGGGTAGTCTGAAAAGAAATGCACATATGTTTGTAGAACACGAATAAAAAACAAATAGCAAAATCGGATAAAAAGTACATTAAAGTAGAATTCTTAAGCTTCAAAATTATTTATTAACCATTTGGAAAAATGGTTATTGTTCTCGTCAGGATGGGAAATCAAAAGCATATCTGAAGATTTTCATTGGTTTAATCTGCAATTTATTCGATTTCTGATTGGTCTATACAGTAATCTGTTTTTCCCTTTAATTTCAACAACGATGGATACTTTCTATTGCCACTATGACAAAAAAGTAATAAAAACTACAAAAAAATTTAATAACTCAGAAACAAATTGAGATACAGCTTTTAAACAAATTGCATTTAAAAGTACATTTTTTTCTCTATCCGACGGTGTAAAAGGTAATATTGTCGGATGTTTAGAAGTTTAAGAATGAAATTTCATTTAAAATGGGCCGTCAGATTTCTTGGAAATCTGATGATCGAAAAGCCTTCTCCCGAACAGCCAATGAAATATTTGGATATTTACGTAAGTTTCAGGTGGGTAATACTAAAGTTTCATGAAATCTGACGAGTCGCAGGCGATATTTTTGGCTTGCAATTTTTACGTGTAATAACACTATTAATGTTTAATTCATGGCGTCGTAATGTAGGATCAACTCCGTGCGATTTTTTATGTCTTAAATTTTAGTCTTTAAAAATATCGTTTTCCAAATGGTCGTTGTAATTTGATAAATTGCTTTTTTATTTTATTTATTTTTCAACATAGTCACCGTTAACGTAAAAACATTTCTCCCAACTCGTAACAAGTTTTTTTAGTCCGTTACTGAAAATTTCTTCCAACTTTTCTCGAATTCAGAACTTCACAGCTGCCTTCACCTCATCGTCCGATGGGTAATGATCACCCTTGAGGTCTTTCTTGAATAGAGTAAAAAAATAAAAATCGCAAGGTGCAAGATCGGGGAAGTAAGGAGTGTGTGGGATCGATTCAAACTTCAGGTTTCGCAGAGCCTCTGCAGTTGCGGGTTTTAGGGTATCCAAATTGGTCAGTAATGAAGACGACTCGTTTCTTGGATATGGTTTGCGATAGGCTTTTGAGTGATTCGCCGGTCATTTTGAATCAAATTGACGATGAATTTACGAAGTTTATCGTTTGCATAGTGATCGCACATCCGCTGCGTTTTTCATCAACAATTATGGCTTTTCTCGGCTCGCAATCACAAAATTTTATTGCCGATCGATTTCCAATGGGCTTATCAACAGAATCGTCATCTTTAAACAATGATGAATCTCAGCATGAGTCACTATTTCAGCAGTTAAAAATTTAATAACATCACGCTGTTTAACTCCGGTTGACATAGCACTAGAACACGTCTCTATACTTCCGCTTCGCAAAACAAACTGGATGAATTCAGCAACCTCAAATATGCATATGCATATAGAGGGGGAATGTTACTTCCACATGCCACCGAGCGCTCTTCTCAAGGTCATTTTGTTCGCGCTCTACAAGTATGTGTGCATTACTTATCAGCCTACCCTCGTATTTTTGCAATTAACTACAGATTTAATACCATCGATTCTGAGTAGTAAAAATCTCCTTTATTCTTAGATGTTAAAATCTCATTTACATCTGAAAGTTAAAGAGATTTTTCATTAACTCTTTTTTGAAAACTAGTAGTTTATTGACATTATGAACCATAGCTTCGTTTCGCATAAGTTGCTTATTTTTAGCGTTGATCTGCTGAGAAAAAAATCTTTTATTATTTTCAAGACTTTCAAAATTGTAAAACGCACGCGTTTTTAGAATAAATAAAATACCATACGAAATTAAAAAACATATTATTTGGAATGGCGGTATATTATTTAATAAAAAATTAAATTATATTTAAAAATATGAATAAAAGCTGTATTTTATTTAGCTTTCTTGTCTTTTATAACGATTATATAAATCCAAAAAGAATGAATTAATTTGTAAAATTTAAATTGTCCACTTTTGTTCCTCAAAGTTTACTTACAAAAGTTCTTCCGAGGATTTTTTATTCTTAAAATACCCAATTAAAAAATATAGTTTAATTATAATTTTTGAAATGCCATGTTCACCTTGAGATTAGATAAAAAACATTTAAATATACAGGAATCAAAATTATGATTTATTTTACTAAAAAGGTGCTAAAAGTGTATAAAATTGGTTTAAAAGCATAAAGACCGTCAAAGATGTTAAAAGTCCACACCCAAGCGCGTTCGACTGATCAAACAGTCATCAGGGGAAATTTTTTGTGTTATTCTTCATGAATGACTGTTGGTTAAATAGCTGGAGACGAGTCTATTTTACAAGGAGGATTAAGGGGGTGTTGAGTGGTTACGTTCCAAACTCTCCAGAGATATTTAGTATGCTATACCATATCCGGGGTATATTGTAGGAGAGCGCGTATCATTACAAGTGTTCCTTCCTTTAGTTAAAATTTCCAATGATTCTTTGAACAGCTTTATCAAGGTTAAACAAGAAATAAGATATCGTCGTGGACTTCAGATACGTGAGAATCATAGTCCATACTTCACATTACTACAACTCCATAATCAGATATTCATTAGAAATTTTAACTAAAGGAAGAAATATTTGTAATGATGTTCTCTCCAACAATATACCCCGGATATGGTATAACATACTAAATATCTCTGGCGAGTTTTGAACGTAACCATTCAACACCCTCCTCCACCTCCTTATGAAAAAATCTCGTTTCCAGTTATTTAACCAACGGTCATTCATGAACAATCACACCTTAACCCTTTACTGCACGACGTGCCACATCTGGCACATACCTAAAAATACTGTATTTCTTATTATGTGCCTTGAATTTGGCCAATATGATCTCTATCCCTGATCAATAAGAATCCAAAGAATGGAATAACACTTATTTTGTCTATGTCAGATGGCTGCATTTGACAAAAGAATTAGAATTTGTTCTTCGGAAGCAAAAAAAAATTTCGATCAAGCTATTAAGGTAAAATTTACTTTCATTATTTTTAGTGCATACTTAAAAATATTAATATAAAAATGCTGCAGGGTGTTAAGCAGATAAAATTAATTAATTTAAGCTTATTTAGTTGTAAAATATAGTAATACAATATTTTAAAACCCCTAATCGTGTACATAGGGTACACGCCATAAAATATCAAATTTTAGCTGAAAATTTTAAATTCAATTTTTTTTATTATTTTTCCCATTATTAGACCGATATATAGAGTTCAAATAATTTTTTTTTTTCATAAAAATAAAAAAAATCGTGCAGTGAAGGGTTCATTTTTTTTTTTTTTTTTTTTTTTTTTTTTTTTTTTTTTTTATGATGATGACTGTTTGAATCAGTCGAAAGCTTTTGGGTGTCAACCTTTTAACATCTTCGGCGGTTTTATGTTTTAAAAATGTATTTTATGTATTTTTAGAACACTTTTAGTTATCATAATTTTGAATTTTTCTATGTATAAATGTATTTTGCTTTGGATACCTATTCTTTACACCAGTTTGTAAAAGATTACCCGGGCGAAAATTTTTTATTTTTACTGTCTTGCCTACAACTAAATCCATATAAAAATTTTCTTGATATATTTCTGATAGAAATGTACATTAAAATTTACTGCATGGAAATTGTGGTAAGAGAAATAATATGAGAATATATGTATTTGAATACAATAAGTGCTACAAATATGTGCCATTGATAGACAATGGTTAAAGCAAAAATAATGACCATCAAGTTAAGTGGAATTATAAAAATGTAAACCTAAATGGTGAAATAAAAAGTAAATATTGCTTATATTTTTAAAACTTCGGCTAAATTAATTGGACTTCTTTATTAAATTTCAGAGCCAGCAAAAAACATTTTTCGTAGCAGCTTCTGAAACAACTCAACCAGAAATTAGATATAGTACCATTAACTATAGATATAAATCATTAATGAGACACGATTTGTTTAATGATAGGTAGTGAAAGATTCTTTTTAACTATAGATGAAATTAATTATAGATTTAATCTCATCAACTAATTTCATTTACATCTAGGAGCCAAAGAGATTTTTCATTAACTACGTTTTGAAAATTAGAAATTTATTAACATTAAAAAACAGTGTTTCCTTTTTCAGACTATAGTAAGTTTTAGATTATATCATCTGAGAAAAAAATCTTGTATCATTTTGAAGATTTTTAAAATAGTAAAACATGTCTTTTTAGAATTAGAAAAATTCTCTACGAAATCAAGAAACATATTGTTTCAAAAAGAAAATATAACTCTCATATTAGATAGCGTTATTATTTAATTAAAAAAAAAAAAAATTGGAATTTTATTTCAATTTTTTGTATTTTATAACGTTGATATAAAACAAAATAAATGGATGCATTTGTAAAATTTAAACTGACCACTTTTCAGCTTTAATTGTTTACTAACAGAATTTAATTCGATGATTTTTTAACCTTATAATACCCATTATTTATACCAGTTCATAGAGGATACACCAAGCCAAATGTTTGTTTTCATTTTACTGTTTTATCTACCATTAGATACATGAAATGAATTTTTTTATACATTTTTGTTAGTAATATACCATAAAAATTACTGTATTCAAATAGTGGACGAATAAATAATAATATAAAAAACGCATTTGACTACTATCAGTGGTAAAAATGTTTAACTGATATTCAACAGGTTAAAGCAAAAATAATGTCCACGAAGTCAAATAGAAATGTAAAATTTTTAACAGAAACGGAGAAATAAAATATAAACATGTCTCTATTTTTAAAACACCGGCTAATTTAATTCTTTATTTAACTTTAGTATCAGATAAAAACATATTTCGTAGAAGCTGCTGAAACAACTCAAACCAGCAATTATATACAGGGTGCAAATTAAAGTCCCTTTAACCTGAAAATACTTGTGAACGAAGAGAGCTACAGCTATGCAAGTGAGGTAACGGTTTAGTAAAACGACTACGCCCGACCTAATGCAAACGACAGCAGCCTAACTACGTTTTAAAAATTAGTAATTTATCAACATTAGAAAACTGTGTTTCCTTTTTCAGAAGATAGTTTTAGATTTGAGCATCTTGAGAAAAAAAGTCTTCTATTTTTATAAAGATGTTCAAAATACTAAAACACGTTTTTATAGAATGTAAAAAATATCCTGCAAAATCAAGAAACACATTGATTAAATATATATATATATATATATATATATATAACTTTCATTTCAGATAACGTTATTATTTAATTACAAATATCAAGAGAAAGTGGTAGTTTATTTCAATTTTTTGTCTTTTATAAGGATTATGTAAAACCAAAAAGAATGAATTCATTAGTAAAATTTAAATTGGCCACTTTTGCTTCTGAAAGTTCACTTACGAAATTTCTTTCGATGATTATATAACCTTTAGGATTTATATTCATTATAGTAGCTGGTAGAGGTGTGACCAAGTCAAATGTTTGTTTTTATTTTTACTGTTTTGTCTACCATTAGATCCATACAATGATTTCTTTATACATTTTTGATAGAAATGTACCATAAAAATTACGCCAATAAAATAGTGGTCGAACAAATAATAATAAAAAAAATCGCTTTTGACTTCTTACAGTGGTAAAAATGTTTATCGTTGATAATCAACGGGTTAAAGCAAAAATAATGTCCACTAAGTCAAATTGAAATGTAAAAACTTTAACTTAAACGAAGAAATAAAATATAAACATATTTTTATTTTTAAAACACCAGATAATTTAATTCTTTATTTAATTTTAGGATCAGATAAAATCATTTTTCGTAGAAGCTGCTGAAATAACTCAAACCAGCAATTACATATAGTACCATTGACTGTAGATATAAATAATTAATGAGACTAAAGAATTTAATGATAGGCAGTGAATGATTCTTTTTAACTGTTGATGAAATTAATTACAGATTTAGTCTCATCAACTCTTGATATCTTATAATCACATTTACATCTCAGAGTTAAAGTGATTTTTCATTAACTACACTGCTCAAAACAATTAAAGGATATTGCAGTTTTAGGTGGATTTTGTATCTGGTAAACTGTTTAGCTGATTGATACATGGTCGACAGACATAGTAGGTTATATGAGAATAAATTACACATGTTTGGCAGAAAAAAATGCATTTTATTGCGCGTTTGTGTACTAAAGGAAAAAAACACAATTTGTGCATATGAGAAAAAAAGAATAAGAAAAGGTGTTTTCTTCAAAGAAAATCATTTTCAGTAGGGGCTATGGTTTCCACGGGCGGCCAGCAACGTTGAACACCTTTGAGGCATGGACTCAATGAGGCTATTAATGACCAGTTGGGGTATTCTGCCCCACTCTTCCAGAAGAGCACTTTCCAGTTCTTGGAGAGTTTGTGAGGGTTGTTGGCGGCCAGAAATTCGTCTTCCTAGAGCGTCCCAAACGTGCTCGATTCGATTCATGTCTGGAGAACACGCTGGCCATTCCATTCGAACGATTCCTTCCTCGAAAAGGAAATCCTCCACCAGGTTTGCACGATGTGGCCTGCAGCTATCGTCCATTAAAATGAAGTTATCTCCGATTGCTGCAGCGTAAGAGACTATAATAGGTCTGAGGATCTCATCCCTATATCGGCGACCAGTCAGAGCTCCATCTCGAATGATGTAGAGGTCAGTGCGCCCGTCAATGGAGATGCCACCATACACCAACACTCCTCCACCGCCAAATCTGACACTTTCGTGCACGAACGCTGGATTATTCCTACTGCCACGGTCCCTCCAGATAAAAATACGCCTATTATCCGGATGCACAGAAAAACGGGACTCGTCAGAAAACAGAATATTGCTCCATTCATTTCTCCTCCAGTTGACATGCTCGGTTGCCCACTCCCTGCGGTCGCGACGATGCCTTGATGTTAATCTAACACATACTATCGGTCGGCGAGCATACAGACCTACAGCATGGAGCTAGTTTCGGGCAGTCTGGGTTAAAATCGTGATGCCTGTAGCCGAGCGAATGTGTTGTTGGAGAATAGTAGCGTTCATGGTTCGGTGTCTCCGAGCTGTTAACGCTAAATACCGATCTTCATTGGGCGTTGTTGCCCGTTTACGACCTTGCCCTGGTCTTCGGCCTGCACATCCATTCTCCAAAAAACGGTCCCAGATCCTGGAAATGACACTTTGTGACACTCCAATGGCTTGCGCTACTTCGGCTTGAGTTTGGCCCCCTTCTAACCTACCAACAATTCTCAAAGCTTCTGAATCTGTCAAATGACTTCGCTGAGACATCGTACTCATCGAAACAAAGCAATCACTGAATGCCGATCATCCTTGTCTTCATTCTCTTTTATCCAGTTGAAAGTCAAATTTCATTCGCTGCCGCTGAAGCGACGTTTTTGACGTCGAACTCAAAATTTGCATACTCCACAGTTTGAAAACCAGAAAAATTTGCATTTGTGATTCTCTTCTTCTATTTTCGGCAAAAAAAAATTTCGTTTATATCTTTATTTTATATAAAACTTCAAATATGCTTTAATTGTTTTGAGCAGTGTATTTTAGAAAATTAGTAATTTATTAACATTAGAAAACTGCATTTCGTTTTTCAGAAGCTAGTTGGTTTTAGACTTGAGCATATGAGAAAAATGTCTTCTATTATTTTCTAGTTTTTCAAAATAGCAAAACATGTCTTTTTACAATGGAAAAATATCCTACAAAATCAAGAAGCAGATTGAGTAAAATAACAAAATATAACTTTCATTTCATTTGGTGTTATTATTTAATTAAAAATATCAAGAGAAAGTGGTAGTTTATTTCAGTTTTTGTTTATTATATCAATGATATAAAACCAAAAATAATGGATTCATTTGTAAAATTTAAATTAACCATTTTTGTTCCTCAAACTTAAAAAAGTTCTTTCGAGGATTTTTAACCCTTAGAATACATGTTTTTTTGATGGATTTAGATTTATTAAGTCCTTCTTTATGGAAATCCAAAATCTCGTATTTTTCTTACCAGTAACTTTCCAATGATGCTTAAAAACGGCAAAAAGATAGTTTAAGGGCCGTCTATGATAGAAGTGACTAGATATTTTGAAATTTCTTCTGCTATCCGGTAATCTAGCAGTCTTCAATGACACTTGGGTCGCGCTTAAGATGCCTTAATCAAGAAGGGAGCTCTCTTGGTCAACAATCGAGTACCGAACTTCAGTTTGGATACAGCCCCTAAAATACACTCGTTTTAAAGTAATTATTTTTTTTGGAAACTTATCGTACGAATTGCATAAAAAATTTGTTTTTAGGGCGATTGAAGGGTGTAGAGTTCATTTATGCTATCTGAACTGTGTACTGTTATAAAAAAAACAAAGTTATGGTTCGTTTTAATATGTAGATGACCCCCTAAACAAATCTTATATACGTCATTTAAAAATAGACTTTATTACCAATCGTGTGGCACAAGTAACTTTCTTCTACGATAATTTTTTGTAGAGTTAGTAAGGGGTGTTTACTTTTTTAACCACGACTGTACCATAAAAATTACCGTTTTAAAATAGTGGTCACATAAATAAAAATAAAAAAATTGCATTCGACTGCTATCAGTGGTAAAAATATTTATAGTTGATATTTAACGTGTTAAAGCAAAGATAATGTCCACAAAGTGAAATAGAAATGTACAAATTTGAGCTTAAACGGCGAAGTAAAATATAAACATATTTGTATTTTTAAAACTCCGACTAATTTAATGGACTTCTTTTTTATCTTTAGGATCAGATAAAAACATTTTTCACAGAAGCTGCTGAAACAACTCAAACCAACAATTAGGTATAGTACCATTAACTCTAGATATAATTAATAATTAATGAGGCTAATTATATTAATGATAGGCAGTGAAAAATTCTTTTTAACTATTGATGAAATTAACTGTAGTTTTAATCTCATCAACTCCGAGTTGTTATAAACTAATTTATATCTCAAAGCTAAAGAGTTTTTTCGTTAACTATGTTTTGAAAACTTAGCAATTTATTTACACTAGAAAACAGTGTTTTGTTTTTCAGAAGGCAGTTTTAGATTTGAGCATCTGTTAAAAAAAGTCTTCTGTTTTTTTTTCAAAATTTTCAAAATAGCAAAACACGTCTTTTTACAAGGATAAAAATATCTTACGAAATATAGAATCATATTGAATAATCCTTTCAGGGTCAAGAAATTGTGTTTCTGTAATGTTCAATTCACACGAGAATTTTCGAAAAACTTTATTTCAAAATAAGGAAAAACTTTTCACAACTTTTTTGTACCAAAGTTACAAAAGCAAAATTTAATTAACAGTTTCGGATGCAAATCTTGATTAAAATTTGGTGGGATATGAAATATCCCACCGCCGGCACCTCAAGGGGAAAAAATAAAATTTAACTTATTTTTGATAAATTATGTTTATTGTTTAGTTTATATCAGCGTTATTATTTAAATAAAAATATCAATAGAAAATGGTATTTTGTTTCATTTTTTTGTCTTTTATACCGATGATATAAAACCAAAAGAATGAATTCATTTGTAAAATTTAAATTGAGCGTTCTTGCTCTCCAATTTTGTACTTAGAAAGGTTATTTTGAGGATTTGTAATCCTTATAATACCCATTCTTTACACCATTTGGTAGAATATTTTCCAAAGCAAATGTTTTTTTTTTTCCTTTTACTGTGTTGTCTAACACTATATCCACACATTGATTCTCTTGATACATATTTCATAGAAATGTAACATAAAAATAACTGTATTGAAATAATGGTAAGAGAAATAGTAGAAAGTACTCGTCTGACTACTATAAGTGCTATTAAATCTGTACCATTGATAGTCAACGGTTAAAGTAAAATTAATGTCCATGAAGTTAAAAGGAATTGTAAGAATTTGAACCTAAACGATGAAATAAAATATAAATATTGTTTCTATTTTTATGACTTCGGCTAGTTTAATTTTACTTCTTTATTTAATTTTAGGATCAGTTAAAAATATTTTCACAGCAGCTGGTGAAAGATTCAAAAATGCTATTATATATAGCTGGATTCACTGTTGTTGTAATTAATAGATAATGAAACTACTTAAGTTAATGGTAGACCGTTAATGATTCTCATTAACTATTAACAATAGATTTAATCTCATTAAATCTGAGGTGTTAAAATCTCATTAACATCTCGAAGTTAATGAGAGTTTTCACCAACTCTAGTTTTAATACTTTTAATAGTTTTTTAATACTAGAACAGAGTTTTTTTTGCAGAATCTGGTTAGTTTTAGCATTTTTAAAGCAAATTCTGTAGATAGAGTAGTTTAAAATTAAAACATTCATGGTAAAATTTTGAATCATATGATAATTACAAAGAAATTAGAAATTATTTCTGCGCATTAATGAAAAACTTCAAATTTCTATAGTGTATAGAAGGAAAAATATAAATGTACAGTAGTACCCAGACTTACGTCCCCTCAATTTACGTTGTCTGGCCTGAAAAAAAATCCTTTATTAAGGCGCATTTTGAACTTTTTTGCAGACTTTTGGAAGAGAATTAACATCTCACATGCAGGCACAGTCATAGGGTA
Organism: Maratus speciosus; assembly: GCA_963932465.1. NCBI lineage: Eukaryota > Metazoa > Arthropoda > Arachnida > Araneae > Salticidae > Maratus > Maratus speciosus. Next base: position 349,048,218 of record OZ010799.1, on the reverse strand, counting down.
TTCATGGGGTGAAGTTCAGCAAAAAACAATGAGAGATGCTTGGACCCCTCTTCCTTCGCGAAGACTAAGAAAACATCTGAAAATTGTGATTCTGTATCTCTTTTAATTGACGAAATCACCGAAAATGGAAGAGAACTCAACTTAGAGAAGGATGCTGAAGATGTTATAAATTCCCCTGACCCGGAATTAACCATCGACGAACTTACCGAAACAAAGAAACAAAGTACTGCCAAAGAAATAGATGAAGATTTTGGGCCTATGTGGAAAAATTATAACGGTTGCAATATTAACCGAAGTACTAAACCTTTTTGAATCTGGAATGATGTTTCTTTAAAATATTGATTCAGATGAGCAGAGTGTAGCAACGACTAGAAAAAGCTTAGAAAGGTCACTTTGCTGTTACAAAGAGCTTCTAAGAGAGAGAAAAAAAGAAAAATTTGCCGGTTCAAACTTCATTGCAAGATTTTTTTCACATGCAGACTCGAACGGAGAAGCTTAAAGAACAATAAACTGTAACTGACAAATTATTGATCTATTCAAATTCTTGTATTGCAAACGAATTTTATTTTTTGCTAATGTTAAATGTATGTGACATAAAAATAGCAAGTAAAGCCTTTGTGCAACAATATTAAAAAGCTGAAAAACCAACGTTTTTAACAAACAAACCAACAACTCAGTCAACAAACCAACAACTGTTTGCTGCTTTTCATGTATTATTTGTGCATTTTAAACGTTGATTTTTCTGCTTTTTAGTATGTAACATAATCCCTAAATACAATAGAATGTGTTCATTAGATTGTGGTGAATTTTTATTACTTATCCTTTTTTGCACCTCAACTTACGATAGTTTTCGACTTACTTTGCTAGATGTGGAAAGAATTGCTGACCCAAATCAAGGTATTACGGTATTTACTTACTTACTTACACAATGGTGCTACAATCCATGTAGGATTTTGACCTCCCTCAATATACTTCTCCAGACCTTCCGATCTCTGGCCTTTACTTTATAATTTATAATTTGGTTTTCTGCAAGATCTTTTTCTATCTCTTTTATCCAACTCTTCCTGGGTCTATTACGGTATTTACATTCGTAAAAATAAAACCATTCAACATATTCATAGATAATAGAAATAATTGTAATTCAGAGTTTGAAAAATTATAAATTTCATTTATTAAAACATAAATCTTTATTTTAAGTATCCATTCTAGTAGCAACTTTCTTACAGTTATTGTTGATTGATTTTTAATCTAATTCTCAATTTCTAGGTGCCATGCTAGTAATAGGGCGCTGTAAGTTGATCTGTTAATATATACAGTAAATTCTGTCTAAGGCGGACTCTGTGTAAGTCGGAAATCTGTCTACCGCGGAAAATTTTTCAAGTTCCGTCGAACCCATAGAAAATAACATTAATTCTTGCTGCATAAGGCGGAATCTGCCTAACGCGGAAACGGAAACTGTTTTGAGGTCCCATCGAAACCAAAATTTTGCATAAGGCGGAAAAAAAGGATATTATAAAAATGAAAGGCATTTCATTTACGAAACTTTAAAACTGATTATATACGTCAAATACTCAATGTCGAACTCAATAATAATTAAATTCCGTAATACTTCAAAAAAAAAAATTCAAAAGAAGAGAAACTATATAAATGTTAAGAAATTCTTGCTTATGGCCTTTTTTTCCTACAAAAATTTGCATTTAAAAGTTATTCTTATTATTACTAGTTGAGTACACATTTATGAAAATATGTATTGTTTAAAGTAAAGTATATTATGTTTGTAATATGTATGCTTGTAGTAAAGTATGCAAATGAAGAATTCTGATCTTCACGATTCTGAAAACGTAGAAGACAGCGGTGATTTTAAACATATCAGGACTGTTTGGGAAGAATTAGGTGACTCGAAAATATTTTTCTTGTTCAAAGGAAAAAGAATACAGATAATAACAGACTTACCTAAAGAAAAAACAAGGATCGATAAAAGATTATTTTTTGATTCTTCAACTTCTATGTGAAATATGAGGTATGTAATTGTATTGGTTAAATTAAATGATTTTCAATAAATTTAAGAATTAAAGCAATTTCATATTGGTAATATTTATTATTGTGTTTAAATAATGTTTTAAGAAAGTATTAAAAACAATAAATTTAATAACAAGTCGGATTTCAATAAAAATATCATTTTATAGAACGATAATAAAAGTTACGAAAGTAAAAAATTACGATTTGTGCTTTTTTTTTCGAGGGGAGGGGGGGGGGATAAGGGCTTTTGCATAAGCCGGAATATTGTCAACCACGGAAACTTTTCTCAGTCCCGACCGATTCCGCCTTAGACGGAGTTTACTGTATATACATATATATATACAGGTGATACATAAATACTGTGACGTGATGAGAATGTCAATTTATTTTAATGTATTTACCCATTTTTGAGATATACTGTTGTTTTATTCGTGTTCCACGTGCTTTTTTGTTGAGTAATTGCTATTTCAGCTGATATTATTTCACTGTTTTGAAGGAAAATGTATTGTGCTTAGACGAACGACCAGCCAGCCATCGTCCCCCAACACAAGAGGGGATTGCAAATTCCTGCGATTGCCAAATTGTACCCGAGAACAAGTCCATCGCGCCGTCAAATGTTTTAAAGAGACCCGGTGGCATCAAATGACGTCAACTGAGTGGAAGACCGCGAACAACAAGGACCTCAGTGCCCTTAATAGGGCCAAGCGATCCAGCGAAATCCACAAAGAAACATACAAAAATTGGGCAAGGAGCACAACGTCGACCGCGAATTCATGCGAAGGCATGTCAAAGAAGATCTGCAACCCATCTCGTACAAAATGGCGAAAGGACGCCATCTCACGGACAAAATGAAGGCGTCAAGGCTCGAAAAGGGCAAGAAGATAAAATCCCTGTGCCGGGCGATGCTCTGAATCGGATCTTCTTCACCGATGTCAAGAGTTTTATAGTCCGACCTTTCCGGAACTCGCAGATACAACGCGAATTTCTACTCAAAGGGATTCCGCGTCATTGCTCGAAAAGGGCAAGAAGATAAAATCCCTGTGCCGGGCGATGCTCTGAATCGGATCTTCTTCACCGATGTCAAGAGTTTTATGGTCCGACCTTTCCGGAACTCGCAGTACAACACGAGTTTCTACTCAAAGGGATTCCGCGAGTCGTGAAAGTGGAAAAGTTTCTTTTCCCGAAGTCTGTGATGGTGTTGGTGAGGATTTCCGTATTGGGAAAGACAAAACTCGTCTTCGTCCCTAAAGGCGTCAAGATCAACGCGTATCAGGAGCTAACTTCTGTGGGTACCGTGATCCCCTGGGCCGAAAAGCAAGCGAAATACATCGACTTAGGTTTCAGGAGGACTTCCCGACTAGCCACGGAGAGAAGAAGCCGCTGGAGGGATGCGAGGCCAATATCTCGTGATTTTGGACGAAGGGCGTTTGGCCGACAAATTCCCCTGACTTGAACACTACGGACTTCGCTGTTTGGGGAATTCTGGAGCAAAAAGCCTGCGCAATCAATAAGTCCCTGGATTCCTTGAAAATTACCACTGGAAAAGCCTAGGCCGAAATCACGCTGTAAATAGCCTCGGCGATCTTGAAGAATTTACAGAAGCATCTACAAGCCTGTATCACCGCTGGAGGAAACCATTTCGAATTACCTTGATTGTTTCTTGTACAGAATTTTCTCCTCTTTCGAATGGTGAAAAAAACTCGTTGTTTTGTTCGTTCAGTGAAAAGTTATGGTATTTTATCTGCGTCACAGTATTTATGTGTCACCCTTTATATATATATGTGTGTATATATATATATATATATATATATACTGTAAAAAATAGACAAGCGTTCCTTAATCTACGAAAATATGCAATAGGGTAATTCTAGGATACATGACCATAGAGGAGAGATGGCCAGTCTAAATATTTCAAAAACTATATCATAGATTGCAGCATAATCTTTGTTCGTAAGAATTAGTTCAACGTGTTCATTCAATGCGACGTGCAGCTGTGTTTTTAATTTATAAAAATAAAGTGTAATTTTAATGTTTATTTAATTTAGTGGTTGGATGTTTTTGTTGAGTTAGGTATCCGAACGTTTGGCAATACTTATGTTACATTTCTTTTTACTATAAACATTTTTAAGGCACGTATGAAATCCAATCTATGCTTTTAAGTCTAAAACAAAAACATACAATGGTGGAGTGTCACATTAAATTGGGTGGCAATCTTTCAATCAATTTTAGGATAGATTGCCACATCAAATCGAGGCGAGATGACCACCTATAATCAATATTTCAAAATTATACAGAGTGAGGTTTTTAACTAAATAATATATTTTTTAAATAATTACATAAATTTCATTTTTGTAATTATATTATTTGACATAATTATTTAAATTTTAGCTAATATAAATATTTCAATAACAATAATATAATTAAACAAAAACATAATTTGAAGAACAATATAAAAAAAAAAAAAATATTTCCTACATTGCTTAAGCCCGAGAAGGGACAGATATTAAGATATTTCATTCAATTAGTTCCACATTTAATGTTAATCTTTTGTAACAAATAAGTTAAGCCAACTGAAGATTAAAAAATAAAAATAAAACTCATACGATATGATACTTAAAACACCATAAAAAATTAGATTCCGTTCACATGAAATCGAAATGAATCTTAGTTCAACGTTCTAGCCATTTTTAATTGAAAATATTTGTATCGCAGATTTTCTATTATGTTTATGACAATTGTACATTAAATGATAAGATGCATTCAAAATACAAAACTTTAAAAAAAACTAAGACTAAATTTTCACCAAGAAATATGAAATCAAACATGTTCTTTACATCCCAGAAGTTCAAGAACAATTCGCCAATAATTTTGGTAGATATTCGACAAAACGTGTGCAATAAGAAATCATCCTGTCCCTGTACCTTAACTTTTGGAGGCCAGTGTATATCACTTTCGCAAGCAACTGCTTAATGTGCAATTAATTCAAACTATTACTTTAGTTGCTTGTGACCGTTATACATTTTTTTTTTTTTTTTTTTTTTTTTTTTTTTTTTTTTTTGTAAAATAATGTGGCCTATTTCATGAGTTACATGCCTATTATCTGGACATTTAACTTACTTTGTTATTTTTCCCATCGCATGATGAAAATTTCTCGTCAAATTTTTCGAAAGAGTCAAGCTCTCAAACTGGTAACTAGTGGTGATTTTTTAATCAGGAAAGAAGTGTTTTAATAGAAGCTTAGATTGGAACTAAGCTGATTGTTGAAATTAGTTTAAGGTTTCATGGGATGTTAGATTTAATAAGCATAATTTGTGACTTATTTTATTTTCATTCTTCGAAACACCAAACTTATTAGCCCTTTGCACTCGAGGGCTCCGCTACGGAGACAATGCAAATAATTTTGTGATACCTGTCTAGAAAAGCCAAGATTACATAAAGGCAATTGCTTCGAGAGGTATCACACTTTGGACGATTACAAAATGTAATAATTTTATAACTTATATATATATATATATATATATATATATATATATATATATATATATATATATATATATATATATTATGTATCATAACATTTGTATTAATAAATGATTAAAAAAATAATAAGATATAATTAAAATCGCTTCGAGTTGCTGGTAATACGAATGAAAAAAAAACTTCGAGTGCAAAGGGTTAGCAGCATAGTTACAAAGAGTTATGCATCGATTAAAATATTTTTCAGTGTAAATTATATATAATAAGTATACTTTTTAAGCAGTAAGTTTATTTATTTGAAAATAAAATATATTTATAAAATATTCAGCATTATATATATTTTTTCGTTTGGCAACCATCCATGTTATTTTTTTTTTTTAGTGATGTATTCGAGTTCGTATTAGAAAACTCTTTCTTTTGTGTGTGCAATTATTTATCAAATTTAAAATCCTTTTTAACGAGTTTTTAACAGCCAACAGCTGCAACTAATTATGAATAGATGTATAATTTAAACTACTTAATGAATTTTTAATGAACAGGATAAGAATAAAGTTGCTTAATTGTTTTCAAAATCTTCTGATGTATACGTTTTAAAGATCTTATTTTTATGCCCAAAGTCGAAAAGATTCCTATTTTTTATGTAATAATATCAATCGGTATTACATGCAATTGGAATGGAACAGAAATATTTAGAGTACGAGGCCGTCTAAAACGAAAACACAGTTAAAACGTGAAATTTTCATGCTAATAATTGCTCATCATTTAGAAAATATTAAGATTTTTACGTGTGTTAGAAGATACAAAAGAAAAATCCCGGCTAATTCAAGCAAAATATCTGTGATTTTCCGCAGAAAGTAGAGTAGAGTTATAGACCGGGAGGTGGCAGCCCAGACAATCACCTCATCGAGTTCAGGGCCGAAATTCTAGAATTAGTTAAAACTTCAATCGCATTTTAAAACGCAATCGGTCAGCCAAGTCATGTCTTTGTGGAAATACTTTAAAACCCGATTTTAGCTGTTGATTTGTAGATTTACCATTGTCTTTTCCAACTCTCAGTCTTCCATGAGTTCACACCTTTGAATGCAGGAAAACACAATGGTAAACCTACGAGTTAACCGCTAAAATCGGGTTTTCAGGTGTTCTCCATCAAGATATGACTTGGCAGACCGAATGCGTTTTAATATGCGTATCGAGATTTAACTAATTCTGGAATTTCAGCCGTGAAGTCGATGGTGCGATTGCCTGTGGTGCTGCCTCCCGATCTATTAGGAAAGGAATTCCTTTCTTAATCGAACACACTGTTTTGTCCCAGCGATAATATTTCTACATTGCAATTGTGTTTCAAATGTAGTAATTTTTTAGCTTTTTTTTTTCATCTTTCAAGCAGACCACTCTACCCCTTCAATAAATTTCAAAACAATGTCATGAAGTTTTGAAAATATGAAAGGGAGAAAAGAAAGGACATTTCAAATCACCCCCCCCCCCCTTTTATGAAATTTACAAACACCCATGGAAAATAAAGAGCACAAAAGAACATCTTTATTTGTTTAGTTTTTATCCATATTCTGAGCTATAGTAACCAGTTTTATAATGTCTCTCACTTCAATGTTAAAATGAAAAGGGTGTGTGAAATCAATAACTCGAAATTTAAAGTGACTATTGCAATATTCGAGTTTTACTATGAAAAAGAGAAGTGATCAGTTCCATTTAATGTACGTCGTTTATATCCCTTCGAATTAGTACATAATATTGTAACATTAGTACAGATACAATTAGTACATATTTGGAACTAGTACTGACTTTTATTTTAGTACTATGATTTTGTCTAAAGAAACGACCCCATCTAAAGAAAATTTATTCATAAAAGTAATATGGAATATTTTATGTTAAATTTATGATATAAAATTATTTTTAGTATTGCGATAATTAGGGTAATTAATAGTAATAACTTGTTTAATTATGTGTGTATTTCTAAGATTTTTATCATTTTTTACGCGTATTACGAGTAACGATTAATACGGGGATTTTTATAATTCTCTTAGCTTCTCCCATTAATAGAGTTCTACTATATTTAAAAATTTATATGTATGTATCCATACTAATAAAAGAAAGTTTCGCTCTATCTGTGTGTGAGTGTGTATCTGTATGTCAGTCTGTGTGCCATGGCTATCGAAATCTACCTCACGTAGAAGTCTAAACATTTGGGTGCGGATAGTCCAAGATACGTCCTGATGCACCTGAGGCTCAGATTTTTGTCTTTTTAAGACCCAGGCCCGGTGGGCCTCTTTAAGATTTATGCCCTTAATTGTATAGGCAGACCTGCCAAACTTTGAAAATGAGAAATCGTAGCACTCAAAATTTAAATTAATCTGGAGGTTGGTTGGTTGGTTTTTCGTGTTTCACAGCCATCTTTTGACATTCGTAAAAGGAATAAGGTTTTCGTCTTTCAACTCAATATAGTAAATTTTTTCCTCTGAGAATTTTTATACGATTTTTAGAGTTTATTTTCGTTTCGCAGCATTTTTTTTTTTTTTTAACATTTGTAAAAGGAGCCTGGTTTAAATTTTTTTAGCCCAGTGCAGTAAATTTTGACGGAATTCGTGATTTTTTTTTCCCCGCCATCATTTCAGGCTATTCACAATTTTTTTCCCACAATCGTAATTCATATTTCCTATCACGATTCTTTGTTGAAATCCGCACTTTTTACCATGTACTTTTGACGAAATTTGCATTTTTTACGTGGTCCTTTGACAAATTTTGCGTTTTTTTACCACGATCCTTTGACTAAATTAGTGTTTTCTTTCTGCGATCTTTCGGCGAAATTTGCGTTTTCTTACTAATCTATCGATGAAATTTGCATCATCTTACTGATCTTTTGACGAAATTCGCGTTTTCTTTCTGCGATATTTTGACAAAATTCACTTTTTTACCACGATCCTTTAAAGAAATTTATTTTCTTCTGCGACCAATTGAGCAAATTGTTTTTTTTTACACGGTCATTTGTCGAAATTCGCGATAGTTTATCGCAAATCGTGCGATTTTCCACACTATTTCAAACCTTGCCTTTCAAGGAACCCCCTCCAGAATTCTTAAAATGGCACCCTTGTTTCTAAGGAACGGAATTCCTGTATAAATATTTACAAAAACACGATTAGAGTGTTTTATGTTAAGAAGTTTTTTTGGCAGCACAGAATTATTTTTCTCATGAGCATTTTTTAATGTCCGAATTTTCGGACTAATGGCCAATTTTTTAAAACTTTCGGAAATGAATACTTGGAAATTTCGGAACAGAATCACTCCTGAAAAATATGCTGCGCTCGATAAAAATCGCAACTAGAAACAAAAAATGCTTTTGTGTTTTTTGCAAAAATATCGTAGTTTAAGACCGATTTTCGTAGCATCGTAGTTCATAGGTCCAAATCGTAGCAACTACGATCTTTTCGTAGCAGTTGGCAGGTCTGTATAGGTGAAAATTCACGGTCGCCAGTCGCCAGGTGGAGACTAAAATTTTTGCTTTTGCGACTAGCTTTCGGCGTTTAAGTCGTCATGCTTGTTATAGGGGTGCCCCTTTTTCGCCGAGTGATTTTCGGATTTTTTTTTCTTATCAATCGCCGGAATATGTCTGCATAACCCAGGACTTTCCTCGATCGGTCATGATCTTTGTAAAAACTGTACTGGAAAAATCCGGCAAATTTCGTCGATCGCTAGCCAAAAAAGAAAAAAAGAAAAAAGAAAAAAAACATGAATTTCATCAATAGTTCATGAAATAAACTGAAATTTTCGTCAATCTGTAGTGAAATAAACCGTCATTTTCGTCAATCGGTCGATAGAAAAAAAACACGATTTTCGTCATTTGGTCGATAGAAAAAAACGCAAATTTTGTCAATCGGTCAAAGGAAAAAAAAAAAGAAGAAGAAGAAGCAAATTCCTTCATTCTGTCCCAGAAAAAACCGCAGATATCAACAATCGAAACAATTGAATTTCGTCAACCGGTAGAAAAAAAAACGGGAATATCGCCCATTTTTTTCACGATCATTTGACGAAATTTGTGGGAGGTATTTTACATTCTTTGGCAAAATTCTTGTTTTTTCAGCCCTCTTTTAACGAAATGCGCGTTGTTTTTGCGATTCTTTGACAAAATTAGAGTTTTTTCCGCGGTCCTTTAATCAAATCAGCGGATTTTTTTTCCCGATCATTTGACGAAATTTGCGGGTTTTGTTTTGCGGAATTCCTTGATGAAATTCCCATTTTTTCAGCTCCGGTTTTTCGCGATTCTTTGACAAAAATCACATTTCTTCGCGTTTCTCTGACAAAATTCGCTTTTTTTTTCCTCGATCCTTTGGCGAAATTGGGGATTTTTTCTGCGAATGATTGTCGAAATTGATTTTTCGCAACGATTTGTCGAAATTCGCTATATTTTTTATGTCCAAATTTCGGAACTGAATGCCTTAAATTTTCGAAAACTTAGTAGCAGAATACTCACCCCTGTAATTGTGTGTGATAATATTTTTTCAAAGCTTATTTTCCTTGTGTTTTTCTCAAAAACAAGTGCTTGGATCTAGAACAAGTGCTTAATTTTTAAGAAGCAAGTGCTTAATTTTTATAGTGCAAAATAATAATACTCACAAATTCTCATTCTTTTTTTTTTTTTTTTTTTTTTTTTTTTTTTTTTTTTTTTTTTTATATTGACGAAATTGATTTTTTCGGCAACCATTTGTCGAAATTCGTGATATTGTTTTATGTCCGAATTTCGGAACCGAATTCCTTAAGTTTTCGAAAACTTAGGAACAGAATCACCCTTGTAATTGTCTGGGATAATATTTTTTTTAAGTTAATTTTTCTTGCATGTTCCTCAAAAACAAGTGCTTGAATTGAATTTTGATTTTTATAGTGGAAAATAATAATACTCACACATTTTCAATTTTTTTTTTATATGTACTCTTGTAGGATAAAATGAAAATAAGAAATATTGTTTTCCTAATATTCTCCACTACTGAGATTGCTTAGCTTATGCATATTTTTTTAACCCGTATGTTGCACAACTTTATATTCTGAACTGTACATAGTTTAAAATTTATATTACATTTAATTTATGCCCAAATTAAAAAAAAATTTGATTAAATGCAATATACATATTTATTTAGTCTATGTTTTGTTGTACAGGGTGGTCATAAAAAAACGTTGCCGATATATGGAACTCTAGCGGCCGGTCCGTTTAACCGATCGAGATGAGATTTCAGATATAGTTATTCAGAGGTATGAGCTCGGGATTCTGTGAACGACATCAAATTGGCGCTCACGGTTACGGTTATAGGTACAGAAACTCGAAAATTTCGGATGGCAACGCCTTTTTTTGTAGCAAAATGCTCAGCGCTTGCGAAAACCCTAAATAGCGCTGGAACGGTACGTGTATCGCAATAAACGGACGCGTTATGCACGCACAAAAAACAGCTCAGCGAACGGCCAAAAACAACGCGATCGAGGTGCATGGAGGAAATTTGCATATGACAGAGGCAAGACAGCAATCACAGTACGCTGTTCGACAGAAACAGAAATCAGAAACAGAAATCACCCACTCGTGGACAGCCAACCTTGCGGTATAGGAGCTAAATGTCCACGAGGGGAAAAACCCATATCCACCTTCCCGCGAAACCCCCAGACACCAGACGGTCCCGGAGCCCTCAGCAGATAGGAAGACACCCCCCCCCCATTGAAATTTCAATTAAAATTGTACAATCATATCACAAGAGCTATTAAATGTTGCTTAAGCTGGGCGAGCCCAAATTAAACAATATTTTGGATTTTTAAGATATTACAGCTATTACAGATCATCAATCAGTTATTAAAATAGGAATACTTGAAAGTAGCCAATTTATAGTATTGTTAATGTTAATTTAATTTAATTAAATTAGCTAAAAGATTTCTTAAAAATTTATACTAATCCATATTAGGGCCTAATAGGACTTAATAAAACAAAGTTAGTTGAGACAAAATTGATTGAAATCTGAAAAATAAGTAAATCTGAGCGAAACTTTGAATGATATTTAAATGAAATAATAGTCTCGTTAAATTTAATTATGATTCTGAGTGATGACCTGTTAAGCAAGTTTGAGATATTAATTATAATTAATTTTAAAGTTCTAGATAGCTTAATATGTTGAATAGTCTATGTATTTCACAGTTCAGTAAAATATATGTCACATTTTTGAGTCATTATATTTTGCAGTTCAAAGTCATTATATTTCATAGTTCATAGTATGATTTTTACATTTCTAAACACTGTAGATTTTAGTTTGAAGATAAAATTCACAGTTTGGAGATTTAATCCAAAGTTCAGGAATATAAACTTTTACAAATCAAGGTGTTATTTAATTAGGCGATGTTTAACACTTTTATGAATAATCTTGATAGTTAATGGGTGACACTGTTTATAGAATCTTTTTTATGAAGGAGTAGTGTTTATTAAGAATATTGTAATTTTCATTTAGCGCTGTAATTTTCATTTACTGCTGGATCCAGTAGAATCTTCTGGACGTTTTTCCTTAAGGTTTTGTTTTTATTAAATTTGAAATGATTAGGTAGGAGAGAGCAGTTCCGAAAAATATAGTGTTGTACTGTTCCTCGGCCTTTAGTGCAGGAGCATATGTCCGAATTTAATTTGCCTATTTTGTAGAGAAATGCAGGAAAACTGCCATGGCCACTAATGTAATAAACTGATGATCTTGAAGTACAGATAAATTCTTTGTTAACTTGGTTAAGAATCTTATATGTATCTCGTCCTTTTACTGAATGTTCCCAGATATCCTGCCAGTCTTGGATAATTTTTTCCCGTATATAATTTTTAATTACTGAATCCGGGAATGGTATATGTTGAATTTCATCATAGTGGTCGTGTTCAATTGCATTTTTGCCAAGGTGTCTGCGCGCTCATTCCCAACTGTTCTTATGTGAGACTTTGTCCATGCTATATTTATAGATTTCTGCGGGATTTTTTGTAGTTCTGTATAAATCTGTCTTATTATTTTGTTTCTTGGGAAGATAATTTTGAGGGCATCTAGTGAGGATCTGCTATCTGTTAGGATTAAAACTGATGTAAATCTAGAGGTCGAAAACCATTCTATTGAATTTAGTATTGCTTTAAGTTCTGCCTGATAGATTTAATTGAGAGGGTTTAAGCGCGCATCACTGTCGTGGATAAAAGTATCTTCTAACATGACTATAAAGGCGCATGAAGTTCCCTGTTTCATTAAAGAGCCATCAGTATATATCTTTAATTTATTGTTGCGAATTTCTGTTTCCGTTATTTCTTCTAGTATATTCAGGTTATTAATTTTGTAACAGTCTGAAAAATCGAACGTACTTTCCTTTAGCATTAAATTATCTTTATTTATTTTCGTTGATTGAATTATTAAATTTCTTTTTCCCATTTTTGTCTGATATGCCATGAATTCGTTCTAGATTTTTGTGATGATTGATGGTACTCCTGTTAAAACATTTAGTGCTTCGTGTGAGATGCTTCTGTAAGTTTTGATAGCATTCATTAAACTCATTCTTTGTATTGTTTTCAGAGATCTGATTCCACGACTGTTTAAATTAGGGAACCATATTCATGGGCATACAAGATTTGTCTTTCAACAACCGTTGTGTACCACATCTTTATTATTTTTGGATTTATTCCTTTTTGGTAATTTCCCAGGAATTTGAAACTAGTAACAAACTGAGATATTCTTGCTTTTAAATTTTCCAGATGAATTTGAAATTTTAATTTTTGATCAAAGATTATTCCTAAGTATGGTAATGATTTCTCTAGTTTGATTGTTTTATTTTTTAATTTAAAAATTGGATGTCTGTTATTTAAGAGGTTTCTTCCAAAGAGTATTGCTTTTGTTTTATCTTGTGAAATGTTCAGATTTAATCTGTTACACATTTCTTCAAAACTACGGATTTTCTCATTAGCATCCTTTTCTAAGTCGGTTCTTGAATTTCCTTTTATTAATACCACAAAGTCATCTGCATAAACCACTAGTTCTGGAAACTTTTTAAGTAGTTCCTTAATGAGGAAGTCTGCTACTATTAACCATAATAACGGGCCTAAACATGAACCCTGCGGGTTCCCTTGAAACTACGAAACCATTGAATGAAACTAAAGTTGTTTGCTCCGATGAATCTATCACTTATATAGTTAATAAGTAAATTTTTTATGTATCTAGGTAGTTCTGATTCTTCGATTAGTCCCGAGATCATATTCCAGTCTATTGAATCAAAAGCTCCTTGTATGTCAAAAGATATTAATCCTACATATTTATTGTTCTGAAGAAGTTCCATTATTAGGTCTTTTACAGATTGCAGTGCCGTTAGTGTGCTTCTCTTCTCTCTGAAGCCATGTTGTTGGTTTGCAAAGAGATTTCTATTTTCTAAATATGTTTGTGTACGTATTTTTATTATTCTCTCTAACACCTTACCCATCATTGGGAGTAAGGTTATTGGTCTGTAGGAATTTGGATTTCTTGGGTCTTTATTTTTCTTCCTGAAAAATATCACTACTCCTTTCTTCCACGTCATTGGAAAATGGCCTATTTGAAGACATTTATTATAAAGGAGTAGCATCAATTTTGGATATATGTTAATTAGATTCTTGATGATTTTAATGTCGATTCTATCATATCCTGGAGCTTTTTTGGGATTTTGCTGACTGATGACATATTTAAGTTCCCTCATGTTGATTTTAATTTTGTCAAATTCTTCATTTGGAATTAGATCCCGATTAATTCTCGAGTGTTTTTGCTCTGTATCTGGGTTTCCAAAATGATGATAGATTAGATTTTGTTGAATGTCAATAAATGAGTCCTCAATTGCTGAAGTTTCTAGTATGGTATGTATTAAACCCGTATTTTTTAGATATTTACCTTTCATTATTTTAAAGGCAGTGCCATATACACTTGTGGTTTGTTGGCAGAATGAATACCATGAGTCCTGTTTAGCTTTTTTGATGTTTAGTTTGTATTCGGCTAGTGCCTTTTTATATTCCTTCATGTATTGCTGATTGTCTGTGTCTCTTCGAAATCTTTTGTGTAGTGCATATAGTCTACTTCGTTCAATTTTGAGTTTGTCCGTGTACCAGTTGATATTTAGGTCCCTTTTTTTATTTTTATTTTTTAATGTTGAGTTCATTATACTAGCCATATGTTCCTGGAAATTATTGACCCATGTATCTAGATCTTCTGGAAATGATGTATCTTGAAGTGTTGTCCTTAATTTTTCTTCCTTTTTATCAAATTATTTGTTAAATTTTTTAAAAGTTTCATATTTGGTTTTAAATCTGTATAGGTTTCGTAGGAGAGGTTCCAATTGCAATGTGAAGTTTATATATCTGTGATCACTGAGCGATGGAAAATTCACTTCTACTGACAAAAAAATCAAGAAGGTCCTTCGCACTTAATCCACATAATGTTAGGTCCGGATTACCTTTCTTCTTATCTAAGATGAAGGTGTTTTCTGCTTGTGGGTCGTTGACTATTGTTAAATCTCGATTTGTAAGATAATCTAGTAGGATTTCACCTCTTGCGTTGTTTCTGCTATAGCCCCATGCTCTCAGGTTGGCGTTAAAATCGCCTCCCAATACTAAGTTAGTACAATTATGAATGGTTCTTGACCAGTCGTCGAAATCTTTAGCTAGATCTCCCTTTGGCTTGGAGTATTGCGATGCAAATTTAAAATTTTCTAACTTCGTTGTTAAATTTATAAATACACTGTTATCTGTTTGTAGGATTTTGTTATGTACAAATAAAGGGTTGGCGATAATTATTCCCGCTGTATTTAATGTTGATTGATATAAAGCCCAAGAAATCGGGAGACCCGTAAAAGAATTTTTGCTTCTATGGCAATCCTGGATTAGTGCTATGTCGATATTGTTCTGGTTCATGTATTTAATTAGTTGAAAGTTTGCTGCACGGCAATTATTTAAGTTTATTTGAGTTACTATTATGTTTTGTTGATGTAAAGGTGCACCACCAAAGAAGTAAGTTGATTGCATTGATGGAGTTTGATTTTGATTGTGGGTGCCTCTAGCTATTTTAATCTGTGTGCTTGAATCACCCTTTTCGCCTCTATCGGCGTTGGGGAGGGTGTGCCTCCCTTTTTCTGAATGATGAGTTGATATAAACATCTCTATATTTGACTGTTCTTTTATCTGCTGTTTTGTAGTTCTTACTATACTCTCTTCTTCCGGTATTTTCTTCTACTTGTCTACTTCTTTCATTATCCCTTTCCCTTGGGTCTTCAGTTGATGGTCTTTGATATCTGTTATCAAAAAAGTACTTACGACTATTCTTTGAAAGAAAATTTTGGGTTTGTGGTTTTGACTTATAATAGCCTTGTAGGCGTCTTCCTTTTTCATATTGAAAAATTGGGCATTGGGGTGAGTACGCAGGGTGATTAAAGTCTTCCTTGTTATATCTTAAGCAATTTATGCATTTATTTATATTTTCTTCACACTCGCTTGTTGGGTGTTTCCCTGAGCAATTCGGACACCGTGATCTGAATTCACATTGTGATTTGGTGTGGTTGCTTAATTCTTGGCAGTTTGTGCATCTCAGCACTCGTATGTAGAATTCAGCCTTGATTAGTTCATAAAATAATTTTATTTTTCCTGTTTTGACAATTTTCCTGCATTCACCCGCCGGTGCTTCTATTATCCAGTTAGTGAATGTTGAATTGGGGATTTCTAAAGATTTAAAGATTGTGAATGAATTTAAGTACTTCCTATTAGATAGTTCTTCTTCCAGTTCCTCCGTTGTGAATTCTTTGTTTATTCTCAGTAGAATTATTTTCATCTTCCGTTCCTCTGGGTTGATTATTTCAGAGTCTTTTGAATTGTTCTTAAGTAACTCTGAAATCGTTTCTACTTCTTTTTCTGAGGTTTTTAGTTATATGTTGTTGTTTTTTGTACGTCTTATATTTTTAATTTCCAGTTGCTTGACTTTCTTTTTGGCTTCTTCTCTGATTATTTTTGTGACTTGTGATACTTTGATAGATTTATTCGGAACTATAATTAATTTTTTAGGTTTTTGTACTACTAGCTTGACTTCTTGAGTCGTCTTTATTTTTTGGATGCATAATGTCTTCAACAATGTCTTCATCGTTGAGTTTTTGGTTCTGTTCTTGAAATTGTTTGTTTAAATTTCCTATTAACTGTTTTCTGAGTAGGTCTATATGATTGTCTTGAATTTCATAATTAAATGCTTGTATTTGATCTATTTGTTATTCACAGTAGTGTTGTAATCTTTTCAGTTTACCGTACATTTCTGTTTGATATTGTTCTTGATATGTTTGGAATGTTGTGTATTTACTTTTTGAGTTTCTAACTGTTTCTAGTTCATTTGTAATTTTGTTATGATAAGTTGTCAAGGTTTCTGTTAAGTCTTGCGTAATTCCATATATTGTCTTTATTGTTGCTGTTATTTCGGTCGTTAATTTTTGTGTATCTATTTGTGTAGAGGGTTGTATCTTGGCAGAAGAAGTATTTTGTTTTTTGAAGAGTCTTAAAAAATTTATAACATCTTTATCATACCAGGTTTTCCGCCCATGTCTGATGAAATCCTGTTCTAAGAGCTTCAGACGTCTCTTTGGAGAAGTCTCTTCTTTTGATTCTAATTCTTCTTCATCGTCCCCACTATCTGTAGAGAGTAGCGAATATTCTTCCATGTCTTCCGTCTGTGTGAATTCACTTTTTGTTTTCTTTCTGCTTTCTTGTTCCTTTAATTCTTTCAAATATTCTTCTATTTGATCTTTTTTAAGAGATAATTCTTGTTCTTTGGTTTCGAGTTCTTTCCTTTTTTCTTTCAGCTGCTGGTCTAACTCTTCTAATTTACGATTTTTGGTTTTTAAATCTTTTTCCAATTTTTTATATTTTTCTTCCAGTTGATTCATTTTCTTTTTTGCGGAATAGCTTTCTGTTCTTAAAGTATGGATAATGTTTGGAGTAGATTCAATTATTATATCTTCCTTTTTCTATTAATGAGTTAGATGTATTCCTCTCTATATCAAGATCAGTTGGTCGAGCCTGTTTTGCCTTTTCTATTTTTCTGCTTAATTGTTCATATTCATGTGTTATGAATCTGTTTCTAAGTTCTTCTTGAAATTCGTTCTTTAGTTTCTGAAAAGCTTCTTTTCTATCCGTCTGACGTTTCTTGTAATGGTCAGCAATTTGAAAAAGGCACAGGAGCAGCAGGTCCTCTTCCGTTGATTGGTCGTCTTGTTCTAATTGATCTTCATCTTTTTCATCTATTATTAGCTTGTCTTGTTGACATGACATTGATTTTATTTTTTGCTCAAGGGCTCTTTGGTAGTTTTTTGCTTCGTCGTCACTTCCACTTGCCTTTCTGAGGTAGAAGCTCTCCATTAAATCGTAAAGTTGGAAGATGCTGACTTCGTATTTCTGCACTTCCTCATATTTGTATAAAGACCTCCCTCTTGATGGTGGGAGGGGGCGTCCGTGATTTTTTCCCGACATTAGATCACTAATTTTCACTAATGACTGAAGTTTTAGATAAAATCAATATTCAAATGACTTAATCTTAAATATTTAAAATCAAAAATCAAGTAACTTTCTATTCAAAACCACAAGTGAAATAAGGATGAGGGTCCACTAGGCCCCCGCCATATATCTTTCAAGGAAAGGGATATATATAGAAAAAAGCAAAAACCAGCGGTCGCAACCACCGAAAATGGCTAAGAGAAAATAAAAAAGCCAAAATAGGGGAAAATTTAGAAAAATAAAAACAAAACAATAATAGTGATAGAAATTAGCCAAAAAGAGAGAATAAAAAGGGGAAAAAGAGTGCATGTCAATGCTTCCCATGTCCAAAAGCTGATACACTTAATGACTATATATTCTTCAAACGAATTATGTACACTGAAATAATAACAAGACAAATTGAAAATATAATATGTACCACTAATATATGACTTAAGATAATGTTGCAATATATACATATGTACAAAATATATACAAGTTATACACACTATGTACACTTTACACACAAGGATGGTAAAAAATAACATATCACTTCATAATATACTACCAGACAAAGCACAGTCTGGTTTCTGAATCAACAACTTTTCTTATTAAATTTGCTCCCTCATTTGAGTATTTGTTTATAATGTTACATCAAAAATTCCCATATTAATTCCTATAAATCTGACGGCTAGGTGGACAGAGTGACAACAGATAATATTTTAAAGAAAAAAGTAAGTTAAGTATAAAAGGTATACTCACCCTACCATATAAGTCCCGCTGCACTTGCCTATAAGAAAAGGATTTATTCACATATAAAATTAACTATTAGATTCCTTATATAATTTAGATTTGCCCATAAATGTTTATGGTAATGTGATATAAATTAGATTTGCAACTATGAATGTGCCCAAAATCAGCGCAGGGACCGCCCAAGAAAGGAAGTAATGATTATTCTTAAGTTGATAATGGGACATACTGTTTGCCTGAACCCTTCCCCATTATCACCAAAATGGTGGATTTAACTTTAAAATTAAGGAAGTTCCTAAAGTTTGGCAAGTTGAGATGTCTGAAAATTAAAATTTTTTATAAGGATTAGTTACTTTAGTAAAGAATTATAATTAATTGAAGAAACCAGGAAGAATGCTTGATAAATAAAAAAGTAAGTAACGTTATGAATAGTACGCCGTTCGACAGATAATCAGCGTAGAAAACGGATTCTTACCTCTGTCATATGCAAATTTCCTCCGTACGCCTCGATCCTGTTGTTTCTGACCGTTAGCTGAGCTGTTGTGGCGACTGGATTTTTTGGGTTTAGGAACCACTGCATCCTTAACAATTTTGGAAATCTGCACCTATACTTAATTATTAAAAACTTTCCCCTTTTTTGTCCGATCTTTTCCGTTTTTGGGGCCTTTTCTCCATTTAGTCATTCCCCAATTTCTACATTCCTTTTAAGATTCTGGGACTTTGAGGACCGATATAGATCCCGTTGAAGTTTTTTTTTTGCCCTAAATTGTTAATAAATTTCACCCTTTTAATCCGATCTTAGTTTTGAGGGTCCTATGACCCTGGCCCTCTAAGTGCGGTCCGGGGCCCCTTTAACTTTTTACGCCATAGACTTTTCAACCCCTAATTGAGTTGCCTTCTCAATGCATAACTTTAAAGTTGAGTCTTGGACGCCTCTTCCCGGGCCAACACCCTCATAGTTTTGTTGGGGCATTAGGACACTTTTTTTATGCATTTCCTTTCCATTTTTGTGCATTTTTTAAAATTTTATTCTAATGATTAATTCATAACCTATGCTTAATTTCGACTAATTGAAGATCTAAAGCGCTAAGTACTAGGACCTTTTAACATGTTTTCATCTTAGAGTCCTGTTCTCGATTATCAGTTGATCCCTAATGGGAGCCCTAACATAGCTCCTTTAAAAATAATCCGATTCACTAGCTTTTTTCTAACAACTTCTTCAGTCTTGCAGCTACTAAATGAACGACAAAAATATTTCTCAGACTTCAACAACCACTAATTTTGAATATTAATCGCCTTCTTCGGGCCTTTGGTTCAGCTACTTTAAAAATGATCCTATTCTCTAAAAATTTTGTCCTCCGGGTATTTTATAAACTACTAAAAATTTTATTTACACCCCAGCTACCGCCTTTTTCAACTATTAATCTTCTTTTTCGGCATCAACTTACGTTTATTCAATATAGCCGTAAATTAAAAATCAAGTTACTGTTAAAGGTAAAGGGTTAACGTGAGAGGGGAGTGGGATTTCATCCGTAAATTAAATATCGCATTAATGCTAAAGGTAATGCGTTAAATTTATAGGAGTGGGGGACCTTCCACAGCTCTAGGGCGTATTCTTTCCTCGGGTTGCATGGCACGATTTCAACGGGGATTGGTTCATTCAACTTAGATTACAATTCACCTACTTTCTGTATTATGAAAGTTCATATTTGACTTCAGTTGTCAACATTTTTTAACATTAACCGGGACATTAACCATTTTTCCGGGCTCTGTGAGCCCTGTTTCACCTGAAATTGGTTTGTTCACCTTAGCTTACGATTTTTTAGAGATTTTAGTTCTATGTTCGACCATCAGGATCTCATTCTTATCTCGGGTTTTATGGGCGCGATTATTAAGGGGGTTTGCCCATTAAACTTGGTTTTTTGTTGTCTCTGGCTAGTGGAGAGCACTCCTGATATTCGCTGGCTTAGACTCTGGGGGCCCAGGTCGCAGGTTCTTTCGGAAGAAGGTTTGTTAAGAACACACTAGACGCTACCAAAAGCGTTGGAGGCCCCGGAAACTAAGTTCACTTGAAACACTCTATGCTGTCGAATGCAGTGTGACCCACGAAGTTAGGTTCATTTAAAATATTTTTCAGAATATATAAAATAATACAAATTGGAGTTTTGTTTAAGGTTATAATGGGCCCGGGCGACGACCGGAGGGTACTAGTTATATATAAAAAAATATTAATTTTTTTATAAAAATTAAACTAATGTTTTCATATTCCAACTATCCTTTATCTATTGCAGAATTAAAGCACAATATAATAATTTTTTTTTAGCTCACGATACGTACTAAAATCTTTACCTAATAAATAAAAACGACCTAAAATGATAAGCCTGATAAGAAGATAAGAAGATCTGAGGATAACAAACAATGCGATAATTTGGAATTTGGGAATAATATTAAAAATAAGAAAAAAATTAAAAAAAAATGAATAAGGAAGGGATAAATTTAACTTTTTTACATTTGAATAATAGCATCCAAATTATTATTATCATTATTATTATTATTGTAAGATTGAAAACGGTTTTTAAATACGCATTATTTGTTACTTGCAAACTAAGAAAATATTCTATTATATTGGAATAACAATCGTTATATTTTAATAAGGACATTAAACATTTTAGTAAAAGCGTTACTACTGGTATGTTTTGTGTGTGATTTTTTTCTTTTGTAATACATAATTACATTAATGTCTGGAAGTTTCATTTTCTTAAATGCAGACACTCTTAATTCCAATGCTCACAACAATAAGCGTAATTTCTACTTCTTTAATTATCGAAAATGTACGTAAATGAAAAAAAGGAACCATTTAGTTAAATTTCATTTCCTTTTAAGCCACTAAAGGGTCTAAAAAGGAGGAAGGAAAATAAAAATCAAGGAGAAATAATCGATTAAATTAGAGTAATGGATTAAATTAATACGAGAATATGCGTAATCTAATAAGTGCATCGGAAACAAGTGATAATTGATTTAAGGCGCTACGTTGGATTTTTTAATAGAGATGTAAAAATAATTAACATTATATGTTAACAGATACTTTTAATCTAATTAAAAACAAGCTTTACAAGATAGAGAAAAATGTTAATTACATTTGTAAACGGGATTTTTTTTTAAAGGAGAATTGTGTATGACTTGTAATTCTTCAGATTGTGTTACATTATGGTCAACATTTCACTTTCTTAATTTATGTTTTTGAAACACATACTTTTTTAAAATTTATCTTCCATATGAATAGCAAGTTAAACCAACTGAAAATAATGCTTCGCGAATTATTTTGTCCCTGTAATTATATTTTAAATTCAAACTTAAAGTAAAAGTTAAGAAAAAAAAATTCCTGCTGGCTCGGACTACATGCGGAGCTACATTTCGAAATTAAGTACTAATTTCACCAATAAAAAGTAAATCGAGATTAGAGATAAACCCAGTTTCTTCACTAAGAATGAGATCTAAGGATCTAAACCTTTTGTGAAAATTCTAATATACACGCATACACACACGCAATCATATGGAAAATATTTAAAAATGGCAAAAAAATTCAGGGAATCTCAAAATGTTAAAAGATGCCAATATTTCCATCTGTGGTTTTTACCATGTTTCAATGCGTCTTTTCAAAATCACATGACGTTACATATTTACCTGCTGACGTTTATTATATTTCCAATCTGACGCAATATTCACCTTTTTTTGAAAAAAAATCTTCAAACTATTTATTTCATTTTAAGTTTTCACGTGGAAATCTTGCAATAGAAAAATAATTGTTATGATCAGAATTTTATTGTGGTTTTTAAAATTGTTGGCAATTGCTATAAGGAACATTTTTTATTTTTTCCTGTCATCTTTCTGTAAGAGCTGATTTTATCAGAATCATGTTAAGGCGGTATTCAAAAATTTTAACCTTCCCCATTTCCATCCCCTTGGACCGATTTATCCCATTTGCAATCCCCGCCGAGATATTAACCATCTTAAAGTTTTTGGCGAGTTTGAAGATGATCCGCGCATAATTGCGACTTTTATCGGGCGGACAAAATTTAGTACATACATACATACACAAACACCAATACCGTCCTACCCGCCCTCGTCAATAACTAAACTTTTTACCGACGTTTGGAATACCCACCGAAATTTTATTAATAGCAATTAAATATTGTTATAGAATGTTAAGATGTGCAAAATATACATATGAACACCAAAAAAATTTCATTCGAAGAAAATTTGTATTTTTTAGAGCGAAAAGTTTGTGGGAGTAAAGTACAATTATTTAGAGTAACTCGAGTGTTACTCGTTTTGAAATTTTACACACTCAACCCGAGTAACTTAATCTCGAACTAAGATGTCCTGGGTGGTTACTCTATTATTCAATGAATTGCCTGACAAAGTGTATAATGTTATTGAAGCGTTTGAAGGACAATGCCAATTTTTCGAAAGGATGTTTTAAGCAGTAGGGATGAAATCGTTATGATTTCGACTTATTCATGCTTAATCATCTGCTATTGTTAATTAAAATAGTACTTAATTGACGCTATTATTAGTTATGGGTAGTAATAAATGATTATTATTGACAAGTAGTAAATAATTGACTTATTGACTGCGGTTAGTTAATGATTGATTAATACGATTTAATTAATGTCGTCTTTGAAAGAAAATTGACTCTTTTTTTAATAAATTTTGTGAATAAATATTAAATTTTGTTTAAAATATTAAAATATATGTCATTGGCTGTAACAAATTCTTTAGGTAAGTCTTTTGAAGACGGTTGCTTGTTTAATTCGGTGCAATAATTGTAGAATGATGTCTTTTTTATGCGACATGAAAGGATGTTTCATACGGGGGGGGGGGGGGGGGGGGCTTTGCTGGTTGGTGAAAATATATCGAAAATATAATATTTGCAATGGATATGAAAGCGTTATGATATAAAGATATTCATGCTTAATAATTTACTTACATTTGATTAAAATGGTACTTAATTGACGCTATTGGTACGTAGAAAAATGTAAGTAATTGGTGAATATTTTTAATTGACAAATGTTAATCTGTAGTAGTTAACCACTGATTAATATTATTTAAATTATGTTACCTATAAATAAAAAAAAATAAAGTAACTTATGCAAAAAATATTCTTTTGTTTTTAAATTAGTAAAATATTAATAAACTCGAACAGAATTTTAGCCAGATCTTTTGTTTACAGTTGCTTGCTTAATTTGCTTAATTTCATCATGTCAGGATTTTTCGAAAATCGTAAATTTCAAGGCGAAAAATCTGATACTATAAAATAGATGTAAAACTTTTTTTATTGAGTTTAATTTTATTTAATTCAATAATTTATTCAATTTTTTGGCTTATACTGTGTTTTTTACAGCCAAACAGCTAAGGGGTCCGATGAGGTTGGGAGGGGAGGGGGGATCAATTTTAACTTTGAGCTTTTTAACTTTGAAATTTGCAATTTGAGAAAAATCCTGACGTGATGGTTTAAAATGAAGGTCATTTTCGGATTCAGCGCTAAAAAATACATAAGAATCAATTTTCAAAAGCTAAAAAACATGGCACAACCCAAAATTTGAAAGACAGTGTAATCTAGCGGCATTTAAAAATAAGTATATTTTTTAAAGAATTAAGTCTGTTGTTTTTCGTCCGTTTATTTAACAAAAATTCTGTTATTTTTATCCTCTTATATGTTCAGTACAAATTGTACATTTTGCAGTAATATGTCAGAATGATTAAAGATTTCAAATTTATATTGCAATGCTAATTTTACTTTCAACCATTTCTTTAATATATCTGACAAAATTATATTTCTAGTAAATTTATGCATTACCCCTAATTTGCAGCAAAAATATTCTCCAACTTTAAACAGCTATTACTCGGTCAATTTTAATCGTAGAATAACGGGACTCTTTTTGATTTACAAGTCAGTGTGACGGGAAAATTTTACTAAATATAACTTATAGGACCGGGGACCGTATAAAATTTTAGATTCTATAATTCTTCACTAAATTGTTTTTTCGCTTCAAACTTTTTTTTATCTTAACTCTGAACCTAATTTTGACCACTTTTGTAATCGGAAGTATGCATCTAGGACCAACGGTTGCAAAAATAAAGGTCGGCTAGGTTATACGTGGACACCCTGTATATATATAACGACATCTGTAAAGATTTCTGCTTAAGTTTCACCCATAGGTTTAACATTTTCTTTCAAGTTTCTCTGTGTGACTTGTATAAGCTCTTAAGAAAATTATTGTTAAACTTTTTATTATTATTTTTTTTTTCTGGTACAACTTTATTAAAATAATACATGATTTTATTATATATTCAGATAAACTTCAACTTTAAAAATAAATATTAGAAAATCGACAGTTTTTCTTGTTCTTGTCGACATGCATCGATTATCTAACGAATGTTTAAATATCTGTAACAGATAAAGCGAAACATTATGATAAAGGAATGCGACTTTTTAAATTATTATTATTTTTATTAATACAATTAAAGGGTTTATTTATTTTCTTTCAAAAAAAAAAAAAAAAAATGTAAGAATATTTTCAACTTTATCATATTCTCAGTAAAAAGTTCAGAAATAAAAGGATTATCAGAAATGGAACCGATTCATTAGGACGCTACTTCAGTCAAGCGAAAAGACCCGCTCGCTAATGCTAATCCTATGAGTGAAATTTATAAAGGTATCTCGTTCGCATTTCAATATTTTTAAATGATTTTTTTTTTTTTTTTTTTTTTTGCATTGGGTATCTCAAATCGATCTGTACAAAGACAGTTTTTCACTTTTTCGATTTTGTTTACAGGTATTTTTAATAAGGACACTTTCATTTTCGGAACCAGTTTTGAAAATGAAAGCATCCTCATAAAAAAAAAGAAGAAAAAGAAAAGTGCGCAGTTAAACTGATGGCATTGAGCTCACAGGCTATTCACACTAATTGTTATTATACTCTTATTTCAAAGAATAATGCCCCTCAAAAAATAAATGAAGAGGGATTAGACCAGTTTCCCCCCTATATACTTAACCAATGAACCTCCAAATCAAATGAAGGAAGCGCCATATCGGAATAAACTGGTATATCAAATTTGAAGTAGATTGAATAATTCTGCATGAAAAAACCATTTATCTAAATTAAGGGGTGACTAGCCTCCGTCCCCTTTTATACTTAATCAATAATCCTCCAAATCTAATCAAGGCACCTTCTTAACATAATATACCGGTATATCAACTTTGGAGCTAATCGAATAACTCTGCATAAAAAACTCATTTATCTAAATTAAGGGGGGGGGATCTTGACCCCCTTTTCTCCCTTTATACTTAACTACTGAACCTCCAAATCTAATCAGGGAAGCTCCTTAACACAATAAAACGGCGTACCAAATTTGGAGCAAATCGAACAATTCTATATAAACCCATTTATCTAAATTAAGGGGGGCTAGTCCCATTTTCCCCCTTTATACTTAAGTAATGAACTCCCAAATCTAATCAGGGAAGTTCCTTAACATAATAAACCGGTGTACCAAATTTGTAGCAAATCGAATATTTCTGCATGAAAAATCCATTTATTTAAATTAGGTGGGGGATCAGCCCCGTTTCCCCCCTTTATCCTTAAGCAATGAATCCCCAAATCTAATCAAAGCAGCTCCTTAACATAATAAACTGGTATACAAAATTTGGTGCAAATTGAACAATTCTACATGAAAAACCCATTTATCTAAATTAAGGGAGGTAGCCTCCCCTTTCCCCCCTTTATACTTAAGTAATGAACTTTCAGCGAAGCTCCTCAACATAATAAACCGATATACCAAATTTGGAGCAAATCGAATATTTCTGCATGAAAAACCCATTTATCTAAATTAAGGGGGTGCCTAACCCCTCTTTCCCCCCCTTTATCCTTAAACAATGAACCCCCAAAACTAATCAGGGAAGCGCCTTATCAAAATGAACTGGTATACCAAATTTGGAGCAAATCGAACAATTCTACATGAAAAACCCATTTATATAAATTAAGGGGGGTAGCCCCACTACCCCTTTTATACTTAAGTAATGGACTTCCAAATTAATCAGGGAAGCTCCTTATCAGAATAAACGGGTATACTAAATTTGAAGCAAATCGGATAATTCTGCATGAAAAACCCATTTATCTAAATTAAGGGGGGCACTAACCCCCCTTTTCCCCTTTATCCTTAAACAGTGAACCCCCATAACTAATCAGGGAAGCGCCTTATCAAAATGAGCCTGGAAAATAAAATTGAAGCAAATCGGATATTTCTATCAAGAGTTATCGCGTTACTTACATACATACGTACATACAATACAGAACAGGCGGGCACATAGGCTCTCAGGCTTTGCCAGCCTGTGAGCTAAAAATAAATAAAAAGATAATAAAAAATAAAAAACGGCCTTTGTACAGATCGATTTCAGCTATCTAATGCAGAAAAAAAAAAATCATTTAAAAAGTATTGAAATGCAAACAAGATACCTTTATAAATTTCTTCCATTGGATTAGCAGTAGCAAGCGGGTCATTTCGTGTGAATGAAGTAGCCCTCCCACATGTTTATGTGAGTATGAATGAGATCGGTTTCATTACGCATTAATTATCAAAGCTTATTTAAAATGCTTATTTAGATTTCTATAAAGAATAGATATCTTTCTATAAAGAAAGAATAGAAGATATTACCTTTAAGGTTTTTGAAATGCTCAATGCAATACCATCATAGTTAAGTCTTAAGGTTGGTTGGTTGTGTTTATGACGGCCAATTATCAACACGAGTGATATAGACCCTAAGGGGGGAGTGCCCTTCGTGGGGGTCTTTCTAAGGGAACCTAACCCGTATTAACGCTTGTTAAGTCTTAAGGCTGTTCTCAAATCCAAAAGGGCAAGTTTATGACATAAGTTTTAATTTATTTTTGTTCGGAAATGCATGAAACTAGCAATTTTTTTTTTTGATCAAAAACAATATAATCGAACTGTTTTTTCCGGTTTTTTTTTTGCAAACGCAATAGATCTTTCAGAAAATAGTGTCAAAGTGGACATTTTGAACCGAAGTTCCCAAAGAAAGCAGAAAACCAGTCAGCGAAGGGAGAAAAACGTCTTTGTTACGTGATCAAAATCGTTTATAACTCAATAGGTAATTTATTTAACAAAAAATGGAAAACACAGTTCGTTTTCAAATCGCTTCCATAGTTAGGCCTTCCAATTTTATATTTTTCCGTTAAAAAATGAATTTGTAAATGTGTCAAAACTGTTTGCGATTGTTGAGCAGAGCAGTTGAGAGCCTTAATAAAATAACGACACGACCCCCCCTCTAAATGAAAAAATGTAGAACCAATAAGATAAAATTTTCAACCCCATATAAACATTCCTGACCGATGGTCAATCCGAAATATTTGCTTTTTTTTTTTTTTCCAGTTATTATCATTATGCGGCAATGGTATGTAACAAGCTCTTCCGCCCCGGGCGCCAAATGGAGTTCCTGTGGTGCTGGGAGAGAGACACCCTGTATTTTTGACAATAGAAAATGTTATTCGACCTTGGCTTCCTATATAAAAAATAGTTTGTTGTGGCGTGGTCTACCATTTCTTAAAGTTTGCCAGATTTTTTTTTTTTTTTTTTTTATCACTCTATATTGTTTAATTTTTATGGCGTTTGTGTCATTATTCATTAATATTATAAAATTACGATCAAAATCTTCTATCCTAAAATCAAATTTGGAGTTATTTGTATTTCGGAATTTCATATTTTAATATTACCCCATATATGTGTTATTAAAACAAAATGCTAATTAAACTTTTTATTGTTTAATTTTATTTTTCTGGTATTGACTAAATAAACATCGTCGGTTTAATACTGATGCTTTCAAAAGTTTGACATTGAATTTTTTGCCAACAAAATACGAACTCATATGGCATTTTTAAGATAAGAAATTATATTGAAAATATTTTTTAATTTGCTACTAAAAATATATTTAAAAGGTTTCGTATTTTTTTTTTTTTTTTATTAGAAAAATCGCGTTTTTTAAAGTTAAATATTTTATAATATATATATACATATATATATAATATATATATATATATATATATATATATATGTATATATATCAGGCCTTTATTATGAAAGTTTAAGTCTAATTTTAATTATCTGCTTAAATTTTAATACAGAATGTTATAAAATCAACATTTACAATTGTTATTGGGGCATATTTTAAAAAAAGGAAGTGTATTCTGAAATCAATTATACGTATTGCAATAGAATATGTGCATTCTTTGCGAGAGAAAAATACGTTAATACATAACAAAAACATTAATGGATTAACTCAGAATACAAAACATTACATTGAATGTTACTTTCCCCCTATCTGAAACCAAGTCTTCCCGCTAGAGCCAAACATCATTAATCTCAATATAAATGAGGCAGCCACGAAACGCCTCTTCTGCAGTTGAGACTGAAAGGAAACTCCTCTTCTTCCGTTTTTCATAAAAGCAAAATCAACGCCATTTTGTTCCGTTTTCTTTTTATCAGCGGAAATGCGTCGTTTCAGGATAACCGATTACTTCTTTGGAAAGCACGCAATACGGCCTTCATTTTTACATTATTTATTAAATGGCCAACCCCTTAAAAAGACTGCCTTGGGAACATGTGGTTTCAAGAAACCAGATGCTTAATCACTTCTGTACTTTTGAGTACTTACCTGGTTTTAGAATGTTTTAGGAAAAACAAGCGGTTCTGAAACAAATATTTCTACAATAACGCGAAACTTTCTAGTTTTTGAGTTTAAGATTTAACAGCTGTTTGTAATATTTCAAACACTTCGATGCTAATTAATAAAACAAGACTTACAAATAGCATAATTTTATCTTTACACACACATAATTTATACATATTTTAGCTAAAATAGGAACTCATTATAGTAATATTACATCATTATAAAACCATATAAAAATTCTGTTTTTTATTTAAAAAAAAAAACTTTTATAGAAAATTTTAAGAATTTACATTTTATAATTTTATATAATGTACTCATATAGATCAAATCGATTTCCTGTAACTCGGAATGGTATGTTATTTCAATTAAAACATAAAGAATATTCTTTATTTTTACTATCCAGTCATGTTTTTCCAAGGACTTAGTAAGTAAAAATTTCACTCACAGTGACATGAAATGCAGCGAATGAAAAAACATGAAATGCAGCATATATATTGCGCATTTTATCAATTAACGTTACAATGTTTCTTTAAATACGTCATACAACAGTACAGAAAGAAAAATACTTTAAATTATATAGCGTAATTATCTGCAGTTATTTCAAACTTAAACTAAAAAGGATTTTTATGTAGAATTTAAAAATGAAACAGTGGTAGGAAACTATTTCATATACTGAATTATTATTCTGCAATATTTTGAATCAAATTTATTTAAGGCTGTTTTTGAAAATAATAATAATAATAATAATACTGCTGAATAGTGTGAAACTTCTTCCCTCATTAACAAAGCCATTTTTATATGTGCATGAAGTTTGTAGACATTGTTGGTAATAGTATTTGAGCTCTTTAGTATTGAATAGCATTAAAATATATATATATAAACGTATTTTAAGAGCATATTTCGAAAAATGTAAGGAACTACTAGCTCCCACTAGCATGTGAACAAAATCCCATCACTCTGCTGTAGAATTGTTTCATTTTGACCAAATTTCTTTTACAGAAAGGAAGTTCAGACATAAAAAAAATAATAATTAATTTTGGCTTCAATTAGTATTAATATTTACAGATAATATAGGTTTCAATACAGGAATTAATAAAGGTTTTTATTTAAAAAAAATACCTTATAAAAAATCTGTTTTTTATTTAAAAAAAATAACTTTTATAGAAAATTTTAAGAATTTATATTTTATACTTTTATATAATGTACTCAGATAGATCGAGTCGATTTCCTGTAACTCGGAATGGTATGTTATTTCAATTAAAACATAAAGAATATTCTTTATTTTTACTATCCAGTCATATTTTTCCAAGGACTTTGTAAGAGGAAATTTCACTCGCAGTTTAAAACAGGAAATGCAGTATTTATATATTGCGCATTTTATCAGTTAACGTGAATTATGAAATCATGAAAATTTTATCTTCTAAAGCATTTTTCGTGAATTGTTTAAACTGCATTAGAAGATTGATATAATCATTTAGTAAATTTTAGAATTATTTTAGAAGGATTGAAGGATTTAGAAGAATTAATTAAACTTGAATTTATAAGGATTTTTTGCAGTATATTTATAACCCCACTCAAATCTGTTATTTTAAATCTTTTTCTTAGTATTTTGTAGAATTAGGAAATGTACAAATATAACGTTCTTACAATAGAAATATATCCGGATTGAAAAATCACGCCCCCCCCCCCCCCTCCAACCCCAACGCCAAGAAAGCTGAAAAGATGCAAAGGCAAAACAAATCATCCTTTAAAAAATATTTTTGTTTTGTGTAACCCATAATGCTTTTTGAACAAGATAAAATAATGTATCTATAACTTATTCGAAACTGTATTACAACTAATCGATGTATTAAATGAATTTTATAACAAGTTATTTTAATGATACTTATATGCATCGTCAGTAGATAAAGTGTTAAAAACAAAAATGAACTAAAATAACAAAAAATCCCTGCCGGCTCGGCCTACAGGCGCAGGTAGATTTCGAAGTTAAGTACTAATTTCACCAACAAAAACTAAATCATGATTAGAGATAGATCTTCTTTAAAAATTTTATCTTGCCGCTTTTGACGAGTTTTTAATTTCATTTTTATATAAGAGCTAGTTTTATCAGAATCATGTTAAGGCAGTTTTCAAAAAATATTTTTCCATGCTCAACAACTCGAAATTTTTTGACACATTTTCAGATTCATTTTTAAAAGAAAAAATATGACACTTGCTGACGTGATTTTTGAAGAGATTTATAAGCGGCTTGTATTTTTATTTTTTGTTCAATTAATCAGAACTTGATTTATAAACAATTATTTTCTCAGAAGGACCATATTTTTCGTTTCCAACCCAATCGCTTCGGGAAATTCGGTTCAAAATGCCCACTTTGACATCATTTTTTGAAATATATTTTGCCCCTATTAAAAAATCGACCATTATGGCACATTATATAGTTTCTGATTAAGAGAACCTACCAACTGGATGCGTTTGATAGCAAAAATGAATTCAAAAATGAGTTAGAAAATAAGAAGTTTGGATTTGAGTACATCCTTAATACGATATTTTTTTCTTCAACCTGTATGTATTTATAATTTGTTTTTGCTGTAAGGATGGGTCCCCTCAAAAACTTGTCTATATAAAAGTTATAGATAGTATTAAGAATATATATAATAAATTCCATGCGCCATAAATTCCATACATAAATTCCTTGTGTGAATTGATGAAGTTATGGATTTTTTTCTTCTTCAACTACCCCCATTTTTTTTTTCTGTAAGAATTGGTCCTATCAAAAAACTTGTCAGTATAAAAGTCGTCGATAATATTAAGAAGATTTATAATTAATTTAATTGGATTTGATATCTTAAGAATTGACGAAGTTATGAATTTTTTTCTTCCCAAAACCCAATTTTTTTCGCCCTTTTAGCCCATTTTTAATTTTATCAAAAACTTGTCATCCCTAAATTTTTGGCTTTGTTTTTAAAAGTACTAATAACTTTAAACTGACTCAATACGTATTACAATTAAGAAGTTATGGGGTTTTTTCGTTTTTCCCAAAACCCCTCCCTATTTCCACCACCTTGGTCCGATTTTGCCCATTAACGAACTTGACCGAGATTTTCTGCCCCTTGATTTTATGTATCAGTTTGGAAGAGGCTTATGCAGAATTATGGAAATTATCGTGTCCATAAAAAAGTTATGCATATACAGGGTGAATCTAAACTCTTGGGCAAAACTATAAGATGTGATAGTACACATTAAGACAAACAATATTAAATAGGAAACTAAGGGTTCGTCTTCCGAAGGATATGGGCGAGATTACAGTTTACGGCTCAAAATTTCAAAAGATTAGAAAAAACGGAAAAATTGGTGATTCGTTTGAGGTTTTTACTAAAACTATTCTTTATGTCAGTATTTTCTTGAAAATAAATTTTAAAGATAAAGTTCAAAAAATGCCGATAGAGGGCGCTTTAGACTTTGGAGTAACGAACGACTATTTTTAGGGTTTCGTTCATCTCACGAAACCCTATTCGTCTCGCTCCTCTGTCTGTCTGTCTGTCCGTCTGTCCGTCACAGAGCCCGTTCTCAGAAACTATACATGTTAGACTTGAAATTTTGGGTACTTATAGCTGAACACCTCACATCAAACAACAAATCATAAAATTTTGAAAAAGTTGGTAATTAACCGAATTACGGGCTAATTAACTTCTAAAATTAACCAATCCACCTTTTTAACGCAAATTCAAACGGACTTTCTCGAAATCATCCGTGTTTCTCTTAAGGTTTGCCAGTAAAATCAGCCGAATGCGCGGTTAGCACAGAGGAAATTAAGCCGAAAAATGAAGTGGAGATTTTAAAGCGAAATCGTATATCAGAAAATATTGGTTCGAGAAATTTGTAAATGGAATAGACAGACGCAGAAAAAAAATCTACTTTCATTTGGTATAAAGTTCACATTTCTGCGATGTGTATAAGTTAAAATATCCACTAAAAATCGACCGATAAAAATTTAATTTCTTTAATTGGAAAGACAAGGAAATAAAAAGATTTCAATTCGGCGGGAAAGCAGGTAGACATGACGACGCTGCGGTTTTCCATAATAGCATATTTTAATACATAATTTTAACTTTTTAAATATTAAACTTTTTCATTAAATTTTTTGGCATCCCGATGTCAAATTTCTCGCTGATTTCATTGATACCCATATCTAAGTCCTATCTTAATTACAAGCTGAAATATTAATTATTATTTAATTAATCGGTTTATTCCTATCAAATGCGTCGATTAAAATGAAGAGACGCGCTTATTTAACAACGAATTAACTTAAATTAGGAAATCTAATAATTTGCCTGGGCTTTTTGAACAGCGATATGAGATAAGTATAACTCATTCATCATCAGAAAGTTTGCTTCATACCACTATTTTCTAATAGTAATTTCAGGAAATATTTTGAATTATTGGTTAAGACCGCCACTCAGTCTGTTTGAAACTTTAAGATAGTTTATAACACATAGAAAAAAGTGTAAAAAAGAATGAAAATGAAGAGTGATATTTCGAGGGGGGGGGGGGGGGGAGCTAGAATTATTTTTTAAATCTTAGCGTTTGTTAGAGCAGCAAATATTTTAAATTCTTGTTTAAGACCGCCACCATCCCGACCCATCTATCTACGGAAATATTGCGTAAAGGAGTTTCGTTCAGATATGCTTTTGTTAAGAATAGAGTGCATTCCCTGGTGGTGGAATGTGGAACTAACATAACGCGATTTTGTTAAAATTAGGAAATCTAACAAGTCGATCTGTTTGAAACTTTAAGATATTTTATAACACATAAAATAAAGTGTAAGAAAGGATGACACGCGAAATTCCGGGGAGGGGGGGGGGACGCTAGATTTCTATTTAAAAAATTAGCGTTTCTGACCGCTTTAGGTGACTTTTTGAGGTAGTCCTGAGATATATGCTACTTATTTAATATAAAATTGTCTAAAGTTTAGTTACCACTATTTCCTAATAGTAATTTCAGCAAATATCTTAATTTCTTATATAGACCGCCACCACCTCGAGTAACATATCTACTTATAGGTTGTTTAACGGAGTTTCCTTCCGATACAGTTTTGTTAAGAATAGAGTGCGCTCCCTGGTAGTGGAATGTGGAACTAACATTTTTGTTAAAATTAGGAAATATAACAAGGCGATCTGTTTGAAATTTTACGATAGTTTATAACACATTAGAAAAAGTTTATAAAAAATGGCGCGTGAAATTTCGGGAAGGTGGGGAGAGGGGGAGGGGCAAAATATTTCTTTTTTGTTTCATACCGTTTCAGGTGCGTTTTTTGATGGAGTCCTCAGATACATGCTACTTATACTTATTAAATATAAATATGTCAAAAGTTAAATTACCACTATTTTCGAATAGTAATTTCAAAAATTATCTTAAATTCTTGCTGAAGACCGCCACCCCCTCAAGTAACATATCTACTAATGGGTTGTGTAAAGGAGTTTCGTTCAGATACGCTTTTGTTAAGAATACAGTGCGCTCCCTGGTGGTGGAGTATGGAATTAACAGACCGCGATTTCATTTAAAGTAGGAAATCTAACAATTCAATCTGTTTTAAACTTTAAGATACTTTATAACACACGATAATAGATTATAAAGAAGAAGGGCGCGTCGCATTTCGAGGAGGGGGGGGGGGGGGTTGAGGGAGGTGCGCGAACAAAATTAGGAAATATAACTGGACGATCTGTTTGAAACTTTAATATGGCTTATAAAACATAACATAAATTTTTTAAATCAAGCCGCGTCAAAAA
Organism: Maratus speciosus; assembly: GCA_963932465.1. Classification (NCBI taxonomy): domain Eukaryota; kingdom Metazoa; phylum Arthropoda; class Arachnida; order Araneae; family Salticidae; genus Maratus; species Maratus speciosus. The sequence goes on along the minus strand of OZ010799.1, from coordinate 349,012,931 downwards.
TCATGGTGACCATCTGCCCCCCCCCCAAGGGGGGCACTTTTCTAAATTTGGCAGATACCCGTCATGTGATATATCGTAGCATTTTTTGGGGGGGGGGGGCGAACAAAATTAGGAAATATAACAAGGCGAATATGTTTGAAACTTTAACATAGTTTAGCATGTGTTTGCCAAAATTTAGAAGGTATTCCATGGCAATAAATGTACTGGACGTTTTGAAAGAAAGTGTTTTGAAAGAAAGTGTTTTGAAAGGAATATTAAACGAAACCCTTTGTGCGATGTATGATCACACTTACCCAGTTGTTAACTGTTATTTTTTGTATCTCATTAAGGCTGTTCTGAACTGCTCTGCTCAAGAAGCGCAAAACGTTTTGACACATTTACACATTCATTTTTTAACGGAAAGATATAAAACAGGAAAGCCTGACCGCGGAAGCGATTTGGAATCGAACTGTTTTTTCCATTTTTTAATCAATAAATTAGCTATTGAGTAATAAGCGATTTTAATCACGTGACACGGTATTTTTCTCCCCTTATTGACTGGATTTTCTTCTTTCGTTCAGAAGTTTGGTTTAAAATGCCAACTTTGACAGTATTTTCTGAAAGATCTATTGCGTTTAAAAGAAAACGGAAAAAACAGTTCGAAATCTTTTAGTTTCGTGCATTTCCGGACAAAAATGAATTAAAACTTATGTCAGAAAGTTGACCCTTTGGATTTGAGAACAGCCTTAAGTGAAAGTTTTTCATTTGTAGATGAGCCTGCGCTACATGTTTTTGAAAATATTTCAATTTTTACATTTTACTTTTTTAAGTGTTTTTAAGAAAACATCTTCAAAATGATGGCAATCCATACGTCTACAGAGAAAAAAGAAATGAGATAGTCAGACAAGTGACTTCTTAAATTTCTGTAAAAATATTTAAAGACGTGTACTTTATAAGCCAATAAAAATTAATTTTCGATTAATGAGATACTCAGACACGTGACTTGTTAAATTTCTGTAAATATATTTAAAGACATGGATTTTATAAGCCAATAAAAATTATTTTTTTATTTACCGTGACGACACCAGAATGTAATTACAGTCCTCCCCACTTAACCAAGTCACGGATAATCGAATACCCCGCTTATTCGAATGGAATCCTCCGGAACCGAATTTATTCCTATTGGTTCTATGTTATTTTTCACCGCTTAAACCAAATACCTTTTACGAACGTCTCCGCTTAATCAAATAACAACTGTGTGACCGATTTTTGAAAATAGTCGCGGAAAGCACGTTTCAGCTGGAATTTCCTTCCATCTTTTGTCATTTTCGGTTCCTTTACGCTGAAAACAAATTTTCACTTCTTCCTGCAATAATTTCGGCCGGCTGATGTATAATGGGCAGGTCAAATGATTTCCCCACCTCGATCCCCCCCACCCCCACCGCCACTTCTTGCTGTTAACTTGGCAATGTACCGTCACTTCGAGACTCGAGATGGTAGTTGTGATATTTTGCATTAATTCGAAAAATAATTCTATATTTACTCCTTTAAAATTCCACTTAAACAAACCCCTTTAAACGATTTTTTAAGGCAGCATAAATAACGTAAGTTAGAAGTAGCAAAGTTTTTTACCAAATTCAAACGAGCTGCATTAAGTGTGATGTAAGCCATATAATTGTATGTACTGACATATTAAATTAATATGTATATTTACTTTATATTAGCATTTGTATTTATGTTAGTTTATGTTATGTTATTCTATTAACGATTTATTGTGCTGTTAATTAAGTATGCCGTAGAGGGTTATTTTGCCTTTTTACTACGCATTAAATATTACAGTTTTGATTCCCCGTTTAATCAAATACCCCGCTTAATTGAATATTGTTTGTGGAACCGTCAATATTCGTTTAAACGGGAACTTTTATAATTTTGCCACGTTACCACAATTAGAAATTGTAATATAGTTCTTATATGTAAAAAATTTAATAATATTCTCAATTGTATTTAAAAATTTTGCCTAGTCTACCGGAAATTGAATGTGTATTATAGCTTTTATTAAAGTTTTAAACAAATTTGCCAATTAAGTTTGTAAATTTTTTAAGTGTAACAGCATTCGGAAACGTTTGGGGGAGGGGGGGTTCATGAGCGAATTCCCTGACAATATGTATAGAATTTAGTCATAATTTCTTATATATTTAGTTCTTAAGTTGCCATTTGTTTTTTGAAAATCTATCTAAACTTTAACTTTTGATTTTAAATACAATAAATTATGTCTAAGGCGGATCGATCGAGACCGAAAAAATTTTCCGTAGTAGACAATATTCCGCCTTAGAAAATTTTTACTCTATGCCTATGGATTCGCGGGAGCTTGAAAATCTTTTCGAGTTAGACAGATTTCTGTCTTACACAGAATTTCCCTTACATAGAGTTTACTGTATTTGCATTTGCAATTTCTAAAAACACAAGTGATTTTTTTTTCTCTTTTTCTTTTTAATATAGAATTTTCACTTCAAAAATTTATTAATAATTCCAATTAATTGCAATGTTAAGAAAACCAGGCAATGAATAAAATGATTTTTGAAAAACGGGATTTTGAGGTCAGTAGACAAATCTATAAGTTATACAAACAAACCATTTTCAATTGTCTATTTTTCGTCTAATGCATTATTATTACACCCTTAATTTTTTCCGGATTTATATATCGCCTAACATTTAGAAGATTTCTCCGATTTTCATAAAATTCAAATATATTATTTGTGAGATATTGATGTCTGTTGTTGACAAATGAAAATTGCAATGAATATAACTTTTTGCTTTCTGTTGTGAAGTGTAATTGTGTTAGCTCAGCTCATCGAATAGTAAATATTACTACTACTACCAATAATAATAATAATATATATATTTTTTTTTAAATCTAAAAATGTAATTTTTAGTAGTGTTTTGATTATCGAGTGAGCTGGAAGCATTGTAAATTTAAAGTTCACTAATTAAATGCATTTACATTACATAACACTTGCTCATACTACATAAGAAAATAAATATTTTTACATGTTTCAAAGTTATGCTAGCGGGCGTAGCAACTCATTGTATGGCATGAGATCTTTCTTGTTTTTAAATGTGTAGAAAGTAGTTCAATTCTACATTTAGAAAAGCTATAAAATATTAATTTTATTAAATTCTTATTATAAACATGTAATCATATTAAGAATTTACAATATAAATTAACTGAAAAATACACATTGCAAGTTACGTGATTTTGTAGCAATTATAGTAAAATGAAGACATGCAGGCATCATTGATCTACATGATTTTCGATAAAAATTTCGAGAGCTTGACATTATTATCAAACTAATGTTTGTTTATTTGCCTAACTCGTTTAAGGCTTTTCTTAAATGCAAACTGGCTATTTTCTGACAAAGTTTTAAATTCATTTTTGTTCGCAAGCATATCAAATTGGCAGATGACCTTATTCAGAAACGATGCAATCGAACTGTTTTTTTCTTTTTTTGGAAACAAACATACAGTCAAATTTGGCGTTTTGAACCTAATTTCTAGAGACGAAAACGCAGGAAAGGAGAAAAAATCATCATCCTGAGAGAATAATTGCTTATAACCCCAGATGTTAGTCACTTATCGGAAAAAAGAAGAAAACTGTTCGATTACAAAAAAGTTCAATAGTTGTGCCTGCAAGTAACATGCATTTATATTTAAAAGTGAACCAGAAGATGTCTTTAATTTTACAATTGCGCATAGTTGAGCGAAGAAAAATATTTTTTGAAATCGATCATATGAGTATCGTCATGTTCTATAGGGGGCTGATCTACTGTTGATTAAAAACTAGGTACTATTGTTCAAAAACTTGTCTGTACGTATGTTCAATCCATGCTTAAAATTTCAAGTTATTTACATTTCATGATATTCACAGTTCTACATTTACTTACATTTTAAACAAATTCGGAAAATATTATTTCATACGGATTAATAATATCAAAATATATCCGCTTTTTAATAAAATTTTTTGTAAATGTAGAATTAAATCACATCATGCTGGCATTACATTTTTTTCGGAAAGCGTAAACTAAAAACCGTAAAATCGACATATTTCAACAAAACAAAAATGATATTTATTCAGAATTTCGGATAGTATTTACATTTCTTTCCTTTTTCCTTCGTAGAATTTAAGGTATTTTAGTTGTATTTTTCAGAATTTCAGTTAAAAATTACAATTGCAAAATAAAATTAATATATCGGACACTAATTAAAAATTTAAAGTTCTGAGATTCATTAAGACATCCCCGAATTCAACTAAATAACAGATGTTAATTTCACCGTGTTGCCTTTCATATACTATGTCGGAAACACAGGCAGATTTTTGTATAATAGATATAAAAATTAGTTTTAAAAAGTACTTCTATAAATGCTGAAACACTGAATTAAATTCATCGTAACTCATAATCATCATTAACAAAAAAAAAAAAAAAAAAAAAAAAAAAAGCTTTAGTATTGTTGTAATTTTTGTGCTTTTTAAAATTACTTTGATTCAGCTCCCCAATAATAAGAGAAATAATACTATTCAGAAATTATCTTTCATCGATCTTAAGAGGGCTAATATATTGTTTACTTGTTTTAAGTATTGTTGCAATTTTTATACTTTTTAAAATTATTTTGATTTAGATCTCCAATAATAAGAGAAATAATCATATTTAGAAATTCTCTTTCATCTATCTTAAGATGGCTAAAATATTGTTTACTTGTTTTAGTATTGTTTAAATTTTTATGCTTTTAATTATTTTGATTCAGCTCTCCAATAATAAGAGAAATAATACTATTTAGAAATTGTCTTTCATCTATCTTAAAATAGCTAATATATTGTTTACTAAATATTAATTTTACAGAAAAATAATCGTGTTTCATTGATTACTATTATTCTACACATCTGTGAATACAACACGATGATACACTGAAAAAGAGAATTTAGGAAAAAAGGTCAACGGAAAAAAAGGCAACGGAAAAAACGTCAACGGTAAAAAGGTCAATGGTAAAAAGGTCAACAGGTAAAAAAGGCAACGGTAAAAAGGTCAACAGGTAAAAAGGTCAACGGTAAAAAAGGCAACTGTTAAAAAATAATAATTATAAATACTTCATTGAACATAAAATTAGATATTAGTTATTGAGGTGCATATACGTTCAGTTACAGAAAACCGATTCTATGCATCAAGTAAAGCACGTGGTAAGAACATGTATTTGTAACCCTGTTATTGAAAGCAATATATTATACATGGCATTATACTAAAGACACCTATATATAGGTGCTGTGTATTAAAAATTATTCCATGCCAGAGACGTCGACTGTTCGTTAAGAGGTACCTGGAATGGAGGGGGGGGGGGGGGGTAAACAGAAAATATACACTGTAGATTCTTTCGACGCGCTATATGGATAGCTTATGTATAAGGACATCAACTTTTATATATTTATGGAAACTTTGACCAAAGCTAGTTTTTCGGGGGACGAGAATGGAAAAAGACATTAAATGAAAAGAAAAAAAAAACTTTACATGCAGAGATTTTAAAAGGGTTGAAATAATGACAAACAAATGAAAATTTTTTAAAGCGAAGAATTTTCATTATCTTGATGTTTGCAATGTAGAAGGGGGGTACAGTTAAGTAGGTGTGTGTTTGTGGGGGGGGGGGGGGGGAGGGTCAGTAAATATGAAAGATTTCTCTCAAGAAAGCACAATTTAGAGAATACATAGCAGAAATGAAAATGTTTTTACAAAAATAATTTGAAATAAAATTAAAGATTCAAATTTATTGACTACGGTGTACACATGTAGCGTTTTGCATCGGGCTAGGAAACTCGCTTTTATCCGAAAATGACGCGACCTGCGGTTCGTGCCATATTTTTTCTTTACATATCATTTTAACTTCTACCATTTTGCTACGAATCGGTTTGACTTTCTTTGTTTCGGATTCGAGTTAGATTTTGATTCTTGAGCTGGGATTCGGGTTGACTTGATTTTGCAAAAGATTGTCCAAAGTATTCTTTCTGGTGAAGACTCTATATAGAATAATGTCTACATAGAATCTATATAGAATATCGCGTGCCATTCACGCGTAATTCTATTCAAAACGCCAATTTTAACAGCGTTTTCAAAAAGAATGCCTGCTTTTATCGAAAAATGGTAAAGCTGTTCAACTCCATAGTTTCTGAATAAGAGCATCTGCCAATTCCATGTGTTTACGAACAAAACTAAATTCAGGAATATGTCAGAAAAAAGAAGTCAATTTGGATTCCAATATAGTTGAAAAGATTATGATTTTTCTGTGTGGGCAAGTGGGGCATTTGTTCAGACCCCCCAAAATTTAGTGTCCCAAACTTAGAAGTAATTGAAATTTTATTTTCATGCTTTTTTTACTTTAGTCGAGAAACATTTGTATTTTAAAAACTATTCATACTTCTATTATTTAGTTTTTCTTAATCATAATGTTGTATTGAAACTATTAAAAAAAAGGTTGGGGGTGGGGGGAAGAAACATTTATTTTAAAATGTTTTATTTGTTTTGATTTATTACTGGTAGAACCTTTGTGGTAAGAGGTATTATGTCATCCCTTTTTTATGTAGTGATTTAAAAAAGTAACCTCTAATAAAAGTATTGTTTTAATCATATTTATCATATAATATTTGAACTAATTCTGATCACATTGGTGTTTGTGTGAGGTAGGAGAATAAAGAAATTAATTTTCAAGCTTTAATCTATCATTCGGCCAACATGATCGTGCAAAGTAATAATAATAATTAAAAGATAGGTTCTGTACGGTATTTTTCCCGGGATTCGTTTATCTTGATTTCAGGAGTAACTAAAATGACATTCCGCATAAATTTAACACATATATTTGGATTATTTCTGAAATGTGTTAGAGAATATTGCAGTAATAATTTCAAAAATTCACACATAAATTGCACAAGACAATTTCAAGGCATTTGTTAACATTTACTTGATAATTGAACCAGTGTTGCCAGATTGGGCACTTTTTTAAGGCTGTTCTCAACTGCTCTTAAACTGCTCTGCTCAACAAGCGCAAAACGTTTTGACACATTTACAAATTCATTTTTTAACGGAAAGATATAAAATTGGAAAGCCTGACCATGAAAGCGATTTAGAATCGAACTGTGTTTTACATTTTTTTATCTATAAATTACCTATTGCGTTATAAGCGATTTTGATCATGTGACAAACACGTTTTTCGCCCTTTCTTCAGAGGTTATTCTACTTTCGAGTGAAAATTCGGTTCAAAACGCCCACTTTGACACTATTTCCTGAAAGATCTATTGCGTTTGCAAAAAACTGAAAAAAAAAACAGCTCGATGACATAGTTTCTGAACAATAACACCTGTTAGTTACATGCATTTCCGAACAAAAATAAATTAAAACTTACTTATGTCATAAAGTTGCCCTTTTGGATTTAAGAACAGCCTTAATTTAGATTATTTGACTCTCACCACTTTTTTAAAGTAGTATAATTCGCCTTGTTTTTCAGAAAAAAAAAAAAAAAAAAAAAAAAAAAACGGCGACAATTAGCAATCTGGGGACAAAAAAGTCCCCAATCTGGCAACACTGAATAGAACAATTATTTTTTACTTCGAAATTTAGCTATTGTTTAAAAAAAGAAGCGAAGGTGATCAAAGGAAACAGAAAAGTATCTAAGTAACTTTTCAACTTGACAAAATCTTAAATTTTTATTTCATCAGGCAGAAGAGTAATAATGAAAATAAAAAGCCTTTATAACTTCTTTTCAAAGATTTTGAAATCTATTTAATTGAATTTTTAAGCAGTTTTCGGCCTTATCTCCCTGTATATAATGTTACATTTATAAATCATAAAAAAATAAAAAAAAATACTAAAACACATAGAAGAAAAAAAAAAAGGGTTGGGGGGGGGGGGTCGAAATTGAAGCATGTTTTAAGTACATGTAGGAAATATTTCTATAAGAGGTCAACAGTAATGTTACCAATAATATTAATCTGTAGCTTTTGTCTAATAGATCTAGATTAAGAGAAAATAAAGTAAACACAAGAGAAAAATAGTAAAAAAAAAAAAAAAAAAAAAAAAAAAAAAAAAAAAAAAAAAAAAAAATCATTAATGGTAACATATTTAAATTTAAAAGGAAAAAAAAAAGAACCTATTTAAGTGTGTTTCACAGTTGTATTAACTGGGTGAAAAAGATTACAGGATTTTGTAAAAACTTACTGAAATACTGTTCTATTGCACATAGAAAACTTTAATGTGTAAGTTCAAAAGCGGTATTGTTACTAAATTATAAAATATTTTTGTGGGTAGAGTTTGGGATTTTTACTTTAACCGCTATGTATTTTTAATTTGTTTTTGCTGTAAAAATTGGTCCCTTCAAAAACTTGTCAATATAAAAGTTGCAGATAATATTAAGAAGTATATATATATATAAAGTTTTGAATTGGGGGTGGTTTTGGGTTCTAGGGGTCATGAGAAGTGTAGATCTGCAAAACTTTCAGAAATTCCAGCATAGAGAAGATTGCAATAGGTAGTATTTCTTTCGAAATCTACTTAAAATGGTGAAATCTAAACAATTTAGTAATTAGTTTCATTATACTGGTTTTAATACAATTTAACAGATACATTGTTATAATGGGAAATATGGGCCAAAGGGAAAAAAGATGATAGTCATAAACTATCTATTCCGAGTTATTTTAATTTACAGGTATGGATATGAATACTATCTTCAGCTGTGTATCGACTTATCTTTAACTGCATTTTTAAAGGATTATTTTCATTTTATGCCTGAATCAAAGATTACCAAACGATAATATCTCTTTCAAGCAATTAAATGAAACTATCACATAAAATTTCACAAAAATGGATTATTATCGTTTTTTCCTTTAAAATCGTTTTTCTCTAATTTTTCCAGAAAGAAAACTGGAAAGTAAAAACTTCTTTTTTTTGTTCACCATTTGGAAAATTAAGGAAATTTTTAATGTCTATTACGTTTCTGTGAAATGTAATGTTTGTGTCTATTACACAATACGGCAATAAAGATCGCCTAAATTATCATTTCAATATTTTTTATAAAATGGCATTCAAACTACACGATAAAAGATCAGAATTGATGTTTGAAAAAAGAACAACAATATCACACGATATATTCAGCAATTATTTTCTTTGAGTTTGTTTGAATAAAACTGGTTTAAAAGTGGAAGAAAAATGGTTTAAAACTGGTGGAATGTAAAAAAAATAATATTGACTCACAAACAAATAATTGAACAAAGCTTGAGAAGCACAGATCTTTAAATTTAACAATGAACGCATATGAATAACCAAACGTTCGATATGAATATTTCTCAGTATTTTTTGGATAAACGACACACTTTAAATGTAATTTTGTTCTCACGTCATAACGTACGTACTATTATTAGACACACAAAATATTTCTCATTTGTACATGCATAAAATGTTTAGACTGTACTTAAGAATCATACAATGTACAGTGAAACCTCGATTATCCGAGCTAATTGGGACCGCAAGTACCTCGGATATCGGAAATCTCGGTTAATAGAAATTGCGTATAAAAACGCGCCGTGCTCGCGAATTTAACATCTCTTAGAATAAAAAACAATCGAATGTTTTTCAAATGATAAAAATAAACATATATAAATTTATGTTTCACAGCTCAACAAATTTGAAAAGGAAATAAAGTAGTACTAGTAGTAAATTTTTAAAATGCAAATTGAAAATTTTTTAACTATACTAAGTTAAATATTGAAAGATGCATTTTCAAAAAGAAAAAAAAAATCTCACGAAAAAAAAAAATATATATATTTTTTAATTTGTTAAATTTGCATTAACAAATTTCGCGAAAGAAAGCGTAAACAGAATAATGTCTTGAAACCCAAATGGCTATTGTGAGAGTCGCCCCTCCCTACTGTTGCAAGTCAAGCGGGGGGGGGGGGGGGGATGTACACATCTCATTTAGTGTTCAGTAGGACACACGGCCACTGGAAACAAAGCATTGTTCGATGTTGACATCTCAGGGTGCAATATTTCTTGGAAATTAAGTGCCCCCTCCCCCAAATATTCCGGCCCAAGGGGCCCGGTTCAAATCAAACAATAAGAAAGCCATTCATCATTCTGCCCCACCTCGCATCGGGAGAAAAACTAATCCTTTCTTTGAAATGGTGAATTTGCCTCGGGATGATCCATATAAGCATTCATTTTGTTGCCTGGATGGAGTGGAATTGGGTTTTTTAATTTATGTATCAGGTACACTTATGGGCACCGCACATGTTCAAGAAATATGCGCCAATTCAGTTAATGTGTTAGTACTACGTAGGCTTCTCTAATAAAAGGGTTGGGTTGATTGTTGACGGCCAATTATCTACACGAGGGATATGGGCCCTAGGGGGAGTGCCTTCCGTGGAGGTCTTTCTAAGGGAACCTAATCCGTATTAACGCATGGAAATCCACGGTTCGAAGAAAACCACGAAAACTCCGAACGATTAGGCCGACGGGCGCGATTGGGTTCGAACCCAGCACCTCCCGTCTACCAGCTTCGAGAGCAGAGCCTCTCCTCTAATAAAAGGGACTCATTCTGTAATCTTTCTGAGATAATTTTTTTTTTCTTTTCTGATAATTTTTTCTTTGTAAATAACTATATGCGTTAGCTAAGCGCTATCTATTTTCACATGGTGACAATTTTCATAAATAAATGGTACACTATCAAGTAAATCTGAAGATATTAAACTGCAGTCGAACAAAAGAAAGAAAGAAGGAAAGAGATACATGTTAATCACCCCATTGTACAATTAAAAAAAAAAAAGGAATAGGCAGTTATGTTTCTTTTTTTTTTTTTTTGAAATAGGCAAATATGTCTTTCTTCAATGTATGTTGTATATATATATACAGTTGAACCTCGTTAACGCGAACACTCAAGTCAAACTTTTTTTTATTCGTGTTAAAAGTAGTTCGTGATATCCGAACTTAAATACATCATATACAACAGGACGGGGCAATCGGAAACAATTCGTACTAAAAGTAATTCGCGTTAAGCGTGTTCGTGTTAACGAGGTTTGACTATATATATACTAAAAAAATGCTTAGGGGTCTTCTTCATACTGAAATTGTTCCAAATTTCAAACTCTGAAATTTTCAATACGAGCCCTTATTTTGACATTATTTAGTTTTCTCGTTAAATTTCAATTAGGGTAGCAAACTGGAAGTCAATCGTGCCAGTAGTGTACAGTTCATAGATATTTAAAATTTTTAACTCTAAATGTTAAATGTATTTTAATCATTACAACGTAGATTGCAATGCGGTTAGTTCTTTAAGCATAGCTCCAGAACTATTTTTCGGAATAAGCTGTGATTTTATAATTCACATACTTGAAGCATTTATAAATCGATTTTTTTTTTTTTTTTTTTTTTTTTTTTTATCAAAGAATTTAGATTACAAGTCCTAATTTCTTCCGAAAAAAATATTTGTAATTAATTTATAATATATATATATATATATATATTAACTTTTTGTAAGATTAAACCATTATATATAAAACACCATTCTAAACCATTACAAATTATCAACAAAAATTGTGAATGTATAAATAATAAAGGAATTTCTTCAAATTAAAAAGGCTGTATAAACCATCATATACCAGTAAATCTATGAAACAATCCCCATAACAAGTGCAGCATGGATTTGAAATCACAGTAAACATATGAAAAATGGAATTTTGTGGAACAAAGGGATTTATATGTGAATTGCAATCTATGAATTTTTTAACGGAAATCGATTTCTATAAGCTTGTAATATAAAGCGCAAGAGTTATGCTTATATAATAATTGCAGAGCATTCCACCAAGCAGTTCTTGAGTTATGCGTAAAACAAATTACCATCAATGCAATCTCTTGTAATGATTACAAATGAATGAATTGAAAAAATGAAAACCTTCGTACTTTCCTATCCCGGTAAGTACGTCTTTAAAAAATACAAAATATACGATTTTTTTTTATTTTTTTCTGCAATGCCGGTGCAATCTTCTGTTAAGGCTGTTCTCAACTGCTCTGCTCAACAAACGCAAAACGTTTCGACACATTTACAAATAATTTTTTTAACGGAAAGATATAAAATGGAAAATCTGACCATGGAAGCGATTTGGAATCGAACTGTGTTTTCCATTTTTTTTATCAATAAATTACCTACTGAATTATAAGCGATTTTGATCACGTGACAAACATGTTTTTCTTGAGTGGTTATTCCACGTTCGCGCGAAAGTTCGGTTCAAAGCGTCCACTTTGACACTATCGCGTATATATACACATCCTGCGTAGTTGGTCACTGAAAAATATTATTTAGAAAACTTTATTTAAACGGAATGTCGGTGACGTTATGCAGCGTTTCACCAACCAAAATTCAGGGCACTTACCAATGATGCCTTCATATTTATACAAAGCAAAGTTAATATGATCAAAGTCTTACTAAAGTATCTTCATTATTGTTAAATTTGTGAACTAAAACGTCTAGTGAAGCACAATGCATTTTTTACTAAACAAGCATTTCCTTAAAGTCCTTTAAAAAATACAAAAGAAAAATTCTTTAGCTGAATCTTTTGTGACAAATCAGGAGGTTTTCAGGGTATTTCAACATTTATTTCATTTCTTATGTGCAATAAGTTTCGTTGAAACCCACTAATGGATTTTGCTATGGTTTACAAACCATTTTTCTCTCTTTAAATACAAAGGGATAGGAATGGTGTTGATATTTCCCAGTATATCCTAAAAGTTATTCTATTTATCTAGCACAGCTTGTCAAAATAACAATACAAGTTTACATTTTTGTTACTCAAACCTAAGCCCTTTTGTTACTCAAAACTAAAGGACTCTAGTTTACACCTGTGTTCCCAGCCCCACCCCTAGACAATACATAAATGCAGGATAAAAACCTGGGGAAATTCCTGAGTAAAATATCATGCAGTGAAACTTCCCTGTGCGACCACCTCCCTGAACGACCATCTTTTTATGGAACGAAATTTATTCCCATGGACTGAATAGTAATTTTACCTCCCTTCAGAGACCATTTTAGTTGAACTCTCTCCATGAGCGACCAATTTCTTTGAAGAAAATGAAACAAATTTTCCCTGGTCGCTTGAAGAAGGTTTTATTAGAAAAATAATTCCAGAAAGCGCATTATTCATCAAACTTCTAAACTAGGTTTAGATTTTTTTTATTTTATTCCGGTAACTTTTAACTCCCCTGTCCTATTGTGTCAGGAAACTCTCAAAGAGATAGATAGATCAATGAAATCGTCATTATTTTTTCCCGTCCAAAAAAAAAAAAATTGCATTTATTTACTTAGCTTCGAAAGGACTTGGAAATATAAGTTATTAAAGATAAAACCGTAAAATCATAACAAACGTCAAAGTATTCATTTTTTTGCACTCTGCAGTAATTAACTTATGGAATTAACTTTTGTTTTGAAACTTAAATTTTCATTTTTTTCCTAATGTGAAAATAAATTTTAATAACATTAATTGTTACCTTTTTTTCAACAGTTAAAATCTAGATTTAAACTTGACCTCCATTAAGAGACCATCTCTCGGAGCGACCAATTTTTTTTTTTTTAACGGAATGTGGTGGCTTTAGAGAGGTTTTACTCTATTTTGATGTTAGTAGATTAATGTCAAAATTTTACTCCATACTTATCTATTTTATTACACCCACAAATCTAAATCTGTCCCTTACCTAAAAAAGCAGGATAATGAAAAAATTCCTCTAAAGAAAATGGCTCATTTCTTCGTCTTTTTATTCCCTTTACAATCTCTGTACGTAATTTTTTTCCTTCCCCTCCTCTCCCCCTCACTACACCCAAAAGCCATTATTGATTAAACATCTTTGCTTATATATAAACTATCAATGTAGCAAGTTGAAAGAATTGTATTTTCTTAATCCCCCCGTAGAAAGCACCAGCTTGTCCCCTTGTAGAAGTAAGGCATGTTAAACTTAACTTCCCTTAATAAAATGTTAAAATTATGTTTTCTTTGACCAAATCTTAGAATTGTATAACCTACCGATTAACTCTGTACCCCCTGCACACTATGCTGTAAGAAACTGACAGTGGGAGAAATTAACTTTTATTAATAAGCAGCTGTTCTTGTATATAATTACTCATAAATGTGTGGACCCTTTCCACTCTACTTAATGTGAGCCCTTTTTTCATGGAGATTTTTTTCGGGGGAGGGGGGGGGGCGCTTACCGTCCTTGGTCAATGTTTCCATACATATATAAAAATCGCTGTCCTTTTACATAAGCTATAGCGAGTTGAAGTAACCGATACACGTGTTCAGCATTTGCTTTACTTGAAGCATTGAATCGATTTTCTATAATTCAATATATATGTACCGCATTAACTAATAATCTCACTTTTTAATTATTATTATTTTTACCGTTGCCTTTTTTACCGTTGACCTTTTTACCGGTTGACCTTTTTACCGTTGCCTTTTTTACCTGTTGACCTTTTTTCCGTTGCCCTTTTTACCGTTGACGTTTTTTCCGTTGCCCTTTTTACCGTTGACCTTTTTACCGCGCACCGAAAAAGACTCCTGTATTTATCCCTAGAATAGAACTGACTAAACAATCTTTAAAACAAGATAAGAAAGGTATTCGCTGTGGAATCGTACCATAGTCAGGGAACGTATGTCAATTTATTTTTCATTGCACCGAAGCAGAAATCTTAATGAGTTTTTCAAGATTTGAGGATGACATGTGTTTCGAGGAGTGAAAACCCTCAAATGCCCGCCCGAAAATGGAGTATTTAACGGTCTGGTTTTTCGCGTTTCGTACTTCCGTATTTTTCAGCACATATCATTATTCATTCCTAATTACTCCTAAAAACTCACACTCATGATTGAACGATTTTGGCTCTCGTGCCACTGAATCATCTGAGATTCAGTGGCACGAGAGCGGAGTAAGATACAAGTGTTCTCATGATCATGGCTATTTACGTTTCCTGCCCATTTCTAGGAAATTTTAAGTCTGGCATTCCAGTGTGAGTGACCACGGCCAGATGTCTTCAAGGTATGGGGTGCAATCGCTCTAGGCAAAAGAGCGGTTAGTTTTAGCCCGAAGACATATATTTTGAAAAGGGTTTTGGTCAGGAGAAAATAATATTTTGCCTTTTTCTACCTTTACAGAAGATATTCTTCGAAATTCTTTTAAAGAAAGAAAAATAAAATAGGAATCATAACCCTTTATTTTTTATGAAATGCATATAAATTTTGCTGTAATTACTCAGATTTTAAAATAATATTAATAATTTTACATAACTTTTTTTTTTTTTATTTAATAGCCAACATCAGCAATTTTCATACATATGTATTTATCATTTTATTTTTCATTTAAAATCTTGAAATATTTTCAACTCAATCATAAAAATTCCATGCATTTTAATTCAGATTCCATACAACTGATGATTTCTTATTAATAATATCTATAACAGTAATTCTCTATGATAAAAAACGCGTTACATATCCCTTAAATCAGCTGTTCACACATATATAATCAGATATATATATAATATATAAACAAGGAGGAAAAATCGATATGAATTAAAGGTTAGTTGGTTGTGTTTATGACGGCCAATTATTAACACGAGGGATATATGACCTAAGGGGGGGGGGTGCCCTTCGTGGGGGGGGGTCTTTCTAAGGGAACCTAACCCGTATTAACGCTTGGAAATCCAAGGTTCGAAGAAAACCACGCAAACTCCGAACGATTAGGCCGACGGGCGCGATTGGGTCCGAACCCAGCACTTCCCGTCTACCAGCTTCGAGAGCAGAACCTCTCGGCCACTAGTGGGGCCCGATATGAATTAAAATACATTAATGTTTTACTATATACCTATTAATACTGAGGTTTTCAAGAGCGTGGGCCAAAAAGCTTTTTCAGATGAAAGAAAATTAAAAAAAAAAAAAAAATAGGTTTTCGTGAAACACACAATTTTTAGCAACTGTTTTATTTTTATTCTGTTGAAAGTTAACGTGGTAAAACTTTTTTACACGTACAGAACAAAGTAAAATTTGCGAAATTATTACATTTTATCAAGGAATTTCGAATCGATTTTAAGCGAAATATAAATTCATTACTATTTTCAAGTGACCGCAATGTAAAAGCAAATTAGTATTAATTTATTATGTCGCACTTTTAACCCTATCAACATAAGGTAGACCAATTAAACTGTGATTTAAGCGTACACAGGGCCAGTATTATGAATCGGCAAACGGGACATTGGTCCGTGATCCCATAAGCTTGGGGGGTCAATTGGCAGAATTGAAAGAAATTAGCTGTTGAGTTCCATTGTTTACATACTTTTATATCGTACAATAACAAGATAGGTAACTCTTAATCACCACTACTGTGTTCCAGAAACTAATATCTTTCTTGAAACTACCTCGCAATGCCCAAGAAAGGTATAACGCGACTTATGGGTTAATTCTATATCAAGAAAATCACGTCTAAAAAATGTCCAATCATATATGCAATTAAACGTTATATAAGCGTGTTCCAATGTTTTATTTATTTTTTCTTTTTGCACTGCAATTCGAAACTCGCGCCTTTTTGCACCTTCACTAAGACATTTTTACATCTAAACATGTGTAATTTTTAAATAGTACTATTTCGGGTGCCATGGAATTTATCAGTTTTTTTTTAATAACTTATACATATACATCCTTAATTAAAATTAATTCTTAAGCGAAAACATATTTTTCTTCACTGCTCTATAGCGAAAATCTTTACCAATTTTAAGAATCTTTTTAATAGAAAAATTTGAAATAAAATTCCATTTTCTGAAATTTGAGTTTAAATATAAATGCAAATTTTGTGCATTTATGAATAAAATTAACTTCGTGAATAGGCCGGTACAAAGTTTAAATTGTACCATTCGAGTAGAATTACAAACGTTTCACGTACTACACAACACAAGAATGGAGACCCAAACAGTGTTTATACCCAGGGTTCACGTGTTATTGCGGTAACGAATTAAAAAATTAGTAGAAAAGAAAATCGGAAATTGTACGTCAAATGTGGCAAATGACGTATTATAGCTAGTTTTGTAAACATTCAGATTTTGATGCAATAGCTGTTGCACTCTCATGCAAAAATAAATTAATATAAAATTTATTATATACATTAAATCCGATAATACGGAAATGATATGATTTCATCTTAAATCTGACGTAATCACCATGGCAAAATTGAATCATGACCTATCAGAGGATATGATGGAATTAATTACGTATGACAGGATTTAATAGAAGGAAGAAAACTTTTATTAATATCTTTTAAATTTTTGATTCGGTTTTCAAAAAATGTGAAATAACTCGACACAATTCTGCAACGATTATACATACTAAATTTTTAACCATTCGGTTGTGTAGTTTCTGCGCTGTTATATGCGGTCAGACGGACGAGCCAGATGACGATTATAGGTGCTACATATTTATATAATTACGAACGCATCTAAAAAAAGAAGATTTAAAATAAGTATAAAAATTGCAGCCTCCCAAAATCTTGTGGTTTCTCTTGACATTAGATACTCAGATAATACGACTGGGAAATGTTCACATATGCATACATTTGTGCCTGTGTGTGAAAATTTCTATGAAATTCATGAAATACGGGAAATGTTAAAAGAAGGGATTGAAGATTTAGTGGATATCCACAATTCACATATGTATAAATTGGGCACTCTTGTTCGCAGTTTCTTCATTTACTTGTTTATTGTGAGAACCTCAAAGTAGTAATTCTCTGATTATATTTATATACTATATAAGGATATATCAATCAATAGAAAGAAGTCATATAGTATCTGTGTATATGAGCTCACTGAAGTTTTCGTGCTTGGAACCCTACATTACTAAATTAGGCACTGAATATAACGTTCTATGCATAGGAATTCCTTATTCTTTTCCGCCATTTCTCAGGAAATATTTGTAAGCTTTTTTAAATGCACATGGTCATACAATGATACTATGCGTTCGTAGATTACGCATTCTTACCCTACTATATACGACGACATAGGTCAAGAGAACAGTGGGTCGTGTTATAGAATATTTCACAAGTATTAATCATATTTTCAGATAGAGGGAGAGTGGATTAGGTGTGAAAGGACTCTTTCACAAGTCAAAGAAGAGTTTATGCATTTTAAAAGAATTATAAAAGATGCATAAACAATGTTATAATATTAGCAAATTTTTTATAACATCGTAAAAAGATACTTTCTTCTAAATGCAAAATGATAATAAATGTATTTGTGGTTAAAAATAGTTTGTAACATTTCAGTATCGTTTCTATATTTTTAAAATGGTTTTTTTTTTATTTCAACTATTTGTAAATAAATATTTCTTATTGATAAACAGAAATTGTACCAAAATAAACTAAAACTATCTTGAAAGTAACAAAATGTTAAACTTAAATGTTTGAAAGCTTTTTTTTTTCTTTTGGGGAGAAGGTTCAATTTTAAGAACCCTGATAATTGTTTCATATATGCATTCCTTTTATGTAATTAGACTTATAAACATATTTTAATCATGTATCTATAATTTTTTTTCAGTGTATAAAACAGAAAAATAAACAGGTGCAATAATTTATTAGTATGAATTTAAAAAAGAAGAAAATAGAAATAAAAGTTTTAATAAAGTTAAGAATAGATGCAGTACTTGTTTATCTTAGAAAATAAAAATATGATGGAGCTATCACAAATAGAATAGCGCACTCGGAAAAGAGAACGTGCAAAAGAAAAATAATAGTGTGTGCTCGAAAAATGGCATGACACTGCATGGCGCTGAATATACCTAAAACAATTTATAATTCCAATAATAAAATCACTTTGTCTATTTTTTAGTATATTAAATTAATAATTTCTATTTCAAAATTCCGACTTTATTGCAATGCAATTCATTTTGATATTTTTGTAAAAAGAAGAAATAAAAATAAACGGAAACACAATAAACATTCTTAATATTTTTTTAATTATTAAATTTCTTGAGTTTGTTGAATTATGATTTTTTTAAGTATGTTTTAAGCTTGACTGTAGGCAGCTTTTTAGCAAAATTTGTTAATCCATTTATAGATTTTATACACGTCGAAAGTTTTTTTTTTATTCTTTGAAATTGTTCAAACTGATTTTTTAAATAAAATATGACCAAGGGAAACGTATACATAGCTGCTAACTTGTACGGATTTTTGTTACCCCTAAAATTTACCTATACCCCTAAAAAATACCCCTAAGACTATTACCTCATTAAAGTGTAAGTAATCGTTAAACTTCATAGATTGTATTAGGCAAAATTTACTATTGAATTTTAGTGGTAACAAAAATCCGTACGAGTTGACAGCTATGCGTGTATACAGTATATACTGTAATATTAATTTAAAAAATTACATAAAAGAATTGCACTATTCTTTCCTATTACGAAATATTAACCCATTTACACACGAAACAATATAAATAGTCTAGCATATATTTTCGAATAGTATTGCATAACGAAATTGAAACTTTATGAATAACTAAAAAATATTATAAATAATATAAATATAACACAAATTTAATAGACAAGTAATCTAATTACTCTCTAAAACCGCTGAAATAATCAGAAAAAAATACTTCTGTAATTAACGAAATCCTTGTCGATTGTTTCGGATATTAACATCTGATTTGGTGCTGATACAAAAGTATTACTTTTAATAAATTTTAAAACTTTATTTGAATACATTTTTATATTTTAAAATTAAAATGATTTTTGGAGTTGCTAGTGTGCAATCTAAAAACATATTAATTATAAGAAATCTATTACAGTTAAAAAGTAAGATTCTGCCAACGTTCTGTAACCGCATTGTCCAGTTAAATCCCCTAATAAAAAAATTTTTTAAAGTTGGATTTTCTTTTAAGGTTTTTTTTTTTTTTTTTTTTTTTTTTTTTTTTTTTTTTTAATGAAATAGTAGGTTAGATATATATACATGCAAATTATTCTGCAAAACGGGATTTACCTTCAAATTCTGTCAATATTGGTCGTAGCTGTGAGGCCTTTTTATAGATTGTGTGTGTGTGGGGGGGTGGGGGGTGGGGGGGGAGTTCTTGATTTTTTATGCGAATCTTAAATATTCGAAAATCAGTAGTAGATGTACTGTATTCATCCAAGAACCATAAATTTTTGTCTGAGATGCATGGCGGCTACCCAACAAGTGTACAAGAATTAGAAAAGAATCTTTCATTTAAGTCGCTTGTTCATTCCACATAAAATCCATTTTCTCTTACCCCTATACCTAGATTCATGGAATTCGGATTGGAGCAAGAATTGATCTTTCGTAAAAGTTTATTACCAATAAGAATTAAAATATTTTTTCTAACTCTTCCCCCCCCCCCCCCCCCTGAGTCTATAATAAAAAAGGAACTGCATATTAGAATAAGACTTTAAATAGTTACCTTGTTTTGACAATTGAAGAAATCAGATGATAAAGGTGGTAAGTTACACAATCATCATTTTTTTCAAAATGATAGGAAATGATAGGAATTTTGAAAAAAATAGGAATCATAATCTTTTATTTATTTTTCAAAATTCATGCAAATTTTACTACAATTACTCAGATAAATAATAATAATAATATTAATGATAATAAATAATAATACCATATAACGTTTTCTGTTTAATCGCTAATAACAACAACATTGCATATGTATGCATTGATTATTTACAAATAACTCTTAAATTTTCAGTCACAATAACAAAATTTTCAAACATAGTTATAAAAATTTCAGATATTTAATTCAGATTCTTTGAGAACTGAGCAATTTTTTTATTATTATTATTGATATATACAAGAATTATCGGTTTTATAAAATTCACTATATATCACTTAAATCAGTCGTCAAACGAGCCATAAAAAAGAATATGCTAACCATCAGTTAGCTGTATAATCAAAGATATATCTAATTTATAAACAGGAAACAAAAACCTGAATAAAAATACATGTATTAAAATACTGCAGTTTTCAAAAGTGTCGTCAAATACGTTTTTTAAGATAATACAAAATGAATAATTAAAAAAAAAAAAAAAACAGATCTATATAGTATTTTTAACAACTGATAAAAATCTTTTAAAATCAGATTCTTAAAACTCTCATGGTGTGGAAAATTTAGTTCAGCAAAATCTTTTTTACAGGTACAAAGTAAAGTTTGCAAAAGTATTACATTTGTTATAGAAATTCAGAGTCTACTGGTAATCGAAATATAAATATCTAATGACATTTTCAAAAACATATGATGTAAAAACAGAAAAGTATTAATTTGTTATGCCGCACTTTTAAGGGACTACACTGTAAAAAAAAAAAAAAAAAAATACGACCAGTTTTCCTGTAGGAATCGGAAAAATAGTTGCCCTTATCGTACCGGAAAAATTTCCGACCGAGCTCGGAGTAAAATCCGTAAAATCGGAATAAAGTCCGTAAAATACCGTTTTATTGACTATTTCCTTTTTTATTCGGATTTTATTCCGAGCTGGGTCGGAAAATTTTCCGGTACGATAAGGGCAACTATTTTTCCGATTCCTACAGGAAAACTTGTCTGATTTTTTTTTTTTTTTTACAGTGTACTTCACTCACGCGGAACCACACGCTCGCTAATGTTATTCCTATAAGAGAATTTTTTTAAATATCCCGCTTGCATTTTAATATTTGTACATTATTATTGTTATTATTATTATTATTATTTTGCATTGGATAGCTGCATAACTTTGTACAGCACTGGAGAAGTTATTTAGAATACCTTTAATTTTCAAACTAGTTCCGAAAGTGAAAGTATCCTATTAAAAAAGAACTGCAAACAAAATCGAAAAAGTAAAAAACGGGCTTTCTAGAGATTGACTTCAGTTATTCAATGTAAAAAAAGAAATCTTTTTAAAATATTGAAATGCAAACGAGTTATTAAAAAAAAAATCTCTCATAAGAATAACGTTAGCGAGCGTGTGTTTTCGCTTGAGTGATTAGCCTCTTAACGCTATCAATATAGTTTAGGAAAATTAAACTGATTATAAGTATTCACCGGGAGGGTTAGATTGATACATAGGTAATCAGGGCCCTGGTCAAAGTATTCATAAACTTGAGGTCTCTCAAATCTATAGACTGTAAAAAAAAAAAAAAAAAAAAAAAAAAAAAAAAAAAAAAAAAATGCGATCAGTTTTTCAGTAGGAATCGGAAAAATAATTGCCCTTATCGTACCGGAAAAATTTCCGACCCAGCTCGGAATAAAATCCTTAAAATCGGAGTAAAATCCGTAAAATACCGTTTTATGGACTATTTCCCTTTTTTACGGATTTTATTCCGAGTTAGGTCGGAAAAGTTTCCGGTACGATAAGGGCAGCTATTTTTCCGGTTCCTACAGGAAAACTGGTCGGATTTTTTTACAATGTATGCTTTAACACTATCAAAATAGGCTATTGAACTGGATCTGAATTATCAGGGGTAGAGATTAAGGCATGTTCTATAATCCAATAAGTTAGAAGGAGAGGAATCAATGGACACAATTTTTAAAAAATTGGTTGTTTAGTTTCAGTATTTACATAGTTTTATATCGTACAATACAAAGACAATTAACCAATAATTACCGTTGTTAGGTCTCAAGGACGCATATGCCTATATATTTCATTAAAAAAAAAAAAAGAAAGAAAATGCGTTTCGATATTTTTTGTTTGTTTGTTTGTTTGTTTTTGCATTTGATAGCTGAAATTGATATTTACATTAGGCCCATTTTTACTTTTTTTTTATAACGACACTTTCACTTTCGGAACCCGTTCCGAAAATAAAAGTAACTTTATTAAAAAAAAAAAAAAAAATGCACCCAAAATAAAAATAAAATAAAATGAGCGAATATAGAGATTATTCAATTAAAAAAAATAATAAAAAGTCGAAATGCACCCGATATACTTGAAAAGAACCTCCCAGAGCGTTAGGGCCCCACCAGTGGCCGAGAGGTTCTGCTCTCGAAGCTGGTAGATGGGAGGTGCTGGGTTCTATCCCAATCGCGCCCGTCGGCCTAATCGTTCGGAGTTTTCGTGGTTTTCTTCGAGCCGTGGATCTTCCATGCGTTAATACGGATTAGGTTCCCTTAGAAAGACCCCCACGGAGGGCACTCCCCCCGGGCCTATATCCCTCGTGTAGATAATTGGCCGTCAAAAATCAACCCAACCCAACCCAACCCAACCCAGAGCGTTAGCATTAGCTCGCGAGTGTCTTCGTCTGAAGAAACGGGAAACTGAATAATATTTTGGCAATTGAAAACCTGCTTTCGCCTGCCCTTTATCTAATATAAGCAGACATAGGTATGCAAGTCATTAATTAAGCCTTTGACAGGAACAAGCACGTGCAGCTCCGTAGTAACAAGCCATACAACAGTATAAACTTCGGAATCGTTTGCGTTGCAAAAGCTGAAATGATCATAAATGAATTTTCGAATCCAACTAGAATAGACCAGCAAATCAAATAAAAGTTCATATTTTAAAGAAACATTTTTTCAAAATACAGAATATTACCTTTAAGATTTTTCAAATGCTTAATCTAACTAGTAAATCTGCAGATCAGGAGCCTCAACGTCAGCTCTACAATTCATTGTGTTTAGCACCCTTTGAGTAATATTAATCTTTCTACAAAAAACGAAATTTAAAGTTTTGAAATTACATAAACATTTATAAAACGAAAAAATATTTCGAAGGTTTCTGACATTAGAAGCGTTAAATTAAACCCCTTGTTATGTAATGGTATTCTGAAAATCTCATGAGCTACTTATTCTGGTAATTTTTAGATAATAAAGCAGATTTCTTCAGGGGGGCTCTGCCCCCCTGAACCCCTTCGTAGTGTAATTTAATTTACATTTGTAATTATCAATTAATTGTGTTAATGTCCTTTAGTAAATTCTACCAATAGACGGAAATTTACATGAATTCTTTTCTACAGCCCTGTATATTACGTGAAGATTTTTACGCGTCGTCTATAACATTTAAATTTAATGCAGACAAAAAACCCTCTTAAAACTGCTCATATCACATTTCCGGGGATTAGTATGCATAGTGTGCACCATATATCCAGTTTCTGCGGAGTCCTGTATATGGTTCTATTTAAATTCTGCAAACATTTGTTAGTATACTAAATGTAATTGGGCTGGGAAATACATAACTCAAAAAAAAAAAAAAAAAAAAAAAAAAAAAAAAAAACACAGATGTAATTTGCGCTCATTTTCATTTATACTTACGAATTCATTTGTGTATCCCTGTACATGGTCTATACAATATTTAAGCACTACTTATTAAGCACAAATTTACTTAACGTTAAAACGCACGCCATAATCGAAAATGCTCTTCAGCAATCATCCCTAATAGACCAGAACTGTATCCGAAATTTTTTATGTGATCCTATAAATGAACGATAAATACGATACAAATCATATTCAAACTTCTTGTAGTCAACCACAGTAATGTAATTTAATTTCATAATGTTTGAATTAGTGCAACACAATTAACACACTGACGGCAGGCAATTTAATTAAATCCGGGTTTAAAAACAGTAGAAGCTCCTCCCTCTTCTGAAAGTGTCTCGGAAATTGGTTTCTGAGATATGTTTTTCATGTTTATGCAGCAGTAAATATCGTTCAATGTACGGATGTAATATATAATGTCTTACAATCTATAAAAAATATGGACAACACAATATAAATGTCTTTTCTGTAAGGTACAAGTCCCTCTCTTAGCCAATGATGTATTCTGAATAAAAACGAGAATTCTCGTTTCCCGTCGCTAATGTGTTAAAATAAGCTGTGAAGAGTACCCCCCCCCCCCCCGTAGACTACATTTTAATCGACCACTTTTGCGTGACCCTGAAAAAAACATATGCTTTGCACCCCATATACTACAAAAATGTTTCAAAAATACATATCAATTTTATTATTTTGTAACAGAGTAACATCATTAAAAAACGCCACAAAAGGATTTTCTTCAATGATTGTAATATTATGAATACTTTTGAGTTCCCTGTACGCATGCTGTAAGTGCTACACATAACATATTTTATAGTAACCAGGTTCTAGTCCACCTTAATAAAGTATATAAATTTCGTTACGTTTAAAATTGTGTAACATTATTAAAATACACCGCAGACGATTTTTCCCAAAGACTATAATATAACGGAATAGTTTTGAGTGCCCCTGTAATTAAGCTATGAATGCTACACTCTTCATTTTTAATACCAAACATACTTTGGCAAACCTCAATAACGTATATCAATTACATGTAATCCCGACTATATTTACGCGAGTTAGAGCACGTAGAGAAACACGGCAGGCAACAGATAGAAAAACTGAAGTCATAAATACCTTTCATCCATGTTGGAAAGTGTTAAAAAGGATTTACATGCCTTTAACTGTACTTTTTTTTCACTTATAGTATGGTTAAACATTAGTTTAAACATCCTAATCCATGCGATAGCAATAACATATTAAAAGACCCCCAAAATATGCATATCTGGAGATCTATAAATCTACTGGAAAATAATTCATTATCGTGCCCACTGTTAATTGCATAAATTGCATCGATTTGGCGCGATAAAATATTTTTTGTGATAGCCTTTTAATAGTACCTGCAACAAAATTAACGTAATTTACTAACTTCATTCATATTTGACGCAATGATAGGCAACGAATAACAGTCGCTAGGCAACGAAGAAAAGGAAAAAAAAAAGAAATATGTATCATGTAAAACAAGAAAATTAATTTAAAAATTCTTTATATTATTGGAATACATGTATAAATGTCCTCAAAACATTATACACGTAAATAAAAAAAATCTGATAGATATATTGATAAAACTTCAATATAATAGGAATACATGTATAAATGTCCTCAAAACATTATACACGTAAATAAAAAAAATCTGATAGATATATTGATAAAACTTCAATATAATAGGAATAATTTAAAACACTTATTTGGAATTTTAGTATCCATAATTTGACATTTAAATCCATTAATCAAACGTGCCATTTTCTTTCAACAAATCGAAATTTGAAAATCGTCTGACTTGCCGTAGAAAAGCATTATAAAGAAAAATAAAATCTTCCATATTTTCCGAACGAATGAACCAAATTTAACCAAAAACTATACAGCTACGTCCAAGTATCTCACGAATATGACCAATTAATTTCAAGCTGATAGGGTGCTTTTTGCGGCAGTTATCGCGGAACAGACAGACAGACAGACGGACAGACAGACAGACAGACAAACGGAAATCAAAACTTTTCTTGTCTCCACAGTAAGCCTTCACTGACGTTTCGGCAATAATTAGTAACTAGTAAATCTGCAGATCAAGAGCCCCAACGTCATCTCTGCAACTTATTGTTTTTAGCAAATTTTGCTTAATATTAATCTTTCTACAAAAACAAAATTTAAACTTTTAAATTACACAAACATTTATAGAACGAGAAAAAAATATTTCGATGGTTTCAGACATTAGAAGCGTTAAATTAAACACGTTGTTATGTAATGATATTCTGAAATTCTCACGAGCTACTTATTCTAGTAATTTTTATATAATAAAGCAAATTTCTTCAGGGGGGTGCCCCCCCCCCTGAACCCCCCGTTGTGTAATTTATTTTGCATTTGTAATTTTCTATTGATTGAGTTAATGATTATCCTATATCTTAGATTCATTTTTACACTGCGATTTATAAGGATAAGCAACAATTTGGTCAAGCATTTTACGTTATCCTAATATCCATACAGAAGTATTTACTTGCCTGCTAACCACAAACATCTGTATCTAATGGATAAAGAACTTTTGGAAATGTAAACTGAGACATCTAATTTAGAAATCTAATAATAATTTTGATTACCATTCTGCAATATTTATATCTAAGATCTAATCTAAATATCTAAAAATGTACTCGATAACATTAACTTACTAAAATCACCCTAAAGTAGGGGGAATTCTAAACCTAACGGTTAATAATTCATCATCGTGTCCACTTCCAATTGACTAAATAGATAAACGTGATATGGCGCCGTTAAGTATTTTTTGTGATAGCCTTTTAATAGTATCCACATTTAATTTAAAATCGTGATGTTACAAACACCGTTGAAATTTGATGCACACCTGTGTTCAGGTCAAATTACGAAAGGTTAACTAACCTTTTATTTCCCTTAGCCGGGCATTTTGTTTCATTTTTCGTAATAGGGATTATTTTAATAATTTATTTTACACTCTACAAGCTGTTACACGGGACGTTGTTCACGTAGCATTAAAATAGAGATAAATGCATTAAATAAAACATTTCTCTCACCACCAGACATGGCAAGTCTCAGGCTTTTTGCACAACACTATTACCTTACAGAAAATGTTGTTCTTTTAAATCGCGGAAATGTTTCAATTAAATAAAGTAACATTTTTTGTATTAAAATACTGGTATCCAGAACGCCGGAGGCTTGGCAGCCCTGCTCCTCTTAATAGAAACATATATAGTTAACCAACACTTTATCACATTTTATAGGAAACAATACGGAATTTCTTATTTGTATGGCCTTACATATACCTCAGTCATAAAAATGTAAAATTTTGTGCCAATTAATATACGCAATTGCGAAAATGAAATCGCAACCAATGAGAAAAGGAAGGCCAAGTAAAATCGTGTAAATCGAGGAATCTTTCTTCGTAGTATGGGAAAATTCCACTACAAAAATTAATTTAGGTGGTATTTGGTGTGAAATGTTTATATGTATTCATTCCTGTCCTATTTATCTTTTTTATTATTTGTAATTTGCTGCATTTTCCCTTTGCACGTGAAAATCTTACAAATTAAAATGAACTCTTTGGGAGAAATTGTTATTCCGTTTTGTTTTGTTTTTTTTTTTTTTTTGGCAACAATAAAGTTTATAAAGTTTAATAGAATAATGTCAGTTTATTCTGTATGAAAATAACGAACTTTTTCCTTTATAATCAAAATAGTTGAATACATAAATAAAGATATTATTCTATATAGTATATAAATACTATTTTCATTTCTGCGTTTAAATCAATCTATATGCAAATATCTATACAAAGGCATTCATTAATTCATTCCTTTTAACTTTGATTTGACTTTAAAAACCATACATACTTTCACATTTATGATATTTTTAGATGAGATATAGTTGCTACGCAACGGTTAAAAGAAAAAAAATGAAATATAAGTAAATTCATAAAATAAAATGTTTTATATTATTCGAACACATGTATAAAATTCCATCATAAGTTATACACCTAATTTAAAAGCTCTGACAAATGTTTTGACAAAATTGCAAACTAATAGGAATAATTTACTACTCTTATTTAAAAATTTCAGCATCAAAAATTTACCATTTAAATCCATTTTTTATATGAGCCATTTCTTTCAACAAATGAAAATTTGAAAATCGTCTGACTTGCCATTGAAAAGCATTACAGAGCAAAATAAAATGTTCTATATTTCCCGAACGAATGAACCAAATTTAACCAAAAACCATACAGCTAAGTCCGAGTACCTCATCAACATGCCACATTAATTTCAAGCCGATCGGATGCTTTTTGCGGCAGTTATCGCGGAACAGACGGACAGACAGACAGACAGACAGACAGACAAACGGAAATCAAAACTTTTCGTGTCTCCACAGTAAGCCTTCACTGACGTTTCGGCAATTAACTTAATCTAGTAATACCGGCGCGGTATAGTTAAGCTTTAATAAAATATCTAAACTCTCCTATCCCCTCCCCCATAGGAAGAAAAGTCGAACAAACTAAAATTTTCAACCTCCTATAAATATTCTGCTCCGACGTTTAATCTGAAATTTCTACGTTTTTTTTTTTTTTTTTTTTTTTTTTTTTTTTTTTTTTTTTTTTTTTGGGGGGGGGGGGGGGGGGGGATTGAAATTACAACCTATTTTATGTTGATCAAAACTGTTTAATTTATGACAAATTCTTGAATTCCATTTTATTTATAAAAGAGGATATTGACAAGCATTCTTATACAGAAACTATTAAATAGGTTTTTTCCCCTTTTTTATAAAATGGTAGAGAATCTTTCAGAGAGTTTTACCATGCATTTTGAGCTATATTTCCGGAAGTGACAGTCGCGGATAAAAGTCGCCATGATCAAACAATCGTTTATAACTCAAGGTGTAATTCATTTATTGAAAAAAAAAAAAAAAAAAAAAAAAAAGCTGTTCAATTCCAAATCAATTCAATAAATATACCTACCCGGGTCATGCTTTAATGTTTAAAAATAAATATGTAAATTTGTCAAATGAGGGATTGGGGGGTTATTTTTAGAACACTCTTGCACCGATAAAACTGAAAGAGTCAGACACACATATGCACAGAAACAAATAAATAAATAAAATCGTAGAAAAGAGAATATCATGAGGTATTTTGTGTTTGTAGTTCAGGCTTTCGGCCTTTTCAAAAATTAATGTAACTTTAAAGAATCTGTAATTGTTTACACAGGAATAAAAATATATAAATAAATAAAATTAAAATCTGACAAATTTGAAAAGTATGAAACTTAAATTAGAATTATATAAAACAGCAGTTTGTTTCGTTACGTAAAGTCTATAAGTTCTTTTTTTTTTTTTTTTTTTAATTTTTCCATAGTTTTGACATTACTAAATAGGATTTTCAATTGTTTTATAGTCGTTATCGCTAGAGTCCTGTGATAACATTCATTACAAAATACATCGTTAACAAAACAGAATTAGAATTATAATTCGATTTTTTAACACAGCAAGGTAGGATCAAGTAAAATTGATTTAAGTTTATTAAATTGGTGATTTTTTAAAAAAAGGAATTTATTAAAAAAAAATATTTCTATTACAAGTTTAAAAAAAAAAAAAAAAAAAAAAAAAAAAAAGCTGCGACGAGCAAGTATAAGGTTTGACCTACCGATACCTCCACCTACCGATTTATCAAATATCTCAAAACCTCTCATCGCTAATGTTAATCGAATGGGAGAAATTTTTTAAGTTAAGATAATTTCGTTTGCATTTTAATATTTTTAAGTGTTTTTTCAATAGATAGCTGAGGTCGATCTGTACAAAGGCCATTTTTTACTTTTTCGATTTTCTTTGCAGATTTTTTTATGATGATGCTTTCACTTTCTAAGCCAGTTCCGAAAGTGAAAGGGTCCTAATTAAAAATACCTGAAAACAAAAGCGAAAAAGTAAAAAACGGCCGATGTAGAGATCGATCTCAGCTATCCAATGAAACAAAAATCATTCACAAATATTAAAATATGCAAATGAGATATATTAAAAAATATCTCCCATTGGATTAACATAGCGCCTGGCTGACAGTTTTCGCCTGACTGAAGTAGCCTCTTGCAGGGTTTAATTTGCGTCGGAGAAAAACCGGAGCCCAAATCTGGCACTTCTCTGTTTTCAGTAAATATTTAAACATTAGTCGAAATTCACCAGAGCTCATAAATGCAGGGTTCCGGAGCGCATTTTCCCCCCAACCATGATTTGCCATCTCGTAATTCCGAAAAACCGAAGCCTAAATTACCCTTTCCTTTCCTTCCAATCTCCAAGTTTTTGCATTATTTTTTTATCAAAACACTTATGTGTGACATTAGGAGTTGGAGATAAAACGTACTCAATTTTTATATCAATTTTTGGATTTGGAGCTCAATCTGTCTTATATTCGAAATTTTATTTATTCATGTATAGAAAAAAAATTTCCTCCTTCAAAATTACGTATTATATTCTATTTCGAATCATTTTGATCAGAATGAAAGGAAAACAGAAATCGTGTTTTTCTATTCTGGTGATAATTGCAAGTTTATGTCGGCCTTGCATTGATACGGCTCCACTCAAGAGACTGAAAAATGAATTTGCTTTCAGTTCGATTTTCTTTTATTACAGTAGGATAATTTTTAATTGGTTGGATTTTTTCTTAATTATCATTCATTATTATTATTATTATTATTATTATTTAGATATCTAACCTGAAAAGAATATTTTCTGTTTTTATGCAACGAGCATCAGGTTTTTTTTTTGTTTGTTTGAGGTTTATTGTCTCCTATTACGTAAGTATAAAAATTACGTTAGTGATTTTTCTATTTACTTTGTATCATGAACGCTGTCCATGTTAAGCATCTGCTTTGCACATTTTACGAAGTTACTTTCATTTGTAAGTAGATACGGGGCATTCTCACAATCTTTTGACTTTTATGTCCCTGAATAATAATTTTTATTTTAGTACATGTTCTTGTGGGGTTTTTTTTATTTATTTCATATACTGGGGAACATCCCATTGCATGATTGCACAACAATATTAACGAGATAAATATGTTTTGGACGATGTTGGGGGTCCAAACACCTGGAAAACTCCTATACCGCCCCGTGTCCCTGATGCTGATTTTTATTAATTTGCATTATTTTTTTATCAAAACACTTATGTGTGACATTAGGAGTTGGAGATAAAACGTACTCAATTTTTATATCAATTTTTGGATTTGGAGCTCAATCTGTCTTATATTCGAAATTTTATTTATTCATGTATAGAAAAAAAATTTCCTCCTTCAAAATTACGTATTATATTCTATTTCGAATCATTTTGATCAGAATGAAAGGAAAACAGAAATCGTGTTTTTCTATTCTGGTGATAATTGCAAGTTTATGTCGGCCTTGCATTGATACGGCTCCACTCAAGAGACTGAAAAATGAATTTGCTTTCAGTTCGATTTTCTTTTATGACAGTAGGATAATTTTTAATTGGTTGGATTTTTTCTTAATTATCATTTATTATTATTATTATTATTATTATTTAGATATCTAACCTGAAAAGAATATTTTCTGTTTTTATCCAACGAGCATCAGGTTTTTTTTTTGTTTGTTTGAGGTTTATTGTCTCCTATTACGTAAGTATAAAAATTACGTTAGTGATTTTTCTATTTACTTTGTATCATGAACGCTGTCCATGTTAAGCATCTGCTTTGCACATTTTACGAAGTTACTTTCATTTGTAAGTAGATACGGGGCATTCTCACAATCTTTTGACTTTTATGTCCCTGAATAATAATTTTTATTTTAGTACATGTTCTTGTGGGGTTTTTTTTTATTTATTTCATATACTGGGGAACATCCCATTGCATGATTGCACAACAATATTAACGAGATAAATATGTTTTGGACGATGTTGGGGGTCCAAACACCTGGAAAACTCCTATACCGCCCCGTGTCCCTGATGCTGATTTTTAAGTTTGGAGCTGTCTGGATAAAATTGTTTCAATAAAAATAATTCAATGTAATTTTTTTCTGAAACTGGAACTATTGTTTTATATAAATAAGTAGCTAAAAATTAGCCTGCACGCGTTTTTAGGGTTGTTATTATTTTTTAAACTCTGTTTCTGGGTTTTAGATTCCTTACAATCCCTCTTCTAAAATTATACAGAAAATCCCTTCAGATGCAACCACAGAATTTTTTTTTCAAGTTTTTTCTCATGCAGAAGTATGCTAGAAAAATAATGACTAAAATTCTTTAGTAGGAAATTTACTGTAGAATTTAAATCAGCATTTAAATATCAATTTCAAGCATCGTGACTTTATTGGTAGTCACACCGTCCCCAAAGGTTTATTCCAGCACTTTTCGAGGTAAATTAATTTTTTTTTAATTTATTTAATGCGATGTAAATAACTGTTGCTAAAAATCAATGAACATTTTGGATAACACTTAGTCTTAACATGATCTGCCTAAAATATGTGGTAATTTTCCTTGCTGTTATTTCTTATTTGAATGTCCTGTGGGTACTATGCAAATTCATTATAAGTAAAAATTTAGAAGAAAATAAAAAGTTTTAGTGGTAAAATGGTAAGGAAAATTAAACTCGCAAGTTTAACTCAAACCTCAGTTAAATAAAAAATTTTTCGCTGCTGATCGTTTTTTCTTTATTTTGAATCATTAAGTCATTCGTCTATCAGATTAAAACTTTATTTTAGCAAATTTAATTTCACCAGATTTTCATTCCCGAAAGTCAAAAGATTGTGAAAATGGCCCATACAATTGCCATGTATTGTTATTCTATCAGAAAGCAATCGAGCAGTGTTTCCCCTTTGTCTATAAAAGCATCTAATCTTTAAAATAATGGTGTCAAATTTTTAATTTAATCTGATTTTCAGGGGCTCACCACAAAATATTGTTATGCGGAAATAATCTATTATAGTTTAAGGTATGCAAGTTTTATAGGAAATTGAAAACATTGTTCTATTCTTCAGCATATAAATATTAATTTCTGTAAATTTCATTTATCTTTTCATAAAAAATGCATAGCTACGAACTATCTCTTTTTTTATATGTTAACACTATGTCCGAATCATAATCCTTACCATATTTAATCGTAGAATTAACAAAAAATCACAATTAACATTATAATTAGGCAAAGATTGCTATTCGGAAGAAGTGGGAAAAATGGAATAGTGGACAGCTAAAGTATATGCTGACAGATATATTTAAAATTTTTATTTTGCTACAGAAGAAAAAAAAATGCCTTAAATTTTGCAAATAATGTACAAATTATAAATATGCAGATTGGAATAAAATGTTTATTTTGCTAAAGAAAAAATGCTTTAAATTTCGTAAATAATGTACAAAATATAAATATGCAGATTGGAGCGACAGGGGGAGGGAGTGGGAACGGTACAGTTGTTACTACCAGCACCGCAAAATATAAGGGCTCCGGTACTTTTTTTGTTAGAAATTAAGCCCTGCTCTTAAGAGGCTACTTCACTCGTGCGAAAATACCCGATCGATAATGTTAATTCTGTGTAACAATTTTTTTAAAGTATCGCATTTGCATTTCAATATTTTAAAATGTTTTTTCTGTTGGATAGCTGAGGCCGATCTTTACAAAGAAATTTTTTCACTTTTTCTATTATGTATAAAGGTTAAAAAAAAAAAAAAAAAAAAAAAAAAAAAAAAAAAAAAATGTTATTAGGATAACTTCACTTTCGAAAACGGTTCCGTAAATCCAAGTATCCTAATATAGTTATATTTCAACAAATAGTAAATTGACTGACTTAAATAAGCACTTCATATTTTAAAAAGTAGAATTTCTGAATGCGCCTTATGCAAATTTCTATGCATAAAACAATATAGAATTTAATCAATCTCAGTGCTATTAGGAAAAGAAAAATATTTAGAGTTCAAACTAGATTGGAAAAAAAGAAGATGTGCGTAAATATTTCTTTAAAAAAAAGTTTTGATTTAAGCAATGTGTTAAGGCTTTTTCTTTTCTTCTTTGAGTATTTAATTTAGTTTATTTATTGCAATGACCTATTTTTTAAGCATTCAAATATCATATACTATTAATTTCTCGAAAATTATTCTCTTTATTACAGAGAGAGTCTAAATTAAAGTTTGATCGTAAACAAAGCGAATTCAGGAATTCAAAAAATTTAATTTGATAATGAGAGCATACATAAATTGAGTAATTCGACACAAAATTTACGCACATTGTTTGAATCATAATAATGCAAAATTACTTGCAAAGCAATTAATATAAATTTGGAAGTGAGATCAGGATATTAATAAAGAAAATGTCATTTATCGCTTTATTTTCTGAATTTAAAATACTTTCTCATTTCTTTATTGCAAGTCTTGCGATATAATTATAATGAAATGAAAATGTCATTGGAATAAATTTAAAAGATTATATAAGCAAGAGATACAAAATTGGGATTATTACATACATCATTGACTCTATGAGTTATATCTCTTTTTAAATATTATTGTAAGTATTTCTTTAGAAGGAACCATATATTAAAAAATCTAGATAGTCTTAATCTTTAAAAGAAGAATGATTTTAAAATCTCAAAGTATAGGATTCTCTCTATAGAACTTCCCCCAAATTTCCAATACGCGCATGCACTTTCTTTAGAACCCAACTTTAGAACTCTTAATGATTTACACTTTGCACATGTTTTACTAACCCGCCCCGAAACATAATAGACAACAGATCTCTGCACGAATTCCAAGATAAGCAAACTTGAATCAAAGTTGTATATCCAGTTGATTCAACTGAAAAGGCATACTGAGTAAAACACCTCATAATATAAGAAAGCTTCCGTTATTTTATTAAAAGAAAATTTTTCCTTTTATTTTGATCTTCACAGTTATTATAGGGGAACTGCAACAGTGAAATATTTCAAAAGCTGAAATGTAGAAATGTTAATAAAAGTAAAAAACAAAGAGTTAAATACCCTATTAAATTTTGCAGTTTAAATCTATTAAATTACGGTTAAACGTTGAGAAAACAATTTAGGTGACAAAACAATTAGGGGAGGCAGGGGTGATTAGGATAACTGTTTTTGACAATTTGAACTTTGACAATTAATTGCCAGAGAATGAAGTGGACTATATACTAATGATATGTATAAGTTTACTCAGTGCGTACTGGTCTCTTGAAATTTGTAAAGAATTATTTTAAATGTATCATATTACCAGGTAAAAAGTGTCTTTTTCAGGTAAAAATGCCTGTTTGATCCCAATTACCCTCATGAAATGGGAAATTGGGATCAGGGACGAAACTAGCCTTTTTTTGCACCCGGTGCAAACATGGATTTTGGCGTCCCCCCCCCCTCCCCCCTCTTCCGCAAAGTATATTTACAAAAAGAATTTTACTGATTTTCTAATAGCCGACTTATTTTAAATTTTAAAATGTGTAATACTGAATTACGTAATCTACAATGGCAGATCCAAGGGGAAGGTCACGGGGATCTTGAACTCCCCCTCTGAACACCAACAAAAATATTCTAAAGATCATTAAAATGCAATACACAGTAGAATTCCAATTATCCGAGTCCCGCTTAACCGAGTTTCCGCTTTAACCGAGTTATTTTCTTCTGATGGACTGATGGCGTCCATTATTATGACAACAGCCATTTTAAATGAAATGTTAGGTGAAGATGAAAGAGCAGCCGTAAAAAGTTAGAACTCTGATTTTCTGGTCAGAATGGGGGGGGGGGGCATTTTTTTTTATTATGGCCATTTTTTGAAAGGTTAAGACCAGCCGTAAAAAGTTAGAACTCTGATTTTCTGGTCAGAATGAGTAAAAAAAAGGCCATTTTTTTTCAGAAAAAAAATATGCCCCCCCCCTCCCCTATTCTATGAAACAGCCATTATAATGGAAGACATCAGTCCATCAAATGAAAATGATCCATTCCAAAGGTATAATCCTTCATTTGGCGCCTCTTCGTTCTGGCGCTCGGAGCACATCCCCCCCCCCCCCCCTTAGTTTCGGCCCTGATTGGGATCCTTGTTATTTTCTCTCATGCCTTACAAGATACAGTCATGGGTATTAAATGGGATTAAAAGATCTCTGTGTGCACAGCTGTGTGCGCATCTTACAGCAAGATATTTTTGGTTTT
This sequence comes from Maratus speciosus, assembly GCA_963932465.1. Classification (NCBI taxonomy): domain Eukaryota; kingdom Metazoa; phylum Arthropoda; class Arachnida; order Araneae; family Salticidae; genus Maratus; species Maratus speciosus. Next base: position 348,976,466 of record OZ010799.1, on the reverse strand, counting down.
ACAACTACAACTATTCTCAGAGATACAGTATTGGAAAGATAAAAATGCTGGAAAAAACATGTTAGAAGGGATTTTGTTCTATGCGAAAAATCTTTTTAAAATATCCACTTTGAAAGCATTTCCTGAGCTATTCAATGTCATAGTGCGTGAGTAAGAACACCAGCTTTACATTCATCCGAAATTAAAAATAACTTCCTGTATGTGCCAAAAGATAGCCATTTTGGATTTAGGCACAGAGAAATATTTCTCATAACATAAGTTTATCACATATAAAAGAAAAACAAATGAGATTTTAACATTTTTTCAGTTGATAAACCAATCCCATGTTTATGCATGTACGTGTTTGATTCTTTTTTTTTTTTTTTTTTACACTCATAAACTTTAAAATAAAACTTATATTTTAACTTAACTATTTTTGTGTAAGAAAACGTATATTTTAATCATATAAGAAACTAATTTTGAATTACATTTGAATACGCAATTAAACCTTAAATTTTAAACAAAGTATTATTGTGATTAAAATGTTAGAACTATTTAAATCACGTTTTTTTTATTAGAAAAGTTTGGATTTATTTTAATTTTTTGCTTGCATTTTTACACAGAATGACATAAAAACAACATTAAAAATTGTTATTAATACATATTTTTTTTTAAAGAAAGATATTCTGATCTTAATTATACATATTGAACTGGAACATTAAGAGCCAAAAAAGTGTTAATATATTTAGCATATAATAAAATTAATTAGCATAAATGGAAACATATTATGTTCTTTAATATTTTTATAAAAAATTGCATTTTAAATTTAAGAACTTCACTGTTCAATTTTCCACGTCAGTATATTATCTTATGTATATAACATTTATACTTAAAAATTTGCATCCATAAATATTTATATCGCTTTCCAGGAATTTTAAATCTATAAATTATCTTTTATTTTCAGATATTTTTTTTAAATCGAAACCATAATATATTTAGTCTCTGTGAAAAAATACTTTTCATTGGTGTATTTATTTGTAAACGTAGATTTCATATAACTTGGTACACACAAGTATTAGTTACTTTTTTAAAAATCCTTGACATTGTTTTGTCAGCTTAAACTATCAACACATCGTTTTTTATCATAAGAAATAAAAGAATTATAAACACATATTAAAATTTGAATTAAAATAAAATGTATTCAATGGAATATTAGTTTTTTAAATAAAAACACATATAAATTTGTTAAAATTCGATTTGCTACAGATATTTTTTTCTTCTTCATTGAGCGAATAACATTTTATTTAGCCATCTGAATGGGTCTATTGTGCTAGAAATACCGGACCTATAGTTCGAAGAAATACTGCGATAACAGAAAGAATGTATTTAAAACCCGTTTTCCACTCATTCTGTCCTTGTATGCTCGACTTGAATAGTTAGCGGAAATATAGTCTGGTCAGTAATCAGTCACCGGTCATTAACAAAAGCAGCAAATAGAATTATCCCCAGATGTCTTGTCTTGCCTTGCGGCGGCGTGTTAGGGGGAAAAAAGTATTTCCAAGTGGTTAGAGAAACAGCTTTGAAGAACTTATGAATCTTGTATTAAATGCGTTTTTAAATATGTTATAGTTAATAACAAACAAATATAGATAATAAAAAGAAATTTAAATATGTTATAGAAAATAATCAAATAATCATTAATAATCATTAATAATAATAAACATTATATATATATATATTATGTGGTGTTTATGTATTCATATTATTGATCATTGTCATTATCCTCCAATGGTATTTTTGTACAGAAAGTTTAATAGATATATATGTATCGCGGTTTTTGTTGGTGGTCGGTAATGTTTAATTAAATGTTATATATATATATTAGATTTATCGTATTTTCAGTAAAAGAGTTTAGAAAAAAAGATTATCTTACGGAATATACGCATGAAAACTATTAATTCATTTACCATTTCTTATTTATGTAAGCACCAACTAGATCGGCTGTATTATGAATTAATCGACGATAGTTTATCCAAATAGTGCATTCAGCTTTCATTAAAGAATATTACCTTTAAGATTTTTGAAATGTTTAATCTAATGCTGGCAGAAAGGAGCACAGAAAAAATATCCCATTATTTTGTTTGTTATTGTTGTTTATTCATATGATAAGTTTAATGCATCAGCGCCGAAAGTAAGGGGGGGGGGGGGGGCATGTGCCCCGGGCGCCACAGGCAAGGGGCGCCAAATGAAAGATTATACCTTTGGAATCGATCATTTTCTTCTGATGGACTCATGGCTTTCATTTATTATGAAAGCCATCAGTCCACCAGAAGAAAATAACTCGGTTAAAGCGGAAACTCGGTTAAGCGGGACTCGGATAATCGGAACTCTACTGTATAAGCAAACACTGTAAATAGCCGGTAATACATGTGAATTCTTTTATGTGAACGAACTATAATTGTAACAAACGTCACATTCAATTTTTGTAGTTCAATATTACATATTTTATGATTACATATTTTAAATTTTAAAATAAGTCGGCCATTAGAAAATTAGTAAAATTCTCTTTGTAAATATACTTTGAGGAAGAAGGGGGCGGGGGGGCGCCAAAATTCATCTTTGCTCCGGGCGCAAAAAAGGCTAGTTTCGGCCCTGTAATGCATATAGAAATTCTGGATAGATAAGAGACAATTTTTAACTGCACAATAAACACTCTGGACTGGCATTTAACCCGCAATTTCTAGATGGTTTTCTAATATTATTAAAGTTACCCACTATTTAAGAATCATTTTAATACTCTTAAATCAAAATTGACAGCTTTATGACGCATTCCCGAATTCGTTTTTGTATGTAAACGCATGCGATTGGCAGCTGCTCTTTTTCAGAAACTAGGAAATCTAATTTTTTTTTCCATTTTTCGATAAAAGCAGAGGATTATTCAGAAAAGGCTGTTAAAGTTGGCATTCTGAACTAAATTTTCAGACAAGGCAGCCGAATGTCGTTATGGGATAAAAATCGTTTAACTCGCGGTGTTTTTTTATTTATCGGAAAAAAATGTACAATTCCATATCGCTTCAATAACCATGCCCGCAAGTATTGACACTTTTATGTTTAAACATGAGTCAGAAAATTTCTCGTTATTAAGCGGATTTTTTTTAATAGGCTTAAATGTTTAGAAAGCATGCTTTAGTATACTAAGGAGGCTTTGCCCCCTACTGTCATCTACGAGCTACGCTCGCCAATCCCCATTGAGACACCGCAAACTGTCGAAACACGTTAATTTGATCGGCTGTAAAAAGATTGCAGAAACTGAACTATAATTTAAAAAATCAGTGGCGATCTCCTTGTAAATAGATTTCTATTCACTTCTTTTTGATTGCGGAATTTTAAGGCGGGATCAGCTGCTGTTAAACAACTACTGACTGTTTTCATGTTTGATTAAATAAGATGAGTTAAACATTTGAAAAAAAAGGGAGGGGGGTAATATAAAGTGAACTATGTAAACAGAGTCTTATCCTCCATGTATTTTTCTAACAACGATATAAGAAAATTGTTTTAAATAAGACATTTTAAATGTATCGCTTTATATCTGATATAATTTTCACAAAAGTTTTCTTTCTCTTTTTAATATTCACGTGAAAATACTTTTGTTGTTAGAAAGAAAAGTATTTGCGCTTTCTTAAAATTCACAACAATAGTTTAAAATATTATCTCCAAATATGAAATAAATGTCTCGTGTGAATATATTTTTAAATTTAAACAGTTTTACTAACAACGATATAAGAAAATTGTTTTAAATAAGACATATTTATTATTTTGTCATTATACATTTATTATTTTGTCATTTGAAATAGGAGATAATTTCCTCCAACTAAGATACTTAACACAGATTAATAGATTTATTATCTTAAAATTTTCTTTCTCTTTTAATATTCACATGTACTAAATATACATTTTATGACGTAATTTTCAATATTTTCCTGCTTTTAATACATAATCATTTAATTCTAATTTGAAAGTTTTTTCCCTTGTTTATAATAGTCCCATGTAAATATATTTTTGATTTGAAGGAAATATTATTTTTTGCACTGTTTTACAATTGGCAACAATTTAAAATTGTAATCTTTTCTAAAACATGTAAAAAATAGTCTCTCAAAAAGCTGCAAATTTGGATTTTAATGGAAATTAGCCCTAAAAAAATTAGCCAAATAATAAAAAAAAATAAATGCAGTCGGCACACCGGAAACTTCTAATGTAGTATATCCTTAGAAAAAAGGATTAAATTCTTATGTATAGTTTTTGCTAATGTAAAACTTCTTTAATAGAACGATTTTGACCAACTTTAACATTAAATATCGCTTAAAATAAAATTTTTATTCAAAAACGTATTTATTATTTATTATTTAAAAATGTATTTATCAAACATTGCTCTATAATACAACCATTTTCATATTTTTGTGTGCAGTACTTTTCTTAATACTACCAAAGTAAGACCCCATGTCACGAAAAATTCATTTACTGCGGCGGTGACAGCGTTAGTTACCTTTTTTTAGAACACAGAGAAACATGACAATAAAAGAATAGGACTGAGAAACATTAGAAAATGTAACACACGAACTTGTCTGCTATTATTTCACACGTACTTTTCATTCATTCTATTTTACACTGAGAAATGGACTTTTATTATAAAGTTTTAAAATAGTTCTTGAACATCTATCTATCTATCTATCTATATATATATATATATTTTTTTTTTTTCTGATGAGGTGGAGGGGCGAGACAGGGCCGAAACTAGCCTTTTTTGCGCCCGGGGGAAACATGAATTTTGGAGCCTCCCCCCTTTCTTCCTCAAAGTATATTTACAAAGAGAATTTTACTAATTTTCTAATGGCCGACTTATTTTAAAATTAAAAATATGTAATCATAAAATATGTAATACTGAACTACAAAAATTGAATGTGATGTTTGTTGCAATTATAGTTCGTTCACATAAAAGAATTCGCATGTATTACCGGCTATTTACAGTGTTTGCTTATACAGTAGAGTTCCGATTATCCGAGTCCCGCTTAACCGAGTTTCCGCTTTAACCGAGTTATTTTCTTCTGATGGACTCATGGCTTTCATAATAAATAAAAGCCATGAGTCCATCAGAAGAAAATTATCGATTCCAAAGGTATAATCCTTCATTTGGCGCCCCTTGCCTGTGGCGCCCGGGGCACATGCCCCTCTGCCCCCCCCCCTTAGTTTAGGCCCTGGGGCGAGATAAGGTGGGTGCTGTTTATGTTTTTCCTTCCGTTTTTAGGTAGATTTCGTATGACATACTACCTATTACATTCTCCCCTATGTTGGAATTTCTGAAAAAGTTTTGCGGATCTACACCGATCATGACCCCTAGAACCCAAAATCACCCTCAGTAAAAACTTTATTTATCTATCTATCTATCTATCTATCTATGTATCTATCTATCTATATATATCACTTTCTTCTGGACACGGTAACTTCCACAATTCTGCACAAATCTCTTCCAAACTGATACATAAAATCAAGGGGTATAAAATCTCGGTCAAGTTCGTTAATGTGCAAAATCGGATTAAGGGGATGGAAATAGGTAGGGGTTTTGTGAAAACCGAAAAAACCCAATAACTTCTTAATTTTTGTACATATGAAATCAGTTTAAAGTTTTTATTACTTCTAAAAATAGAGCTAAAAATTTATGTATCACAGATTTTTGATCCACTTAAAAATGGGCTCAAGGGGTGCAAAAAATAGGGTTTTTGGGAGAAAAAAAATCATAACTTCGTCAATTCTCAAGATATCGAATCCAATTAATTTTATTATAAATCTCCTTAATATTATCTACAACTTTTATATTCACAAGTTTTTGATAGGACCAATTCCTAACGCAAAAAAAAAAATTAAAAACGAAAACAAAAAAAGGGGGGGGGGGTTGAAGAAGAAAAAAATCCATAACTCCGTCAATTCACAAGATATAAAATCCCCATGAATTTATCATATATCTTCTTAATATTGTCTACAACATTTATATAGACAACTTTTTGATAGGACCAATCCTTACAGCAAAAACAAATTAAAAATACATAGCGGTTGAAGAAAAAAATCATCTTATTAAGGGTGTATTCAAATCCAAACTGCTTATTTTCTGACTCATTTTTAAATTCATTTTTGCTCTCAAACGCATCCAATTGGTAGATTCTCTTATTCAGGAACAGAGAGAATAGATAGAACTAGAGGCAGAATATATTTCAAAGAATGATGTCAAAGTGGGCATTTTGAACAGAATTTCCCGAAGCGATTGTGTTAGAAACGAAAAAATATTGTCCTACTGAGAAAATAATTGTTCATAAATCAAGTTTTAAGTAATTGAACGAAAAATAAAAACACAGGTCCCTTATAAATGTCTTCAAAAATCACGTGAGCAAGTTTCATATTTTTTCTATTAAAAATGAATCTGAAAATGTGCCAGAAAATTTAGAGTTGTTGAGCATGGAAAAGTACTTTTTTGAATATCTCCCTAACATGATTCTGATAAAACCATCTGTTATAAAAAAAAATGAAATAAACACTCGTCAAAAGCGACCAGATAAAATTGTTAAAATGGATAAATCTCTAATCGTGATTTAATTTTTGTTGGCGAAATTAGTATACTTAACTTCGAAATATACTTCCGTCTGTAGGCCGGACCGGCAGGGATTTTTTAACCTATCATGTATTTATCTTAATACAATGGGTTTTGCCTGTATAAATTTTTGTGTGTACGATGAGAAGTTTTAAACCCATTAAATGCCCTTCTAAGCTTCTCTTTAAAAAATAAAGCATTAAAAAATTTTGTCACTAAAATTCGAAAACTTATTAATCCTGTTCAAACTCTAAATATTTTTCTTCTTAATTTTTCATGTTATTGCCTTAATTCTGCTTCATCCAGACCCCAAATTGGTGTAAAATTCCAGTTCAGGAAAGTCTCCACAATGTAAAAATACCCTTTGTTCATCGTTACTCTCCCCCCTCACGCTTATTTCTTTTCTTTTTTTATCGCTGTAGATACTGATATTTTATCCCCCTCCCCTCAAAGTCCACTCTTAACCCCTTGGGGATGAGCGACCGGTATTCGTTCTGCGTATGGTGCTCAGAATCAGTAATTATTCTCAACAGAAAATATTAATTGTAAATTGTGCCTTATTTAATCCGAGCATTTTCCCGATTCAATGAGGCAAAAATTTGTGCTTTAAAAAACTGGTGATAAAAGATTAAAAATTCAGTAAAAGACGTTCGTTCCTAAGGGGTTAATAAAAATATTGGAGTTTTTAAATGGAGTTTTCCTTTTGCTTACTATAACATATCTGTATTTATATCTAAAACTTTCGCGCTTCTCATGGCTGGAATGACTAAAAGCCTGGATTCCGCTTACTTATATTTAAAAAGGTTGTACACAAATTCTGTGTTAAACGTGGAAAGTTCAAATTGGGGCAGTAATAAAGACTATTGACCCACATATTTACAGATTATAAAACATTTACAAATATTTTTAGAAAAATGTAGATGAGCTAATGAAGTTGCTTGGGAAAAGACATAATTTCTTTGAATCGCGTGAAAGTTTTCGTAACGCTGAACTCAAAAATATATTTCTTTTAATTTTAGGTATTATATTTGCAGAGATATCGTCGAGAATGTAGTTCAAAAATATGCCCCCCCCCCCCCCATCTATTTCCGTATGTACTGAAACTAAAATTATGAAAAAATTAGAGGTAGTAGGCGTTGACTTAAACCTTGCAGGAAAATTATAGCGATTACCCTAGGTCACATAGTTTTTGAGAAAAGCGCATTTTCCCGTTACACACAAATTTCGATTTGCGGGCATTCAGCAAAAATGTTGGGAAGCGCTGGCGGTACCTATCGTACCAGAAGTATAATAGCATTGTTGATAACGATTTTAGAAAAAAAAATCGTCGGTAATTAGCCCAGATATTAACCCTTAAAGTCACGGGCGGTTTGGACATATATAATGACAGGGTCGGCGTACTCTATGTACCATCGACTTTTAAATCCTAGATAACAACTTTTAATGATTAATTTGTGTAATGCAATGCCCAGTAGCAGTATAAAAGCAATAAACTTCAAATTGTTAAAAACAGACTAATTTAATTAGAATTAATCACATAAATACTATGAGATTCTATGGACTAGTTCGCATTGAGTAGATCTCTCAATGCGCCTCCCGTGTCTTTAAATTTATTTAAAACATATCCTGAAAAACATGGCATGGACTAAAGCGGCGTTGCTACTTTGCGACTTCCTTTCGAAGCGCGCTTAACAAAATGCCAAGTTTAAACTTTGAACAAGGGTTTTGTTTTAGCTAAACTGTAAAAAGAAAAAATTATTACGACGCTAAATTTAGTTTAACCAAAAACCCATTTAATCATTACTTCATATAATCAAATGAAGTTTAAATATGCACTACTTTTACTGTCAGTATAGAATTAAGTTCCTCATAAACAGATAAGATAAGATTTAAATAAGAGTTATACACAATAGCAATGTTTGACATTATTTAGGCTTTATATCTCTTTAAATTTTTATGGTATACCCATTCATACTTTTTCTAGTATATATACAGCTATACCAAACCCTACGTTGTGCAGTTTTTTACAAAGTCTTATTTTTCCTTCAGTAACAGTTTTTTTAATAATACAGTTAATAATTCATATATTTGTTGTACGGAACCCTCTGAGAGCGAGTAATACTCGCACTTGACCGTTTATTTCTCTTTAGTTTTTGTTAGAAACAAACCATTCTTAAATAAACATAAAAAATATTTTTCAAATTTGTACAGATACAACAATATTTATTATTAAATTAAAAGTGCACCACATGAACCTTTCGCACTGCAATATTTAGGATTATTTGTGTAATATGTTTTCATTCATTTTTAATCAAACAAGCGGATATGAATCGATATGTGAATGTACGATATAAAAATCCTGTTTAAACACTTCGAATGGTACCTTATTCATCGTAGCACGTTTTGTATGTGCATAAAAATATAATGTTCGCATTCGAAATACTATATAGTGACTGTGTATTATTAGATTGTAAGCTTTGTGTAAGCTAATATAATGTTACACTTTCTGTTCGAATATTTCGCAACTGAAAAAAACTTTAAAGGAAAAATAATAATGAAAAATTTCAATTGCAAAATACCTTTAATAATTTAAAATTTTCCCAATTATTCTACCTGGATTTTTATCTTAGACTTAAAGTTTTCTGTAATTTCCCGTGATAACTAGTTTTTATTTATTTATTTATTTATTTATTTTTTCGAGAAAGGGGGCAGACAAAGGTTCTGATTAAATGGTCTTTAGAGAGCCGAGAATTTTTCATTATTTTTAGTTTCATTATCTTCTTAATAAATAAGAATTTTTTATTTCTAAAATCATTGTATATTCAACATTTGCTTTATTAATATAATTAAGATATACTAACTACAATAAAGAAATTAATTACGACATTAAGATTTCATACAGTTATTATGTAGTCCATATTTAGTTATTTAATTTTTTGCACACTTACAATAATTCAAATTAATCTTTAAATATAGTAAGTAAAATTTTACTTAAAAAAATAAATTTAACAAAGATATGAAAAACATATCCGGTAGTTTTCACCACAATTTTCAAATATGTATATTTTCTACTAGTCCGAGTGCTACACGACTAAAATAAGGTGAAAACTGCAAATCGTGATAAGAATATACCGATTGGTCAGTATCTACTTTATAATAATACAATGCATTTTAGAGGGGAAGGCATTAGTGTCTTCTTTAGTATCTACTTTATATTAATACAGTCCATATAAGATAGTCCAGATAAGTAGTAGGAATTCAAGATGGCGGCTGTTATTCAAAATGGCGCCATTTTCTGAATTTTCTTACTATCCATCATATAAATGTATGTTTCAGGTCGATTTCGATGTTTTTAACGTCAAAAATTTCGTTTTTATACTTTCCGTCATAGTTGAATTAGTTTATGAATTCAAATTGTTTGTTTGTTTGTCTGTCTGCCTGCTTGCCATTCCATGACCTAACTCGCTTAAATATAGCTGCTCGCTTAAATTCACTCAGATTTTCATGTAATTTATATATGTTACTGAAGTTTACAATAACATGTTCCGGATGAAAACTGAAGTGTATAAGTTTTATAGTCCGTTTACAGGGCCCTCAAAATAATTCCATTATGTTATTGTCGATTAGTGTGGGTGCTACGATTGAGAAAACTGCAAATCGTGAGAAGAATGTGGGGCATTCTCACAATCTTTTGACTTTTGGGGAAAAAAATCTGGCGAAATTAAACTTGCTAAAATAACATTTTAATCTGATAGACGAATGCCTTAATGATTCAAAATAAAGAAAAAATGGTCAGCAGCGAAAAATATTTTATTTAACTGAGGTTTAAATTAAACTTGCGAGTTTAATTTTCCTTACCAGTTTACCCCTATAACTTTTTATTTTCTTCTAAATTTTTACTTATGATGAATTTGCATAGTACCCACAGGACATTCAAATAAGAAATAATAAAAATGTAGTACTTTTAATAACAATTATAATTTTAATAACAATAATAATTTTTGTATAACATTGTCTTAAAGGGGTGTTAAAGAAGGCACGGTAAGTTAAAAAAAAGGGGGATGGTATAGGAAAAAAGGGATGAAAATGTAAAAAAAGGGGTAAGGGGTGGAACGGTAAGGAAAATTACCACCTATTTTTAGGAAAATCATTTTTAGACTAAGTGATAGCTACAATGTTCATTGATTTTTAGAAACAGTTGTTAACATTGGATTAAATTATTTTTTTTTATTATTATTTACCTCGAAAGGTGCAGGAATAAACCTTGTGGACGGTAAGACTACCAATAAAGGCACGATCTTGAAATTCATATTTAAATGCTGATTTAAATTCTGCAGTAAATTTCCTGTCAATGAATTTTAGACGTTCTTTCTCTAGCATACTTCTGCATGAGAAAAAATTTGAAAACAATTCTGTGGCTGCATCTGAAGTGATTTTCTGTATGAGTTTAGCAAGAGGGAAAAGATGAAAATCCCAGGGACAGACTTCAAAAAATAATATGAACCGTAAAAATGTGTGCAGGTTAATTTTTTGCTACATATTTAGATAAAACAAATGTCCCAGTTTTGGAAAAAAATTACATAGAATTACTTCTATTGAAACAATTTTATACAGACAGCTCCCAACTTAAAAATCAGCATCAGGGACACGGGACGGTAGATGAGTTTTTCTGGTATTTGAATAACCAACATCGTCCAAAACTTATTTATCGCGTTGATATTGTTATGCAATCATGCAATGGGATGTTCCCCAGTATATGAAATAAAAGAAAAAACACAAAAAAGTGTATTAAAATAAAAATTATTATTCAGAGACATGAAAGACAAAATATTGTGAGAATGCCCCGTATACCGATTGGTGAGTATCTACTTTATAGGCATCGCGACAATTCGTAGGAATTCAAGATGGCGGCTTTTATTCAAAATGGCGTCATTTTCTGGAATTCTTGCAATTTTGATACTATTTATCGTATAAAAGTGTGTTTGTTGTAAAATGTATGTGCAAAATCTGTAAAAATAAGTGCGGCTGTAGAAAGGTTGGACTTTCTTGCACATTATTGTGCAACTGCAAAAACTAATATGAGAAATTATGATGATACAAAGTAAAGTTTTTATATTCTCTAACTTTAAATGTAACATTAAATTTTTTTAATATCTTGTATAATAAATGGAATTTTTCATTAACACATACTGGACAATTGCACCATAAACTATAGTGAATAAAGACACTCAACCTTGCTTAATGGTACACAAAACACGAACTTTAATAAGCTAAAAGTTAAATTCTACGTTTCGAGCTGTTTCTATAGCCGTCTTCCGGAAAAATATGATGGTATAATGGTTTTTCATTCTAAAAATGTTGAAATTGATATCATAGACACTTTTATATGATCTATAGGAATAAAAATGGAAATGATTTTGAATAACAGCCGGATTCTTGAATTCCTATGAATTTGCATGGTGCCTCAAATTCTAATATGCATTGTATTAATAAGAAGTAGATACTGGCCATTCGGGATATCTTTAAAACAAAATGCAGTTTTTTTATACCTAGCAGCTCCACTAATAACAGTTGATGATCTTTATAGAATTTATACACGAGTTACAAAGACGCTTATTCTTTTTTTTTGGTGTGTCACTGTAAATAAACGATAAATACTATGCACACTTTATTCTATAGTAAGTATCTTGTAGTGTATCTCACTTATGTATGTCAATTTGAATTTATTTCTGGAAGTATAACATGATTCAAATGCATTGCAAAGGTTTTCCCCCCATAGACAATAACGTATTGGAATTCTTTCGAGGGCCCTGTAAACCGACTGTAAAACCTATACTCTTGAATTTTTATTTGGAACATGTTATTGTAAACTTCAATTACATACATAAATTACATGACAATCTCAGTGAATTTAAGCGAGTAGCGATATTTAAGCGAGTTAGAGCACGGAATGGCAAGCGGACAGACAGTCAAACAAACAGACAAACTGAAATCATAAACACATTCAGCCATGGCGAAAGTATTAAAAACGAAAGTTTTGAAGTTAAAAACATCAAAATCGACCTGAAACACACATTTATATAATGGATAGTAAGAAAATTCAGAAAATGACGCCATTTTGAATAACAGTCGCCATCTTGAATTCCTACTACTTATCTGGACTATCTTATATGGACTGTATTAATATAAAGTAGATACTAAAGAAGACACTAAAGAAGAATATACCAATCGGTATATTCTTCTCACTATTTGCAGCTTTCTCAACCGTAGAACCGGGATTAATAGACAATAACGTAATGGGATTCTTTTGAGGACTCTGTAAACGGACTATAAAACCTACATAGTTCGTTTTTATTCGGAACATGTTATTGTAAACTTCAATAACATATATAAATTAAATCACAATCTGAGAGAATTTAAGCGAGTAGCTATAATTACGCGAGTTAGAGCATAGTAAGGCGAGCAGAAAGACAGACAAACTGATTAAACTATGGCGGAAAGTATTAAAAACGAAATTTTTGACGTTAAAAACATCTAAATTGACCTGAAACACACATTTGTATGATGGATAATAAGAAAATTCAGAAAATGACGCCATTTTGAATAACAGCCGCCATCTTCAATTCCTACGACTTTACGGGATGCCTCCCCCTCTGAAATTCATTGTATTAATATAAAGTAGATACTCACCAATCGGTATATTCTTATCACGATTTGCAGTTTTCTCAACCGTAGCACCCGGAATATACTATTGAAAATGTACTTAAATGTGGAAAAAAGAATCGATATTGTAATACTGTATACCGAAGAAACCAATGCACCCAGAAGTTACCTTGATTGAAATTTAGCCGCTTTAGTGAGTAACCAGTAAGAAACACTCTGAACTGTCCTACACTTCATTTTGAGTAACTAAAGTTGTTAAAGTACCAACGTACTGAATAACCAATTTAAAGTTGACGAACTTTTACAAGTGACTAAATTGTATTAGGAAATCTTCACGGTGCAGCGCTGTTGAAATTATGACTAGGACAGTTATAACATTTCATAATAACATAACATTAATTTAAATAATTTATTTTTGTCTTGTTAAACAATTTACTATATCTAAAAATATTTAAACGTATAATGACAGTGAAAATCATTTAACCCCTTGAGGGGCAAGCAATTACGTTTGTGAAATGCTCAATTCCCACCGGAATCTTTGAAAAATTCTATTTCAAAATAAGTGAAAGCAATTTTACGGCCTTTTTTCCACCAAAGTTAGAAAAGTAAAATTCAATAAAATCTTTCTGGTGTAAAACTTCATTAATTGTAGGTGGTATATAATATATAACGGTGCCCCTCAAGGGGTTAAATAGAACAATAAAAAATTAAACTTAACCGGAATCACGTTTGCGTGATTGGAGTCACACACAAAAAAATATATATGGTTAAAAAATGATTATTTGTGATAATTTCTTTCATTAATTTTTAATCAAAGAGGTTGATATGAAACTATATGTGAACGTGCGATATGAAAAGTGTATTTAAACCTTTCGAATACCCCATTCATCAATACTGTGAGTTTTGTGTGTGCATAAAAATAGAATGTCTGCATTGGAAATACTATGTAGTGACTGTGTATTATTAAACTCTAAGCTTTGCGTTAACTAATATAAGTTTACAAATTCTGTTCCAATATTTCGCAGCTGAAAATTTTTTTAAAAATAAAAATGACAAATTAAGGTTGCAAAATACCTTTAATAATTTAAACTTTTCACTTTTATCCTACATGGAAATTTTACGGTGAACATAAAGTTTTCTGTAATTTCTTGTAGTAACAAATTTTTTTTCAGAGAAGGGGCCTGACGAAGGTTCTGGTTAAGTGATTTTTACATAGCCGAGAAAATTTCATATTTTTAGTTTCATTATGTTCTTAATGCATATTAAAATTTTATTTTTAAAATCATTCTTTATTCAGTCTTTTTATATTTATTTAATATGTTGCATATATACAGAAAATGCAAGTTACATAAAGTTTTACTTAAATAAATAAGTTTAACAAAGGCATGAAATGCATATCCGGCAGTTTTCATAACGACTTACAAATATATAGATTTTCTTCTATAGAAAATTTATTTAAATGGTGAACAATGATCAATATTACAATACTGTATTCCGAAGAAACCAATACACACAGAATTTACCTTGTTTGGAACTTAGCAGCTTTAATGAGTAACCACTAAGAAACACGCTGAACTGTTCTACCCTTTATTTTGAGTAAATAAAGTTGTTAAAGTACCAACGTATTTAATAACCAATTTAAATATGAAGAACTTTTTCAAGTTACTAAATTGTATTAGGAAATCTTGACGGTGCAGCTCAGTTCAAATTATGACTAGGACAGTAATAACATTTAATAATAACATAACATTAATTTAAATAATTTATTTTTGTCTAGTTAAACAATTTACTATATCTAAAAATATTTAAACTTATAATGACAATGAAAATTGTTTAAATAGAACAATAAAAAATTAAATTTACCCGGAATCACGTTTGCGTGAATGGCGTCACACACAGAAAAATATATATGGTTAAAAAAGGATTATTTTTGATAATTTATTTCATTAATTTTTAATCGAAGAGGTTGATATGAAACTATATGTGAACGTGCGATATGAAAAGTGTATTTAAACCCTTCAAATGATAACTCATTCATCAATATTGTGTGTTTTGTGTGTGGATAATTAAAAATAAAATGTCTGCATTGGAAATACTATGTAGTGACTGTGTATTATTAAACTCTAATCTTTGCGTTAACTAATATAAGTTTACAAATTCTGTTCGAATATTTCACAGCTGAATTTTTAAAAAAATAAAATAAAAATATAAATGACAAATTAAGGTTGAAAAATACCTTTAATAAATTAAAATTTTCACATTTATCCTACCTGGATTTTTTCGGGAGACATAAAGTTTTGTGTAATTTCCTGTGGTAACAAGTTTTATTTATTTATTTATTTTCTTTCAAGGAAGGGAGCTAACGAGGGTGCTGATTAAGTGATTTTTAGATAGCAGGAGAAATTTTCATGTATTTCGTTTCTTCTTACTATACATATTAAAAATTTTTTTGTAAAATTTTCCTTTAATAAGCCTTTATTTTATCAACTTAATTAAGATTTACTAACTACAATAAAGTAACTAAACTAACTACAGCATTAAGACTTCATACTGCTATTACACAACCTAAATATATATACATTTTTTTTTGTATACATAAAAAATTTCAAATTAATTTTTAAATACGTGTATAGCATGTAAAGTTTTACTTAAAAAAAGTTTAACAAAAGGCATGAAATGCATATCCGGCAGTTTTCGCAACGACTTACTACTATATAGATTTTCTTCTATCGAAAAATTACTTAAATGGTGAAAAATAATCAATATTGCAATACTGCAAACCGAAGAAACCAATACACACAGAATTTGCCTTGATTGGAACTTAGCCGCTTTAATGAGTAACCACTAAGAAACACTCTGAACTGTCCTACCATTCATTTTGAGTAACTAAAGTTGTTAAAGTACCAACGTACTTAATAACCAATTTAAATTTGAAGAACATTTTCAAGTTACTAAATGGTATTAGGAAATCTTCACGCTGCAGCTCTGTTCAAATTATGACTAGGACAGTAATAATATTTAATAATATCATAACATTAATTTAAATAATTTATTTTTGTCTTTTTAAACAATTTACTATATCTAAAAATATTTAAACTTATAATGACAATGAAAATCGTTTAAACAGAACAAAAAAATTTAAATTAACCCGGAATCACGTTTGCGTGAACGGAGTCACACACACAAAAATATATATGGTTAAAAAGGGAGTATTTGTGATAATTTCTTTCATTATACATATTAAAATTTTATTTCTAAAATCTTCCTTTATTAAGCCTGTGTTTTATCAACTTAATTAAGATTTACTAACTACAATAAAGTAACTAAACAAACTACAGGATTAAGATTTCATACTACTATTACACAACCTATATATATATATATATATGTATGTATGTATATATAATTTTTATTATTATTATTTTTTTTTATTGCATACATGAAAAAAATTAAGTTAATTTTTAAATACGTGTATAGCATGTAAAGTTTTACATAAAATTTTTTTAACAAAAGTTATGAAATGCATACCCGGCAGTTTTCACAAAAACGTACAAATATATAGATTTTCTTCTATTGAAAAATTACTTAAATGGTGAAAAAGAATCAATATTACAATACTGCAAACCGAAGAAACCAATACACACAGAATTTGCCTTGATTGGAACTTAACCGCTTTAATGAGTAACCGACAGGAAACTCTCTTAACTATCCTACTCTTCATTTTGAGTAACTAAAGTTGTTAAAGTACCAACGTACTTAATAACAAATTTGAATTTGATAAATTTTACACGTTACTACATTGTGTTAGGAAATCTTCACGGGGCAGCGCTGTGCAAATTATGACAAGAACAGTCGTAGCATTTAATAATAATATAATATTAATTTAAATTAATTTATCTGTGACTAGTTAAATCATTTACTACATATCAAAATATTTAAACTTATAAAGACAAAGAAAAACATTTAAAAAGAACAATAAAAAAAATTATTTACCCAGAATCACGTTTATGTTATTAGAGTAATACAAAAACATATGATTCAAAAAGATTATTTGTGTTACGTTTTTTCATTAACTTTTAATCAAGCAGGCTGATACGAAACATTTGTGATTGTGCGATACGAAAAATCTGTTTAAACCTTTCGAATGATACTTCAGTCATCGTTCTGTGTTTTGTATGCGCATAAAAAAGGGAATGTTCGCTTTCGAAATACTATATGACTGTGTATTATTAAATTCTAAGCTTTGTGTTAACTAAATAGAAGTTTACAGATTCTGTTCGAATATTTCGTAGCTGAAACAATTTTAAAAGAAAAATAATAATGATAAATTAAGGTTGCAAAATACCTTTAATAATTCAAATTTTTCATATTTATCCTACCTGGAATTTTTACGGTAAACAAAGTTTTCTGTAATTTCCTGTGGTAACAAGTTTTTTTTTTCCAGGGAATGGGGCTGACGAAGTTTCTGATAAAGCGATTTTTAGATAGCAGAGGAAATTTCATATTTTTAGTTTCATTATGTTCTTAATACACATTAAATTTTTTGTAAATCATTCTTCATTCCGTCTTTGATTAATTAACTTAATTAAGATTTACTAACTACAATAAAGTAGCTAACTACAGCATTAAGATTTCATGTTTTTCTTATACAATCTATATTTATTTAATTTTTTGCATACATAAAAAAAAAAATGTAAGTTAATTTTTAAACATAGTACGTAAAATTTTACTTAAACAAATAAGCTTAACAAAGGCATGAAAATATATCCGGCAGTTTTCACAACGAGTTACAAATGTATAGATTTTCTTCTATTGAAAATGTACTTAAATGGTGAAAAATGATCAATATTACGATACTATATACCGAAGAAACCAATACACACAGAAATTGCCTTAATTGGAATTTAGCCGCTTTAATGAGTAACCGCTAGGAAACTATCTGAACTGTCCTATCCTTCATTTTGAGTAACTAATGTTGTTAAAGTACCAACGTACTGAATAACCAATTTTAATTTGAACTTTTACAAGTTACTAAATTGTTAGGAAATCTTCACGGTGCAGTGCTGTTCAAATTATGACTAGGACAGTCATAACATTTAATAATAACATAACATTAATTTAAATTAATTTATTTTTATCTAGTTAAACAATTTATTATATATATAAAAAAATTAAATTTGTAATGACACTGAAAAACGGTTAAAAAGAGCAATAAAAAAATATAATTTACCCGGAATCACGTTTGCGTGATTGGAGTAACACACACACGCACAGAAAAAAATTATATGGTTCAAAAAGAACTATTTGTGATACTTTCTTTCATTAAGTTTTAATCAAAGAGGTAGATATGAAACGATATGTGAATGTATATGAAAAATGTGTATAAACTTTTCGAGTGATACCTGATCCATCGTTGTTCGATTTGTATGCGCATAAAGAAATAATGTTAGCATTCGAAATACTATATAGTGACTGTGTATTATTAAATTCTTATGTCTGTTTTAACTAATATATGTTTACAGATTGTATTCGAATGTTTCGCACTTGAAACAAACTTTTAAAGAAAAATAATAATGATAAATTAAGATTGCAAAATACCTTTTAATAATTAAAATTTTTCACATTTATCCTACCTGGATTTTTGTGGTAGATATAAAGTTTTCTGTAATTTCATGTGGTAACCAGCTTTTTTTTTTTTTTTTTTTTTTTTTTTTCAGGGAAGAGGCCTAACAAAGGTTCTGATTAAGGGATTTTTAGATAGTCGAGAAATTTTCATATTTTTAGAGATTTACTAACTACAATAAAGTAACTATAAAGTAACTAACTACAGCATTAAGATTTCATATTGTTATTATATACCCTTTATTTATTTTTTCTCACAGATATAAAAAAATTAAGTTAATTTTTAAATACGTGTATAGTACGCAAAGTTTTACTTACAGGAAAAAAAGTTTAACAAAGGTATGAAATGCATATTCGACAGTTTTCACAACGAATCACAAATATGTAGTTTTTCTTCTATTGAAAATGTACTTAAATGGAGAAAAAGAATCAGTATTACAGTAACTGTATGCCGAAGAAACCAATACACACAGAAATTGCCTTGATTGGAATTTAGCCGCTTTAATGAGTAACCACTAAGAAACACTCTGAACCGTCCTACCCTTCATTTTGAGTAACTAAAGTTGTTATAGTACCAACGTACTGAATAACCAGTTTAAATTTGATGAACCTTTACATATTTCTAAACTCAATTAGGAAAACTTCACGGTGCAGCACTGCGCAAATTATGACTCGCCTAGTCGTAATATTTAATAGCATACTATTGATTTAAATTAATTTAACTGTAATTATTTAAATCATTAACTATATATCAAAATATTTAAACCTGTAACGACAATGAAAAATGTTAAAAATACCTGGAATCATGCTTGTGTGATTAGGGTAATACAAAAAAAGTTATATGATTCGAAAAGGATTATTTGTGTTACGTTTTTTCCATTAATTTTTAATTAAACGGGCTGATACGAAGCGATTTGTGAATTACGATATGAAAAATCTGTTTAAACCCTTCGAATGATACCTCATTCATCTTTGTGTGTTTTGTATGTGCATAGAAATGGAATGTTTTCTTTCGAAATTAATAAAAAAAAATATATCATTTAAAAACAATGTGCTACTCCTGTTTAATTGTCTACATAAGTTTAAATGATCCTTTTTTTCCCCATTTCCGTGGCCATATATCTAAAAACGCCAAAAAATAAATATTATTATATATTTATATTAATTCAGCATGAAATTCCTATTATCTATGAAACGTAAATCACAGCGGTATTTTTTAACAGTCAGAGCCTGGTCTGATTTTTAAGATAGGCGGTGAATACTTAAAAAAGGTGATTTTTAAAAGAACGAATTTCACTCTGATTGATTTAATAATCATCTACATAAAATGTATGACATGTCTGAAAGAATGACTATTTTTAAAACTGAGGACATTGTTTTCTGCTAAATTAAAATACCAAAATTTCGTCCTATTGAGGAAAGTTACAGAAAACTGAGATTGGTAAGCAGCCAAAGACATAAAAAAAAATCTCATAAATTTTGTAATTGGTATAATGGAATCAGGCAAGGAAAAAAGCATATCAAAAATAAATAATTTTATTAAATTAGTATGTCTCTATTTAAAATATTTATGTATTTATAAGTCTATATATATAGTTTTTTATTATTATATTATATTAGCTAAATTGCTGTTCATAACGTGGTTTTTCTAAATTTTGTTGATCATGCATGGCTTTAGAAGGGAGTTCTTAAGCATTATCGTTATAGGCCTGACTAGTGTCCGGGCATGCAGAGCAGCTATCCGGGCCTCCCCATTTGAGGGGTGCACCATGGTAGAAATCAGGATTTTCATTAAGAGGATGCTAAATGGTTAAAATTTGCCAAAAGTTATCAATATTCTTTTTCACAAAAAACACTTTAAAATATTTAGGAAGGGAGTTTAATCTCCTTTCCTCCCTTGGTTCCTGTAGCCCCTACCCCTTCCCCACACAAAAAAAGAATGAGCTACGTCATCAGAAAACTAATGATTAAAATTGTGTTAAATAGTAGTCAATAATTTTCAATTGAAATTATTTATTGGTATTTTCCTCTTTAAAGGAGCATGTTAAAACAATTTATGATAACCAGTGGAGGAGGGTTGGTTGTCTTTAACCCATCTTATGACTTACACAGATAAGGAAAGGGAAAGTTCGCAAACATTTATATCATAAAAAAATCCATCATTTTTTCTACAGTTATCCACTTATTTTCCTACTAATATTTTTCTTAAACTTGAGGCGTCTTGTGATGATACCCTGTATACAGATGTGAGTACTTCCTGGTATAAAATTTATATATATATATACTAAAAAAGAAAAAAATGATGGTTAATCTTGTCACTTGAGCATACTATTCACGAACAATTTCTATGGATAGACAGAATATTGGATCTTCAAAATGATATTTGCCCTGAGTACTACATAGTCTAAGCCCGGCTATGGATTTGCTACAATTTACAAGTCTTTTTAGCTTAGTCGAAAAATAAGAATATATATATATATAAATTTTCCTTTTTAAATATATATTATATAAATATTTCAACGAACGCACCCAATATAAAATTATATTGAGTGCGTTCGTTAATTAAGAAAATTGTTTAAATCGTTTCAAAATAACGACCTTTTGAAAATCTGAATAACAAGCATTAAGGTCATTGAGGGTATACGTTTAGTTCATTACAAATATGTGATGGATATCATAGATTAAATTAATATAATTTGCAGTTGTTTACTTTGGTGTCAGATACACTAAAATAATTTCATTGGTATTCATTGAATGGTTTTGGGTTCGAATCTCACTTGTGCATCATAAATGAATGATGCCTTAGCATCATCATACTTTACATTCTTGTGTCGTCACAACAATACCCCGCCTCCCCTACCCCCCCCCCCCAAAAAAAAAAAAAAAAAAAAAAAAAAAAAAAAAAAAAAAAAAAAAAAAAACTAGAACGAAATTTGGGCATTTAGATTCGAAAATAATGGCCATTTGAAAATTTAAATAACACTACAGTTAATGGAGCTATATTTTCAAACCATCATTTACATTATTATATATGACCATCGAATTATATTATTTTAGAATTATTTGATTTCAATAAAAGTCTTTTTCTTTGTTAGGCGAGACATTAAAATTTTTTGATGTCCTTGAACATAGAAAATACATTATAGCCCGTGGGCATTTTTTAATCTATGATTTAAATATTTTTTTAAAAACTTTGTTAAAAAAAAAAAGGTAACCTATTGTTCTGACTGAGAAGTAGACATCTGCACGGGCCTATGCTGGAACGGCAGATTAAAGACAATTTTTAACGGGCAGGGCCGAATTAAAAATTATGGGCCTGGCCCGTTCATATCGGACCTATAAAATGATTAAATGGGCCGACTAACCAGATATAGAAAGTTAAAAGTATCAAACTAAGCTGATAAAATGCTAACAATTTTAAATGAACGTGACCGGTGTGAGGATAAGTATAAAATGTGCTGCACAATTGGATGCTTGATTGCAATTTCGGTTTCGGTTTCTGCCGAAAACGTAAGCTTTGCCCAAAATTCTTTTTCGGCAAAAATGTTGCCAAAAATGCGGCTGGACCGACACTCCACCAAAACTATCTGTATTCCGAAAATATAATTTTTTTCTTCGGAAGTTTGCGACGTTACACATTGAGCTGTATCGGCTCAAATGAGACATTCTTTATTTATTTATTACTATGAACTTCACTGTTTATAATTAGCAGTCATTTCTGACTCAAAAGGCGAGTGCAAATTATAAAGCAAGCAATGCATATATGACGCTTTTCCCGTGCTGATTAAAAGCCGCAGACTTAATAGTAATAGAAATTTTATTGTTTGAAATCGTAGAAGTGTTTCGAGTACACTTTGAGAAAGTTTTATTATAACAGATGATCATTTACAAAAATCATTATAAAAGATAAATCGAAGCATGTAACAAAAAACGTTTTTTAATTAGATGAAATTCGTATAATTGGAATATTATTCTATGTCGTAGAGGAATTAATTACATCTTATTTTATATTAAAATAAAAAGTTTTGGATAGATGAGCAGAGAGCCAATTTGAACAACACATATAATTAATTACACGTATTATTAATAAATAATTCTGTATATTTATGTGTACAGAAAACACGTTCAGCGTAGAGATCGATATCGAGCAGTTACATCATGTCTGAAACTGGGTTTAATTTTTTCTGTAGGATCGAGGCAGGCCAGGATCAGACTTACATTTTTTTTCTACATATTACGTCTGCGAGGATGGCCGGTAATAAAATTAAGAGGCTACTTCAGTCATGTGAAAACAACCGTTCTTCAATAATAATCCATTGGAGAAACATTTTAAGGTATCTCGTTTGCATTTCAATATTTTTAAATGGGTTTTTTGCATTCGATAGCTAAATGTTCGATCTCTACAAAGGCTGTTCTGCACTTTTTCGATTTTGTTTGCAGTTATTTTTAAGTAGAACAACTTCACTTTCGGAACCGGCTTCGAAAGTGAAAGCATCCCCATAAAAAAGCCTGAAAACGAAATAGAAAACGTAAAAAACGGCCTTTGTAGAGATCTACCTCAGCTATCCAATTAAAGCAAATCATATCATGTAAAAGTATTTAAATACTAACGAGATATCTTCAAACATTTCTCCTTTGGATTAACCTTAGCGAGTGGGTAATATCGCATGACTAAAGTAGCCTCATCGGACAAGAAATTTGCTTTCTAAAAAGAATAGTAGTAATAATCAACTTTTGATAACGGAAATTCGGATATATACCTTAATAAGTTAGAGAAAAATATTTTTTTAAATCTCCCTTTTTTATCTTTTTTTTAGCTTCAAAATATAGGATGCTTTAAACAATTTTTTTCTTTCATTTTGAACATATTAATGTTTTTAATGAATCTTTATTCGAATTTAGAGACCAATGAGTCTAAGTGATAATTAATGTTGCTATTCTGTATGCTCTGGCTTCCCAACGTATAATAGTCTAAAATGTATACTATTAAATTTTTCCATAAACATATATTCAGTATACTAGAAAAGAATCTTAATTGTACGTTAAGAAAAATCGGATTTTTTTAAATCAAAATTCAGTCTGGTTTGATTTCTTTGACTTTTGCTTTTTTTTTTTACCGGGCCGGGCCTAATTATTTCTCTTTCTGGTCGGGTGGGGCTCGGGTCAGGATATCCCGGCCCGTGCAGACCTCTACTGGGAAGAAAAGAGATGTTTGAAACTAACAATTTGCTTAATTAATAACAGGTTTAAACACTTTTTTTTCTTGCATTCACTGAATTTTTTAATTTATATCAGAACTTTATTCCGCGAGAAGTTTACGCTGTAAAGCTATGGTAACTAGAATCGTGAATTTGATATTTAAATTTTTATTATATTTAAAAAACTATACAGACAGATATTTTTCTACCAAAAAAGTAGATAAATAGCGAGGAAAAACTTACATAGCAAACCTGAATAACAGGCGGAACAAAACACACATGGGTTGACAGCATTGGAATATTGTCGCTTTAGCGAGTAACCGCTAAATAGAGAGGAAAATCTTATATAGCAAACCTGTATTACCGAAGAAACCAAACACACAAGGGTTGCCATTATTGGACTATTACCGTTTTACCGAGTAATTGTTAGGAAACTCCCTGGGTTTGAGGCTGCATTTTTACACACTGCCAGATGGCGTTACACAGATTTTAGATTTTATATAACACACGGTGTGTATGAATGACTGTGGAATAACGCTTTTCTGAGTAACTTCGAAAAAAATGGTGCAATGCATAGAAAAATGCTTCAGGAACGTCGTGGTATGCTTAAACAAATCGAGTACCCGGCAAAAGTTACTCGAATTGAAATTGGTTACTCCTTACGTTGGTGTTTAAACCACTTTAGGTACTCAAAAGGGAGGGTAGGAGAGTGCAAACAAACACACACACACACACACACACACACACACACATATATATATATGTATATATATATATACTTTTTAGGTGGGGATGTTTTTGGGTTCTTGGCGTCATATAATGAAAAGTTATGAAAGAATTTTTCAAAAGTCGTACCATGGTAACGACTGTAATAGCTAGTATTTCTTATGAAATCGACCTAAAATGCATTAAGATGAAGATAATATTAAAGAGAACTTTTTAAAATAAATTTTTTTAAAATAGAAATATGATTGTAAAGGCTCTGATGTCCGAAATATAAACGACCAACACAAAATGCTAATTTTCAAGCACAAAAGTGAGTACGTAAATAAAAGTGATATACACGGCAGTTGTACAAAATTTTTGTTACCTAACAACACAGCCCGACGTTGAATGGTTTGGTTACCTTGACGTCACAAGTGTTCATAAGTGTCTAATTCTCTACGGCGAATTAAAATTGGACATTTCCCCTCCATATTGATATTACTCTTTTGTGACCGTCATTTGGTTACTTCACTCGGAATTCAAAGTGTCTGTTTTTTGTGATGCTTCACCATGCGACGTTACAATGAAGTTACCTTGTAACTCTTATGTAACCGTCATGTAAAGACTAAATTGTGAAGCCAGCATGGTCATTACATTGTAATAGCCGCTAAATGGTGTCAAAATCACATGGGGACACGCAGATGACTGGCCGTTTGGAGACTTTCCCTATGAACGTCGCTTTGTGATGTCACCAGATGACTTCATTTTGATGTCATCTTGATACTACACTTTTGTGACCATCAATTGGTTACTTCACTCGGACTTCAACGTGGCTGTTCTTTGTGATGCCCCACCAGGTGACGTTACACTGAAGTTGCCTTGTGACTCTTACGTAACCGTCATGTGAAGACTACACTGTGTAGCCAGCATTGTCTTTACATTGTAATAGCTGCTAAATGGTGTCAAAATCACATGGTGACACATAGATGACTGGCATTTGGAGACTGCCCCTATGAGCGTCGCTTTGTGATGTCACCAGATGATTTCATTTTGATGTCGTTTGAGAACTCGTTACAAAGCACATCTATAATGTTTCGCTCTCAAAGTGACGGTTATATGAAAATGAGATGATTCTATCGTAACATCACCTGGTGACTTGTCACTGTGATTTCACAATGGAGATAACAAATGACGCTCAATTAAGAGTAATAATGAGACGGCTAAATGCCTCTTTTATCGTATAAACATTTCTTAAAATATCGCAAGTAATATATTGGTTTCTGAGGTTTCTAATGTTGCTTTTCGGAATCATGGGTATTTCGAAATAGATTAGGATAACTCTAGGATAGATGGCCATAGTTTTTAAAGATTGAAATAAAAATTCTTGGAATGCAAATACAGGAAATATTTATGCATATTGGAAATTCTTATACATATCCTCATCATATTTTGGACAAAAAATTAAATATCGAGAACAAAAAGTAGCAAACAAAATTGAAATTAAAATGGCAGATGGCCATCTCTCCTTCAAACCGAGAAGAGATGGGCATCCAATACAAAAAAGAAAAAATGAAGTTAAAATAGTAAAAAATAACACATTTCATGTAGTTAATCATAAAAAACGCATCGAAATTTTTAAAGATGCAATTATATCACAGAAAATCAGTGAATAAAATTTAAAAAAACAAAATTTGAAGTATAATTTCAATCCTTCAATTTTCGTAAAATTTTACCACATTTTTGGCAAAGATCTTGATAGTTTGCACACGATTCATGGAACAACTTCTGGCACCTTATGGATTGTATTCAATCATCCTTTTTGGTTGTGGTATTACATTCTTCTCCACAACCAACACAGTGATCCTCGTCCAATTCTATTCTCTCGGGCTCTGTAGAATCTAATAATTTCAAATGTACTTCATCTTCTTCGCTGCTGGGAATGTCGTGTTTTTGCTTTTTTCTCGCGTTTATTTTGGACTTTTTCACGGTTTTAAGTTTATTTATCAACTTTACTTGTTTCTTGAATGAACGTTTCCGAAGTTTTTCAATATTTTACGAAACAAAAATACATCGTTAGACTCTATTTAAGTATTGCACGGCAGTGCAATAATTTATTTTCAGTGTCACTCTCGATGTTAATTTAACGTAGAAAAGCCTATGGAGCTCATAACTTTTTCTTTTTTTACTTCCCACCGTTTTGTCCCTAATGCCACAATTTTTTTATAGGACATAGGCATAATACAGGGTACCAAGCGCTTGGATCGAATTTTTGAAAACTGTAATTACATTTCAATAAACATTAAATCGGATTTTATTCAACAGATGACACTACTACCGTGTTTAAAAATGAACCTTGGGAAACTTCTGCTAAAGAACGTCAGTATTCGTTTTTGAAAATTGAGTAATGTAGATATTATAACGTGTTAATTCCTCCTGGATATTTCCCTAATGATGAACAAGTTTTTTATTGTTCGAAACTGTTGGAATATATTTGTATTTTATTACTGTGAGTAGTATGTAATTTTAATTGAAGATTCTTTAATATATTGTATACGCTGATTAGCCGTTCTTAATTTTATTTATTGTAACAGATTGTAATGAGTCCTTTTAGTAATAATAGTATTAATTTTAATTTTTATGTGTAGGCTGTTAATTTGTCATATTTTTACCGAGGCACAAATGCCTGCTCGAAAACAGTCTCTAATATCTCATATACAGAGGCCCTACTTGTAGCTGTTGGGTCTAATCCCTACTCGTTCAGTTCTAACCAACCATTGTTCGAAACCAACCATTGTTCGATACCAACATAAAATATAAAGTTGTGCGATGTTTAAAAATTAATACATTCACAAAAAAGCGAAGTTAATTTTCCAGAATTTTCCCAACGTCCATATTATGTCAGAGTTGCTCACGGACATCTTTTCCCTTTATAATAAAGATTTTAACAAACTCATATGGAAATACTGGAAAATACTTTTAAAAGTGACCTGAGTTAGTCGAGATTCAACAAATTTTCGATACGCTACTAACTTGAATCTGATATTCTTGATTTGATATATTGACAAATATCGAAAATTAAATTGTTGAATGGGAGTATTTTAAAAAATTATACATCAGCAACTCAAGGAACAGTGTTATACGAACACTTTAATAACAAATGTTAGACATTTGAAAGGTATTTATGGCATTTAAAAAAATGAAATTATTTAAAAAAATTTTAAAGCTTTACTTTCTTTTAATTTCAAAACCTTAAATAAATTAAATTATGCATATAAAGGTTTATGATTAAAACCCGGTTACATTTTAATATGCGTGAAGACACCTGCTGAAATACAAATGATATTAAGTTGTCAAAAAGTTTTGAATACTATAAGCAAATTATTCTGTTAACTGACGATGTCATTTGCAGCTAAAATTTAATAAGAGTCACTTTTGCTTATATTAAATTAAACTTTTCACTTAGGAGATAACTAGTTTTATACATCATACCTTTTAATATCGCAAAATTAAACTATCTTTGTCAACGGAATTGGAATTAAAATGTGCTTGCAGTTTTATCTTCATTATCGAACAAATATAAAGTATTTAGCATTAATTTCAGTGTGTATTAAAATGCATTATGCTGCGAATTAGCTTTAATTGATCTGAAGTACATTAATTTTCGATTACTACATTTCACGATAAAGCGTGAATTTATCTGTATTAGGTACAACAAATCATTAGTTGAAGTAATGATTATATCATCAGTAAATCAGATTGTACATGTTTTGTTATAGTTTTACTAAGAAACCAATGTATTTTCAAGAATTAAAGACTTATTTTTAAAAACAAAGATTATTTTGCTGCCACTGGTTTTCGTAAAGGTTTCCGATTAGTTTTTATAATGTATTAATTAGTTTTCTCAAACAGGAATATTGTTTTTTAGGATGCTATCAGTCTTCAATAAAATCTTAAATTTTCAGCTGCTAAATTTATATAATGGAGAGTAACAAAATAATACTAATTTTGATGTTAATGTGTAAGCTGTTAATTTGTTAAGTTTTTGCCAAGACACAAATGCCCACCCGAAATCAGTCCCTGAAATCTCAAATACGGAGGCCTTGCTTGTAACAGTTGGATTTGATCCCCTAATGTTTCTGTTCTATCTGAAAGCAAGATAAAATTTTAAACTGTGCGGTGTTTAGAAATTAATAAAATCGCAAAAAATTGTTTAGAATTTTTAGAACGGCGATATTACGTCAGAGTTACTCACGATCATGTTTTCAATTTATAATAAAGTATTTTAACAAACTCAAATGGAAATAACAGAAGATATTTTAGAAAATGAACTGAGTTGCTGAAAATTCAACAGGTTTTTTTGCTTGAATGCTACGGTACTGACAAATAAACAAATTACACAACAGAGACTCAAGGAACTGTTTTATATGAACAATTTGAAAAGAAATTATAGACATTTCAATGTTATTTGTGGCATTTAAAAAAAATAAAATGCTTTTAAAAGTTTTTAAATTTTTATTTTCTTTTAACTTCGAAACGTTAAATAATTTAAACTATTTACATAAAGACTTATAAATAAATCCCTGTTACGTTCAATATGCGTGAAGACAGCTGCTAAAATACAAATGATATTAAGTTGTCCAAAAATGTGCATACTATAAGGAAATTATTCTATTAATTGAGATGAAACATGCAGCTAAAATTTAACAAGAGACATCTTTGCTTATATTAAATTCAACTTTTCACTTGTGAGATAACTAGATTTATACATCATATCTTTTAATATCGCAAAATTAAACTGTCTTTGTCAATGAAATTGGGATTAAAATACGCTTGCAGTTTTGTCTTCATTAGCGAACAAGTGTAAGATATTTAGCATTAATTTCAGTCTATATTAAAATGCGTTACGCTAAGAATTATGTTTAAATGATCTAAAGCACATTAAATTTCAATTATTAAATTTCATGAAAACGCATAAATTAATATGCATTATAATAAATCATTAGTTAAAGTAACGATTGTATGATTAATAAATGTGATTATACATGTTTTGATATTGGTTTATCAAGAAACGAATACATTTTCGAGAATTAAAGAACTATTCTTAAAAACAAATTTCATTTTCTGCCAAAGGGTTTTGGAAATGTTTCCGATCAGTTTTTATAGTGTATTAATTAGTTCCCTCAAACAGGAATATTGGTGTTTAGGATGCTATTAGGTTGAGTAAAATGTTCTGGGAAATTTTTAATCTAATAGTTACCAGAATTTGTATCGTATATGATGGTCGTGCCATCAATGCCGAGCTCTATTGTCAGCAGTTGGATCGCGTCTACGACAAATTGGTGCAGAAGTATCCAAGATTGGTCCGCCGAAAGCGCGCTTTGTTTCAGCAGTACAAGGCCAAACCGCACTTGGCCCAGAGGACCAAAGACAAGTTTACACAGTTGGACGGCGTCAAAATTGTTCCACACCCCGCCTACAGTCCAGACCTGGCTCCATCCGAATATGGCATCTTTCGATAAATGCAACACTTATCCAAGGGCCGCCGATTTGAATCCTTTAATGAAGTTGAAGAAGCATGTCAAGACTTTTTCGATTCCAAGGAGCCGCCATGGTACTTCCAGCAAATCCGGAATCTGGCGGAACGATGGCAGAAAGTCGTGGACTATGATGGTCTCTACTTTGAAGAATAGTCCTTGTTGCTTTTGTTGTTAATTTGCGCATAACAACGCAACTTTCACAAAGTTCCCAGAACTTTTTGCTTAACCTAGTATTAGTTCACAATTAAATCATAAATTTCCATGTCCATAATTGACTTTATACAGTTTGTTTCTGAATTCGACCGACAAATTCTGAGGGGTGATAGTAATCACCAAGAGGATGAAAAATTACCATAAACATGGGATCGCAAACCACTTATTTAGTCACAAATACAGGATCTTCGACCCTATCTGAACTCCGGTTGACGGTCAGAATTTAAAGAAAATATAAAATGCTGGAATGAAAATGTAACGATATGTACAGTCGTGGGGGAAAAAGTAAACACCCCTACTAACTCTGCAACTAATTATATTAGAAGAAAGTTATTGGCACCAAACGATTGGAAATAAAGTCAACTTTTAAATGATTTTATAAAATTTGTTTAACCCATATTGGACCACGCCAATTAAATATTTTTGAAATTTTTTAAAACTTCAATTATATCATTAATATGGTGTAATTAAGAAGACACTAGCAAAATTTTGAAAAAAAAGTTTTTAATTTTTTAAGTAACTAGTTGTCCAATACTACAGATCAATTAAGCCTAATTCGTAGGACAATGCATTTTAATAAAGACTGAAATTAATGCTAAATATTTTATACTTGTTCGATAATGAAGACAAAACTGCAAGCACATTTTAATCCCACTTCCATCGACATAGTTTAATTTTGTGATATTAAAAGGTATGGTATAAATCTAGATATCTCATAAGTGAAAAGTTTAATTTAATATAAGCAAAAGTGCCACTTGTTAAATTATAGCTGCAAATGACATCGTCAGTTAACAGAATAATTTGCTTATAGTACACAAAAATTTTTGACAACTTAATATCATTTGTATTTCAGCAGCTGTCTTCACGCATATTAAAATGCAACAGGGTTTTAATTATAAGCCCTTTATATAATGCACTCTTAGAAATACTTCTGCAATTCACGGAAACTTCCCTGGTAGCAGTATTACCAGGATTTTACGTAATTAGACGAATATCCGTTTATTTTTTTCTTCGTTACAGGAGGTAAAATATACGTCAAATTAAGAAAATAGGCATA
This sequence comes from Maratus speciosus, assembly GCA_963932465.1. Classification (NCBI taxonomy): domain Eukaryota; kingdom Metazoa; phylum Arthropoda; class Arachnida; order Araneae; family Salticidae; genus Maratus; species Maratus speciosus. The sequence continues at coordinate 348,944,855 of OZ010799.1, read as the reverse complement.
AAATAAAAGTTGATGACTAAGAGTTGTTGAGTTTAACCAGCTACCTTAGTGTTACGAGACCAGTACTTTAACCAGTCGGCTACAATTGTACAGAAATGACACAGTTTGAAGTAAATATGTTTGCTTCATATGGGGATGGATTGATTAATTTCTTTAAGGGGGTACAGGGCTAAAAAATTTCAAAAAAATGCAATCCTTTTTATCTCTCTATTCTAAAAAAAAGTAACTACCGCTGTCACCGCCGCCGCCGGTTTTGAATTTTTTGTGACCAGAGGTCTTTCTTCGTTAATATTAAGAAAAATAATGCATACAAAAATATGAAAATCGGTAGTATTATACAGAAATGTTTGATAAACACGCTGATGCAAACAGTTTTCAAATCGAAGAATTATTTTAAGAGATATTTAATGCTAAAGTTGGACAAAATCGTTCCACTAAAAAAGTTTTATAGTAGCAAAAACTATACATCGGAATTTAATAATTTTTAGTTCATTTTATACGTTATAATTTCCCGCTGTGCAGAATTGATTTATTTTTTTAATTTGACTCATTTTTCGAGGTTTTATATCTATTTTAAATTCAAATTTTTAGCATTTCGAGACATATTTTTTACTTATTTTAGAAAATTGTACTACTTTAACCTGTTGCCAACTGTATAAACAACGGAAACAATAATGTTTGCTTCAAATTAAAAATTTATTTACACGTGACTATTATAAATAGTAAAGATACTTTCAAATTAAAATTAAATAATTGCGTATAAAAAGCAGGAACTTATTGAAAATTACGTCATAAAAAGTATACACGTGAATATTAAAAAGAGAAAGAATAGCTTGGTCAAAATTACGTCAGATTAAAAACGATTAATTTAAAATGTCTCATTTAAAAGAACTTTCTTTTCTCTTTGTTAAAAAATACCAGGAGACAAAGACTCTGTTTACTTAATTCCTTTTATATTAGCTTATTTTGAAATGTTGTTACACGTGTCTACGTCATCAAGTTATTTTTATTTCGACGTTTTATTTGTATTTTTATTAATGTTGTACTAATTTATTTGTTCTTTCGTTATTTAAAATAAAAATTATGTCAATTTGTATAATTTGGCGAAATTGGTCGACTGGATAATCAAGTAGTACCGCAACGGATTTGGCGTTAAAATTCCCCAATCAAAGAGAAATGAATAGAAATCCGTTTATAGGGAGATCGCCACTGTTTTTTAAATTATAATTCAATCTTTCGAAATTTTTTTAAAGCCGATCAAATTAGCGTGCATTTAGAGACTGCGGTGTCTGGACGGGGGTTGGCGAGCGTAGCTCGTAGGGGGCCGAGCCCCCTAGTAGGTTTTTAAAAAAAATAACGAGTTTTTAGCATTAAATACCGCAAATCGCATGCTTTTATCATCATTAGATCCAGAGATATAACACCTTTTGCCTTGACAAGCGTTGCATCTGCTGCCCGCTGACGGGAATTTTAACTTCATTTATCTCAGAGTGAATTTTTCACGATTTGTCAACTTTAAAAGAATATATCTAAAGTTCGTTGCAATATATATGTATGGAATTTTCAACAGAGATTTTATGCTATATTTCCAACAAATTGTCTTCAGAATTTTTATTTTTGAGTGATAATTGTGAAAATAGGCTAATTAATGCAAAACGCACTCATAAAAATCTTCATTTTTTTAATTAATTTTTTTTATAAAATTCCTAATCAATATTTTAAGAAATCCTGAAGACAAATTAAAATGACACTTTTTCTGTACCCAAAAGTCTAAAAATTTTGCAAATCGAGTAACTACTTCCAGAGTTATATCAAAAATTAAATATGTTTAAAATTTTACAATTTAATTTTTTTAAATATTTAAAAATTTTCAGATTTTTTTTACATGCAATATTTTTATTATATTAAATGATATTCCAGAAAAAATTCCATTAAAAAAATCTCTATAAATAAAAAGATAGAATTTCGAGCCCCGGATCCCCTTAAAAAGCTTTGAATTTTGAAGTTAATTTCGGGAAGATTTCGTCTTTAACCCTTAATTGCATGAATTATTCTTTTAGAATTGTGTTTTTTATTCAATTCCTACTATTAGCTCACACTCTCCCTATATTTATTTATATATTTATATATTTATACATTTATTTTGTTCAAATTTTCAATCGTTAATAAAATACTCATTATTCATCCTATCAAGTTGAAATAAATTTTTTTAAACTTGTACTGGATGACAATGGATGTTAATACAGTTTTTTCAAATATTAATTAATTAATTAAATATTAATTAATTAATTTTAGTTTTGCATGGGAAACAAAATGGCGGCCATTGGTTATTGAAGTTCAATGAAAGTATTTTCAATAAGGGGTTACCATAGGGGAGACCCTGTTCTGTCGCCAAGTTTCTCGCCAATTTGGCGATATATCGCCAAATTTGGCGGCCAAAATGAGTCGCCAAAAGTGACGCCAATTTGGCGATATCTCTAATATTTCGCCAAATTCCCATAGAGTTCCATTGTAAACCTACTTGCTTATAGAAAATCAACAAATTGAGATATTTTAATGCAACAAAAACTAATATTAGCTTAAGGGATTATATTAAATTTTTCTTTGATGGCATAAGTAGAAATTGACTTTAAAAACAAAATTTTTATATTACTTGTTTTTATATTAAGGATTAGACACCAGAAATCTTAAGATAGATTTTTAACTGTATTTAGTAGCATATTTTTGTAATTTTAGTGGATTAATATTTCTATATAAATATAGTGGTTGTAAGAACTTAATTTATGTATTAAAAATTAAATAAAAAAGTGATGGGAATTTACATCACTATGCAATTAAGGGTTAATGAGATTGTGGGCTGGGGTTTTAATACGCTAGTATTTAATACGTTAGTACCTAAAACCACAGCTAAGATAGAAGTATGAATTATAAGATAAAAATAAGAATTATGGATATTTTTATGTTGATTGCTATATGTAAAAGGGGAATATTATATTTTTATGCGAAAATTTTATATATATATATATATATATATTTAGTAAAATCGATCTTTTCCCATTTAATATTTTAATTAAAATCTCTAATAGATTTGAATATTTTTTTATAACTTAAAAAATATATATTGTGAATACTTTTAAATGAATGAGACAATAAATTATTATTTATTTTTTAATTCGAAAACGTTTCCTTTCTTTGTTGTTGGTTTAATTTTATTTATTAACCATTTGGAAAAATGGTTATTGTTCTCTGTCAGGGTAGGAAATCAAAAGCATATCTGAAGGTTTTTATTGGTTTAATCCGCATTTTATTCGTGTTCTGATTGGTCTATACAGTAATCTGTATTTCCCTTTACATTCAATAACGATGGATACCTTCTGTTGCCACTATGACAAAAAAGTAATAAAAACTACAAAAAAAATTAATAATTCAGAAATAAATTGAGATACAGCTTTCAAACAAATTGCATTTAAAAGTACATTTTTTTCTCTATCCGACGGTGTATAAAGTAATATTGTGGGATGTTTAGAAATTTAAGAATGAAATTTTATTTAAAATGGGTCGTCAGATTTCTTGGAAATCTGACGATGGAAAAGCCTTTTCCCGAACAGCCAATGAAATGCTTGGAATCCGTAAGTTTCAGGTGGATAATACGTAGTAATAACACTATTAATGTTTAATTCATGGCGTACGTAATGTAGGATGAACTCCGTGCGATTTTTTATGCCTTAAATTTTAGTCTTTGAAAAAATCATTTTCCAAATGGTCGTTGTAATTTGTTAAATTGCTTTTTTTATTTATTTATTTATTTATTTTAAAGTAAATTAGAAATATTTTCTTTTTAGAATCTTTGTTTTTAAGTTTTAAAATGAATTCGGATTTTAGCATTAATAGAGCCAATACACACACGTGCTAGGAATGAGCGGAATTTCTCCCTTTTTTCAGAATTTCTGGAAGAATTAATGGATTAAACATGTTTTCTAGGTGTACGGAAAATATTTTGTTAAAAAATGAGGAATAATTTAATGTATACAGATGAATTTTTCTGACATTGTACATAGTTTAAGTTGTTTACCAATGTTCAGGGTTCGTAAATATCATGATGTGATACGTATTTCAGTTATACGTTATACATTTAACCGATATACGTATAATACATTTGTATGAAATACGTATACCTTAAGGCTGTTCTCAAATCGAAAAGGGCAAATTTCTGACATAAGTTTTAATTTATTTTTGTTCGAAAATGCATGAAACTAGCTGGTGTTGTTGTTCGGAAACTATGTAATTAAGCTGTTTTCCATTTTTTTTTTCAAACGCAATAGATCTTTCAGAAAATAGTGTCAAAGTGGACGTTTTGAACCGAATTTCCGCGCGAAGGAAGAAAGAGCACTCAAGAGCGGGCGAAAAACGTGCTTGTCACGTGATCAAAATGGCTTTTAACTCAATAGGTAATGGATTGATCAAAAAATGGAAAAAACAGTTAAATTCCAAATCGCTTCCATGGCTGGCTTTCCAATTTTATACCTTTTCGTTAAAAAATGAATTTGTAAATGTGTCAAAACATTTTGCGCTTAGCAGTTAAGAACAGTCTTAAGATTTCCTTCGCAGGTTTGTACATGAGAGACGGGGAGAAAGTGGAAGTGAAATGTACGCTTGTCAATGTTTTCCCAAAGAGGATTGCTTCAGCCATTCCTAAATTTGTATATATGTATTGTAATTGTACAGTCGTGGAAAAAAAAAAAGTAAACACCCTCTACTAACTTCTCAACAAATTATCGTAGACAAAAGTTACTGGTACCGAACGATTGTAAATAAAGTCTATTTTTAAATGATGTATATAAATTTTTCTTAGGGGGCCATCTACATATTAAAACGAATCCAAACTTTTTCTTTTTCAATGGCAATACCCAATTTTAACGAGATATTTCAAATCTTCGGTTCAAACTATGCCTAGACCCCAAGTTTCAAGTCATTTGAATGATAAGTTTTTGAATTATAAACATTCAAAATTTAGTGCTTCTAATGTTAAATTACATTTTCATATTTTTATTTATATCTCCTGAAATTATGCTCCTAATGTGCTAATTTATTTTGTAGCAATAATAAGGATATACCCAAACATAAATACGTTGAATTTGCAATTTTCATAATTTTATGATATGAATTGTGAATTATGAAATTAATATTCGAAAAAAAAATATGAATTGCAACCTACCATTTTTATGATGAATTTAGATTTATTAACTCTTGTTTTAAGGAAATTCCAAAATTTCACATTTTTCTTCCGAGTAGTTTTCAAATTATGCTTAAAAAACGATAAAACGATGGTTTAAGGGGTCTATGATATAAGTGAGTAGATTTTTGATATTTTTTCTACAGTCCTGTAATCTAACAGGCTTCATTGACTCCTTCAGTGGCGCTTAAGGGGCCTTGATCAAGAAGGGGGCTCTCTCGGTTAACAATCGAGTACGGAACTTCAATTTGGATACAGCCCTTAAAATACGCTTGCTTTAAAATAATTATTTTCTCGGAAACTTATGGTACGAATTGCAGAAAAAAATAATTTTTAGGCTAATTGAAGGGTGTAGAGTTCATTTATGCTGTCAGAATTGTGTACAGCTATTGAAAAAAAAACAAAGTTATGGTTCGTTTTAATATGTAGATGGCCCCTAAGCAAATTGTATATACGTCATTTAAAAGTAGGCTTTATTTCCAATCGTTCGTACCAGTAGCTTTTTTCTATGATAATTTGTTGAGAAGTTTGTAGGGAATGTTTGCTTTTTTTCTTCCACGACTGTACATAGTTTAAGTTATTTACCAATGTTCCTACAGGTAAGAGAATTATCGCGACTTTAGGTCAGATAAACACCAGGATTTTCTCTGAAAAAAAATCGGATAAAACATGTTTAAGAGTACTGAAATTATTTTATTAAAAAATGAGGAATAATTTAGTGCATACAGACGAGTTTTCGGACATTGTACATAATTTAAGTCATTTACCAATGTTCCTACAGGTTTGGGAAGTTCCCCAGATAAACACAAGGATTTTCTCGGAAAAAAAATCGTTTTTTTTTTTTTTCGAAGACAGTTTACTCGAGGAGCCTAGGATCCTTATCCCACATCCCCGACACATAAGATGATGGTAGGTAAATTTTAAGGCTCCTGTCCCTGCCGGCGAAGACACTCACGAGCTAATGCCAATCCTATCGAGAGGTATTTATCTAATACATCGTTTGCATTTCGACATCTTTTAATTTTTTTTTTTTTTTTTTTTTTCATTGGATAGCCGAGATCCGTCTCTACACCGCACCTTTTTTACTTTTTCAAATTTGGTGGCATATAGGTTTTATAAAGTTAATTTCAGTTTCAAATCTGGTTCTGAAAATGAAAGTGCAACCAAATAATAAAAAATATCTGCAACCAAAATTAAAAAAGTAAAAAAGGTGCAATGTAGAGACGAATCTCGGCTATCCAATGAAAAAAAAAATGTCGAAATGCAAATGAGATATTAAAAAAAATCCCTCCCCATAGAGTTAATATTAGCTCGCGAGTGCCTTCGCCGGTAGGAACAGGAGCCTTAAATCAAATTCATAGCTGGTAGCGATGGGAATGGGGGGGGGGGGGGGGTAGACTGGTAAAAATCTAACAGAATGCAAGGGAAAAGAGCTCATAAAAAGAAATGTCTACAAGGAAGTTTAAGTTTAGCATTACAATAATAAGATATATTTTTGTATTAAAAAAAAATTATACGTTTTTTTTTTAATTTTTTAAAAGTTTTTTATAATATAATAAGTAAAATAAAAGTCGAAGGTAAGGATTGTTAAGCAATGAAAGTGAAAAAGGATACCATAGGCCTAAGTGCCGGTGAACTTGCATTTTGGATCCGCTTTGCATCTCCACTTCTTCTCTCCAAAGCAAATTTTTGTAGATTAATCAGAGCAATCAATTTCATTAAAATACTAAAAATTTTTCAGGAATATTTTCACAGTACATTTACATATTTTCAAACATTTTTGAAGGATTTTAATGAATAACAGTAAAAAAAAAAAATCTGTATGGGAAAACTAATTTGTTGCAGCACATTTTGTGCAAATAATCATACTAAATTGTTGTATATCATAAGAAACTTATAACGAGCTAAAGAAAAAAGAACATTGAATAAGTAAAACTCAACAGTTCGATGTTAGCTTTACATCATAAAATTATGAAAACAAATCAGCAGATTTGCTCTTTATCCCCCCCCCCCTCCTTTTTACCAAAAAGAATCTTTCAAAATATACTGACAAACCAGTTAATTTCAATAATATACTTATAAAATTTCATTCATGTGCCAAAAAATCGAACGACGTTTTAATTGTTCTTTAAACTAAATGCATGTTTGTTAACAGTGTATTGCTAATACAACTAATTAATTATTAATGCTACTAATTAATAAACGTCCTTTTATGATTTCCACAGTTTAAAAACCTTTTGGAAACACGCACTTTGACCTTATTTTTAAAATGGTCTTTCTTTTTTTGGAAAATGAGTAATTTTGTTCGATTTCCTGCCATTTTAACAAAAACAACAGCGTTTTATGCATTCACTATATCATATGTATATACGTAAATCAAAATACTGCCTATATATAAATTTATATATGTAAATAAAATTCATAATCATGAAATAACATTAAAGTTGAACAGAAGAATTGGGAGGTAAGTCCTTTATTTGATAACTCTGTTAAAAATGACAAAATGCGAGTTTTTACTACCTATTGGGAGACGGAAATGCCCGTTTCAAAGAAAATTCAAAGAATTCAAAATATCATAATTCAGCATGTTTTGGTCATACAAAGATGACTTATTTTCCTTTGACTTTTAAAATAAGGGATACTGTTTATAACAAGACATAACATACCTTAAATATCCTGTCTTCACAATTTAACCAAGTTTCAACTGAGAAAATAATGAAAAAACACTAACTACTTCTCCATCCTATCTATCCGGCTCTACCCTAACAATTAGCCAGCATATAGTTATTTTTTAAAGTAATTTAAATTATTCTTCATTACTACTTTCTTTTCAAACATATCATCTGATAAATTTTGAGATGTAGATAAATTAATCATCGTAGCGAAAGAAAAGATCCTCTCGGCACTCGGGAAAAACAGTTAAGGGATTAAAATAATGCCGGGCTTAACAAATTTTTGTCCAAAATTCACTCTGAAATTGTATTGCTTACATGTCTTTATTCTGTTTAAAAGGCATTATACTACAATTTTATTAAAGTAACAAAATTTTTTAGTGTAATTTTTATTATTTCCAGTTAACTTGAATTTTTAATTTTGATTCCTTGCTTAAAAGGTGAAATATAATTAATATTATAAATGTTATAAAAAGAGGAATGCAATCAGATTTCCTTTTCTCGAAAAAATTTAAAGGTCTTACTTATATTGTACAAATGCAACACATGAAGTTGCTAAGCAGCCGATATTGAATTGAAATCTGCCTGTCCGTTTTCAGTTTATTGTATTTTTTTGTATATTCCGGGAACATTGAATGTTGGGTAATGTCAAAAACTTAAATTTAAGAAGATTTTATTATTTATCATTTTTTCTGTTTTTTAATCAATGCTTAGTATTTAATTATTCATTATCTAGTATTATTTAAATAACCTTTACTCCAAGTTGTAAGTACCAACTGTTATAGTGCGAGTGACGTGAATAAAAGTGACTCGGTCATAGAATTACGGGAAAAAATATAATGTAGGACAATATTATTAAGACTAAATAAATAATGACTAGCCTGCATCGGCTTATCTTGGTATGATATAAGAGGCAAAAAAAGCCAATTTCTCTTTATGGAGGCACTATCACATTTTGCAGTTACGGCATGAAACTTTAGTATGTTGTATAACTTGACTAGTACAAAATAAATATTTCAGTCTACCGCGTGATTTCTCCGTATGATATGAGCAGAAGGGAAGCGAATTCGTCAGTTGACGGTAGTATCTCGTCATCAAGTTTTGAGATGAAATAGTTGCCAAATTAATGTTTTAACAATCGATTTTTTAAATCTTTTGTTTTGAATGCAAGAAAACACCATTTACTTCTGTTTTCTTCAAAACTATGGAAGAAAGATAGCTACAAGTATAGACAATTTAAGCCCCCTACCTCTACCTGAAAATTTGAAGGTAATTTTCGTTATGTTAAGCACGACGGGCTCGAGGAAGGCCAATAATGATAAAATGCGAATAAAAGGCTTTAATATCGGAAAGCCCTAGAGGCTTCAAGCTCACTTATTACTCACACGTTGGCCTTGCTGTTCTCATATCTTACCAAAATATCACGAGGCAGATTAAATATTTTATGAAACTGGTCAAGATCTGCAACATGTAAAAATTTCATGCCAAAACTAGATAACGTGACTGGCAAAAACCACGAATTGGCGTCTTGTTTTGCTCATATCTTAGAAAAAATAGAAACTGAATTATTTGAAGTACTAATATAGTGTTAACTATAAGCCGCTTTAGCAGGGCGCAGTGCCTGACGGCCTTTTTTATTTCTTTTTTGAGCCCGGCGGCTCTTTTAAACCCTTCCGATGTGCCCGGCTGCCCTTTTTAACACTTCCTATGCACCCGTGGCAATTCAGTTGATCCCGGGAAAATATAGCAAATTCTAGGAACTCTAAACAAACTAGTTCAAAATATTTTTTTGTGAACAAGGTACAAGTGTGCTCTTTTTTTAGAATAGTGTTCCCTTTTTGAAAAAATGTACCCTTTTTTAGAATAGTGTCCCCTTTTTGAAAAATTCCCGCCCGGCGGTCCTTTTTTTCTATAGTCAGCACCATAATATGCATATTCAATGCTTTGAAATTTCATATTGAAACTCTTTTGTACGATATATCCAAAATAATGAACTGGTGCCCTGTTATACACATATTCTACCAAAATATATCGTGAGGCAGATTGAAATATTTATATTATACTAATCGATATTTACAGCATAAAATTTAATGTCGAAATTCGAACACATGATAGTGTCGTAAAAATGGCGGATTGGCAAGCCGTTCTACTCGTACCGTATCAAAATATAAAGAAGCTGCATGAAATATTTGTATTGTACTAATCAATATCTTTAACGTGTCAAAATTAAATGCCGAAACTGAATAACATATTAGTAACTCTGATGACGATTTAGCTCCCCGTTTTGCTCATATCGTACTAAGATATCACTTGGCAGATCAACACTGTTTAATGTACACTTAATAATATGTTTCTAAATAATTAATTCATATTGAAATACACTGCCGTAGTAACTTAAAGTATAATACAATGAAAAAGTTTGTCTCAATTGTACTACATGACGTCATTTTCTGTCATCAAATTTAGTATGCCGGGGGAGGGGGATCCTACCAAAATATTTTAAAAGTACTTTCTTTAAGCTTTAACTTTGCATTAATTTCATCTCGGATCTCAAGGACGTTAAATTAATGCCAAAATGAGAAATTTTACTCTGCTGCTCATATCGTAATAAGTTATGCCGAGGCAGAGGAGTCCTTTATTTAACTATCGTTTTTAATCTAGTCCCATATCATAATTTCATATCTTGTAACTGGATTACGTAGTCTTTTTTTTTTTTTTTTTTTTTTTTGCCACCGCCTGTTTTATAATATCAAATGTGAATAAAAAAATAAAAGAAGAAAAGGGAAAAGAGCAAGGAAGAAAAAGAAAAAGAAATCGCCCTCTATCTCGGAATATAAGAATTAAAATAAAATAAAGTTGTGGGACAATATGCATATAAATATTTTGATTAGAAACAATACCATTTTTAAATACATGCATTTATAATATAAATACGAAGATTTCAATTATATAGGGAAACAGGATAGAGTAACGCCCACTGGAGGAGATTCCTGTTTAAAAATTAAAGAAAACTAACCTCTAAAGATGTGCTAACATATATTCGTATTCTTTTGAACGGCGCTGTAACCCCCCCCCCCCTCTATATACGCATATACTCTAAATACACACTCTTCAGTGAAAAAAGTGCTGCAAGTGATTGTAAGAAAATACTAAAATTACATTATAGTAGCGTTCTACAAACACCGCATTTAACATGTATTCGTTTAATCAGTAGATTATAAAATATTTTCACAAATTCATGTCATAAAATCTTTTTATTAGGATTATATCTATCTCTATATGTATATGGTAGATATCAATTTTATCGATTCTGTATAAAAATGAGCACTTATACATTCATTGTATTCATATATAGTTTTCTTCATTCGAAAAATATTCTGAACTTTTTAAAAAGCAATCGAGTCATACCGAGCCTGACCAAAAAGAATCAAAACCTACTCGAAACCGAACCAAATCCAAAATATTTAAAGACAACCCGGTCCAAGACAAGACCCGATGCAGGACCCTAGCAACGATCAAGGGTGATTAAACCAGAAGAAGCTTGAAAAAAAGATTAAAAAAAAGGCCTCAAAGTCAGAACAATACATGAAGTTTTTAATCATAAATCCTTCATTAGGTTGATTAATTAGATTGACTATTTAGATTGATAATTGATTTAATCGTAAAAAAACAAGTGATTACGTCAAAATAATCATTGGTCATTAGTCTATGAGTAGGATTGAATTGATTTAATCGTAATCAAAGCCTTGGTTAGATTAAAATAATCACTGATCGTTAGTCTATGAATTGGATTGAAACTAAGTGTAATCGGTCAATCTTTAGTCGTGATTAAAAAATTAATCGTTAGTTTTCAATCGTCAATCTAATTAAAATTTTGCACAACCTGATTGTGAGTAATGTGGCAAACATTCTGGCAAAATTTCACTGAAATATGTTTAAAAATTTTAATGCAATGTAGTTTATTAGACATGGAAATGAAGGAAAAATTGTTTTTCACATTTAAAGATTTCTTATTTACATTGTTTTTTATCTGTAAAATTATCTAGAAGCGTCGATTACGGTTTAATAGTGTTTTTACGTAATATACGTAAGGAAAAAAAATGCATAGAAACATTGTTTACTTTTTTCCAGGCAGTCCTACGCCCACTTCCGATTCTCATTACTTCGTTTTTATTAAATCGACCATAACTTACGTTCCTTTAAACTTAGGAATAAAATTAAAATGGATTTGAAATTGTAAAGGATTGTTCTTTCTAATAAAACAACAAAACAAATTTCGAAAATTTTCATTAAAATGGTCATTCTAATGTACATATAAAATACGAATTATAAGACTGTATATTACAAAGTGGAAACGATTTTAAAATAAAACGCAAACTACACTTTTTACGAGTCGTAAATATAGTTAATAAATAGTTTTCAATGTGGATATGAACGGTTACTAACATAAATTTATACTAGTTTCACAAATATTAAATGGGAAGTAGTTTTTTATTGTAAAATATCCCTGCCGATTCGGCCTACAGACGGCGGAAGATTTCGAAGTTAAGTACTAATTTCACCAAAAAAACTAAATTCAGATTGGAGATAAACCCAGTTTAAGAATTTTACCTGGCCGCTTTTGACGAGTTTTTAATTTCATTTTTCTGTAAAATCTGGCTTTATCAGAATCATGTTAATAACGAAATATTTTCTTCAACCCCTATTTTTGTTTAAATTGTTTTTGCTGTAAGAGCTGGTCCTATCAAAAAATTGTCAATATAAAAGTTGTAGATAATATTAAGATGATTTATAATAATGTAAAGTGGATTTGATATCTTCTGATTTTATGAAGTTATGAATTTGTTTCTTTTTCTACCCCCCTCCCCTTTTTTGTCGTTTTAATTTAATTTGATATCTTGAGATTTGACGAAGTTATGAATTTATGCTATGAAGTTATGAAAATCCCTATTTTTCGCCCCTTGAGCCCGTTTTTAATTTTATTAAAAAATCTGTGTTACGTAAATTTTTGGCCCTTTTCCTAGAAGTAATAATAATTTTAAACTGATTTGATATGTATTATAATAAAGAAGTTATGGAGTTTTTTCGGTTTTCAAAAAACCCTTCCCTATTTCCACTATCTTGGTCCAATTTTGCCCATTAACGACATTGGCCGAGATTTTATGATACCCCTTCATAACCCTTGATTTTATGTATCAGTTTGGAAGAGATTTGTGCAGAATTATGTATGTTATCGTTTCCATAAAAAAGTGATATACAGAGTGATTCATAAATATAGAAACAATAGGCTATCTCCTTAATTAATGCCCCTAGGCACATACTTCGAATTGCAAAGTTTCATAAAAAAGCTGGAAATTTTGATGAGATAAGTCATAACTCCATGGGATCTCTATTGGAGAAAATACGAAAATTAAATTTTTATACTGCCCCCGTAGGGTAAAATTTCAAATTAGGGATTTTTCCTTATCCATTCCTGAATTAAGCACAAAAAGTTCTATCTTCATATCTGCAAAACGTATGGAGTTATGTCTGTTTAAATAATTCGTCAGGTTTTAAGGGATTAGACACAAATTGAAATGCGTGTTATTCAAGAAACAATGTTACATTAAAAGTTCCAGGATACATGTAAAAAATATATTTATTGAGTTAGAATTAGATTTTTCTGTTTTTTGAGATGATTAGCCATACAATTTGCAAATAAAATCACATCCTAAAATTTCTCAGAAAGTTTAAAATTTTTTAAATTATTATTATTTTTTTTAATTGGGGTAATTTAAAATTGTTATAACTCAAAATACTATCGTCGAATTTCAAACTATTTTCATTTAATTAAAGAGGAAAATACAATTTTAATTTAGTTTCAGGATTTATTTTAAATATTACTATTAATAATATTCAAAACACAAATGTAAAAAAAAAAAAATGATGTAACTTATTTTTCAAAAAATCATATTTTCAAAAATAAATATATTTTTAAATTTGTCGAAACAAAATTAATGCAAAATAATCAAAATGGTCATATTCCGAGTTTGCACCCCCTTTTTTTAACAATTTGTGCGAGCTTCGGAAACGTGGTAGCGAGCGGGTTAAGGCTTGTTTTCGAAGGGGAGTAAATTAGAATATAACTCAATTTATGAAGAATAAAAAAAAAAATGAAATTTATTAATTAAAATGACAAAGAAGATTCTCGTATTTGAGTTGTTCTGGATGCTCCTACGCCACAATAATCGTTTGCGTAAGCTTGCAAGAAAAAAAAATCTTAGTTGAAGGTGGCAGCCTTAAATATAGTTCAAAATAGTTCAATAATAGATTGTCCAAATATACCACTTAGTCTGTGCGATCCTCGTGGATCTACGGTAATATATCGTGCCGGCTGGGAGATCTAATCTCCCGTCGTTCACAAAAAATACGTGGATTGCAGACCCGGACTTTTCGCTACTCTCAAGGTGAGAGGCTAAAATGAAAACTGGAGAATCTATTTCTCCGTAACAAAAACTCGGCGCAAGTCCTGCAAGCCCAACTTGCTACTTCGCCTTCATGTCATTCACTCACTACTCATTAAGGATTCTCTTCTGAGTTCAAAAACTGTCTTTTCTTGGGCGTCGGGGGTTCAGCCAATCCCTATTCTTTCTATTTCTGACTCGCTCGTGAGATTTCAGTTGCACACATTTCAGTCAAATCACACCCTAATTTCTCACGCTTCTGGGGACCATCTGCTTCAAAGTGAAGGTCGGATGATAACAGGAATAGCTTATAGGCTTTGCGAATTAAGTGCTTTCGCAGCTTGTCTAGACCCTGAAATTGATTACTGAACAGCGATCGCTCATCTGGTCTCCGGAGGACATCTCGAATAAGTGCTACTGTCACAGCTGTCGAGTTTAGAAGATAGATTGTGATTCATCTAAACTTCAGATGTTTTCCGGCGATTAGTGGATATAGAGTGAATATTCAGAAGTTTGCACAATCACCCCCAGCCCCCTCTTCTAAAGAATATTTTGGCCGCAGGACCAAGTAGGCTAAAAAAATAAATGAGTGGCTCAGAGACACAATAAGCATTTATATATAATTACTTAACTTTTCCGTTTATTTACACAAATACACCCGAAAAAATTCTGTCCATAACTCTTTTTTCTTACTTATACACTTTACAAAATACACTTGAGAGGAAAAAAAATAAAACAAATATACTCTTACAACATAAATATGAAAAAGAGACCTTTTCCAATTAACACTTATGAAAAAAAAAAATTATAATGAGAGTTGATTAAATACAATCTCTGTTTTTTTTCTCCAGGGCCTTATGCTGTCCTATATAGAAAAGACCTATGACGTGTGCAATTGTCTGGCCTATGGTTTATAACACCAGAATAGGACTGCAGTGTTTTTTTATCGTCCCATAGACTGTGCTCATATCTACCTCATCTTTTTTTTATTGTAGTACCGTGTTTCTCTCCAATTCTTCAATTTCTCCCCTCTCTCCCTCCAGTTGAAATGTGGACTGTGGACAGCTGATTTATCTCTTATTTTAGTAAATATTTTTTTCGCGTGTTGCGTTCGCCTTTCCTCCTCCCATTCTTTTCTTAAACCCCAGTCTATTAGGTTTTCATGCTTAAAGTCCCTGTTTCTTTGGGACCTCTTTGGTTCTCTGACCCATAGACTTTTTCTATTTTCCGTTTTCGACCGCTGTCTTTTATTATCCTGTCTCTCTCGAAGTTTGACGAATTTGTCGCTATTCTGTTTTTCGTATTAGCGTTATAATCCTTTTCCGTAACGCCTGGTTGTCTTTTTTAATCCCCATCGCCTCTAAAGTTTTCTGACCTGGAAATCGACTCTTCACACGATTTCACTTTGCTTAGTGCGTTTTTACAATCCGTCCCACTTATTTTATGTAAGCTATAAGTTTCATTTTCAAACGGTATTTTGTTATTCTCATTCAACTCCTGCTCTTTTTTCTCCCTTTCGAAGTC
Organism: Maratus speciosus; assembly: GCA_963932465.1. NCBI lineage: Eukaryota > Metazoa > Arthropoda > Arachnida > Araneae > Salticidae > Maratus > Maratus speciosus. The sequence continues at coordinate 348,928,983 of OZ010799.1, read as the reverse complement.
TTTTCTTTCTATGTTGCGCAATAAACAGGTCTCGTCTTGGACGAGCGATGGTAAAGAAATCGGCTCCTTCCCTTCGCTCCCGTCCAACTCATTGTCTGCCGTCGCGTTTTCCGGACTAATCTCTCGTGATTGACTCCTCCTTTGGATGCACGTCTGAAAGTTTTGGCTGCTATTGGTTTTGTTTTCTCTGGCCGGCTGTTTGGCTTGACCGCATGTTTTTATTTCCTGTAAGCTTCTAGTTTTGCTGCGCTCATTCGAATTGATTAATTCTTGCGTTTTGTTTCCAAGGATATAATAATCCAAATCTGATTCGTGGTCCGTGATAAGTGTTTTGGTCGTAATTAGCCTTTTGTCAGGTAATTCGAGCGTAACTTCGGCTATGGGAAGGTAACGAAGATCTCTAAACAGGGGCTGTTTTACCCAGCTAACATTCCCATTGAATTGGCTACTTTTAACCAATCTTCCAGGGCATACATCCACCATACTTCCGCTGTCACGTAGAATTGTAATTTCTATGCCATTTACTTTTCCCTTACTTAAATATGGTTCGAAACCTTTTTCTAATTTCGTACTACACCTAACATGGTGTACCGTGCTTATTTTTTTCCCGATATTTTTAAATCTGTACAATCTCATATCCAATGTTTTGGACTGCCGTATTGAAAGCAAGTGCTTTGTTTTGTTTTTTGGAAAGCTTTTTGCTTCTCCCTATCATCATTCTTCTCCCTCCAATTAGTTTTATTATCGGGACCTTTCCTCGGTTCCCTTTCTCCTTAACTCAGGCGATCGAACTATTTTTCGTTGTCGTTTTCGCGTATCTCCGCCTCTCGAATCTTTTTTCAACGGGGGTCTCTCATACCCTGTCCAAGTCGCTACGCCCTTTATTGCCTCATAACCGTCGAGATCTTTTGCAAGCTTGTGTGGTTTTTTATACTCTGCCCACGAATCTATAAAATGATTTTTAGTTTCGGTCGGCACTCTTCGTTTAATTTGTTCCGTAATGGGTAAGACTTTTAGTTCCTCTAAGCTTTTGATATATTTAATATATTTGTAAATTTATTAAAATAATAATAATAATAATAATAATAATAATAATAATAATAATAAATACAGTAAAACAAGTGAAAAAGAACCTGCCTATTACGGAATCATAAACGGAAATTCATACTGAATTATAAGCGGAATAAGTGTTTGATCCATGCAAACTGAATATAATAATATTTCAGAAAAGAATAGAATACATTTGCACCTTCTAAGATGGGAAATTGTCTATAAGGCATTTTTTTCTGGCCTGTGTGATTGCATCTTAGAAGGTTTTACTGTATATCATTTTTGTAAGTCTCCAATACATGGATTGTGGATTAACGATATTAAATGGTAAGTGAAACATTTACATACAAATAGAGATTCATTAAAAAAAATAAATATCACAGCCTTTGACGTTTCTTTAAAAATGAAAATTATAAACAAATAAAAAGAAAATCTATAAGCTATTATAAAGCTATAAAGCTATTTTTGGTCGGAAATCTTTTATACGAAACAATTTTTAACCATAGCGACGTAAAAATCTCAGTTTTCAGAAATTCCATCAGGACGGCCCAGACTCGGGCTAAGATTTAAACCTTTTTCCAGGCCGGGACGAACTTTTTTTTTCTACGGGTCGGATCGACACCATGTGTGGATATTTCGACACGTGTCGACCTCTAATAAAGGCCTCCAGCATAATTTGAAAGAAGGTTTAACTTAAAATGTATACGCTGCTATTTTATGTCCAAATGAGAGGCACTACCTTAAATCGACTTATAATAACGTACAATTGGGTGCTCTCTATCTTGCATTCAAAATGAGTCAATAACTCGTTGCTCAGAGGCATTTGAAAATGGCGTAAGTCGCGAATTTTTAATATTAATAACTCTGCGAGTTTTGCAGATACCAAGATGAAATATATTTTCTTTTTAATTCAGGAAGGGATAAGAGAAAATTTCCTAATTGGAAATTTTACCCAACGGGAGCCGTATAAAAAATTAGCTTTTGTAGTTTCTCACATAGACCCCCCCCCCATGGAGTTACAACTTATGTCATTAAATTTGGCACCTTTTTTTATGAAACTTTGCAATTGGAAGTATGTGCCTAGGGGAAATATTTAAGGAGATAGCCTATTGTTTCGATATTTATGAATCACCCTGTATATATATTAGGGTGGTCCTTAAAAAATTAACTTTTAAAATTTCTATGGGGCACCCTCCTATTTTGTTCTATGTATAAAATAAAGACTTCCACAAAAATTTCAAAATTTTAAAACATTTTTTAAGGGTCGCTACCAAGGTTTGAATATTTAAAAAAAATTGAAAGATTGACATATTTTGTAATCTGATAATAAATTATTAATACAAATCCATAGTCATTGCCAAATTGAGTCATGGTATGATATTAGGCTGTAAAGAATGTCATTTGTTTCAAGTTTCAACATATTTACACAGTCTATTTTCAAAACACAGACAGGAGTATTTCATGTCGACACTCCAATTCACCTCAACTTGGTGGCATTGTGAAAGGTAGAGAATCTGATATTCCGCCTTCAAAAATAGTCCTCCGTTATTTTTTAATCTTAAATAGCTAAAATGCGTAGGAATTTATAAGTTAATGTTTATAAATTATATGATTTGATTTTTTTTATATTCGTAAAATGTACCTAAATGGCCATATTTGTATCAAAAGCAGAGCACAAAACTTAAAAAAAAAAGAGTTTTCGGCATGCGTTCTTTTGACTGTTCACTGGGATTGCAAAATTTTAGAAGACCTGAAATTGTAGACAGATTACCCATTATAGTTTCAGGTAAAGGTACTGACCATTAACAAGCTGTTCCAAAACTTCAATCAGGAACAGGTGAGGCAATAGCTTCTGCTGTTAATGAAACATTGGAGTTCTGGGGATTACGAGCAAGTAAAATGTATGACTTTTGATATAACCTTTGTTAATACCCGATTATCAGGAGACGCTTGTTCTCTTCTGGATCAGAATATGAACAAAGAAATGATTTGGCTTGCCATCATCACATCCTTGAAATGATGCTTGGGGAAGTTGTTGTTAAGTCTCTCTGAGTTTCAAACGGAACAGACATACTTTTATTGAAACAATTTAAAATTTCTTGGATGTCTATCGATCATGGCATATTTCAGACTCCCATAACTGACAATTTAATCAATGAAAAAAATAACACATAATGCGTCAGAAATTACAGAATTTGCTCACAATCATTTTAATGATTTTTCAACCAAATGACGATTACAAGGAACTGATAGAGCTTGCCATCATTTTCTTAGGAAGAGTACCCGAAAGAGGCGTTTACATTAGAGCGCCAGGTGGATTGTATCGGGTTCCATGGATGGTGAAGGCCATATACTCGCTCAAGATTTATTTATTTAGAAATCAGTTTAAACTCTCTAAGCAGGAAGAATCTGGAGTTCATCAAGTTTGCTCGTTTGTGGTGAAAATCTACATTCACAGCTGGTATCAGGCCCAATGATTTATTGCTCCCGAAGAACTTTAAAAAAGACGAAAACGTAAAATGAAATCATTTCTTTCTGCGCTTTGGAGAATTTCCTAAGACATTTCTGTACTTCACAGAAGAACTAGTTACTTTTGCAGTTTTCGATGATAATGTCTTTTTTGAAAGTAAAAGAAAAATGGTGCATGCTTTTAAAAATGAAGAAAATTGTGAACCCTTGAAACGTATACGTGCTGATCCTGATGTCATTCTCCAAAATGACTTGCAAAATTTTCTAACAAACAGCACTCTGAGGTTTTTTTTAAATTATGGATTTACCTTCACACTTTTTTGAAATAGACTAATTGGAATGAAAATGAATCTTACAAGACATCTAAAGCACTAGCGACTTCGGTCAATTTGTTAATGATGTAGCCAAAAGTGGGATAGCACTCATGGAGGAATATAATAAACTTCATACAAAAGATAAAGAACAAAAACAGTATTTCAAGGATGTGATGATGGCAATCCAAATCATTTCTTTGTTCATATTCTGTTCCAAAAGAGGACAAGCTTCACTTGATAATCCGGTATTAACAGGGGTTATATCAAAACTCATACATTTTACTTGCTCGGTACTCCTCATGACTCCAATATTTCGTTATCAGCAGAAGCTATTGCCTCACCTGTTCCGGATTGAAGTTTTGAAACAAGTAACTGGTCAATACCTTTTCCTGAAAAGATAATGAGATACATTATCTTTTCTCATTATCTGAACAGATAATGGGAATGTCTACATTTTCAGATCCTGAAATTCCTTCTAAAATTTTGAAAACCCAGTGAACAGTCAAAAGAACACTTGCCGAAAACTCTTTTTTTAAGGTTTGGGCTCTGTTTGCTCGGTTTCTGATACGATTATGTCCATTTAGTACGACATTTTATGGATATCAAATAATCAAATTCTACAATTTATAAACATTATTTTATAAATTTTTACGCATTTTAGCTATTAAGATTAAAAAATAACGGAGAATTATTTTTCAAGGCGGGTTGTTAGATTCTCTACCTTTCACAATGCTGCCAAGTTGAGATGAAATAGAGTGTAGACATGAGGTACTCCTGTCTGTGTTTTGACAATAGACTGCGTAAATATGTTGAAACTTGAAAGAAATGACAGTCTTTAAAGCCTAATATCGTACCATGATTCAATTCGGTAATGACTATGGATTTGTATTAATAATATATTATTAAATTACAAAATAAGTCAATTTTTCAATTTTTTTTAAATATTCAAACCTTGGTAGCGACTCTTAAAAAATGTTTTAAAATTTTGAAATTTTTATGGAAGTCTTTATTTTATACATAGAACAAAATAGGAGGGTGCCCCATAGAAAATTTAAAAGTTAATTTTTTAAGGACCACCCTAATATATATATATATATATATATATATATATAAAGTTTTGAAGTGGGGATAGTTTTGGGTTCTAGGGGTCATGATCGACGTTAATCTGCAAAACATTTTCAGAAATTCCAACATAGAGGAGAATCTAATAGGTAGTATTTATTTCGAAATTTACCTTAAAATCTTATTATTGTGACTTTTGAAATTTGACAGACAAAATCAATTATCTACGCAAGAAATATGTGAAGTAGTTGATATCAGAATAAAATCTGATTAGAATTCATTAATAGTAGTAATTAAATATTCAATAAATGATTCTTTCGCCAGAAAAGATAAAATAAATACTAATTGCATTTCCAAATTATCTAGATTATTAATCCGGTAATCGCAAAATGTTAAAATTAATAAATGCTAAAAACAAGTAATTTTAACTCACTGTTTATGATGAGCTTACAATTTTATTCACTTCAGTGTTAATGAGTTTAGAAAAAAATTCAATTCAGTTTTTTGCTTTTCCAGATAGCATAATTAAAATTTATCAATTTTATGAAACTGGCAGCAATTTTTCCACAATTGAAACAATTTTTTTCAGTATTTCTACATATTTTCGTTGTAGTAATTGGTTTCAAATGATGGAAATATAAATGATAATTTTACGATTTAATATCGCTGAATTCTCATTAAGTAAAGATAAATAATGATTTCACTTTTATCATTTGTATTATATAAGAAAGGTTTTAAAATGCAATATGGTTTGACTAATGCAAATGAATTTAACAGAAAACGAATTACATATAAAATGGAAAACATCTGAAAAATGTTTATTATCATTTTCTAATAATTTTGACAATTCTTCGGTAAAAGAAATTATTTGTAAATAATACAATAACATTCATAAATGGATTCAGTTCTTCTATGAAAAGGTTTACCCATGTAAAAATAATGAAATAAATGTAATATTGCTTGTTCGAAGTACGTTTTGATATTGAAACTTTGTTTAGAATCCACAGGATATATTTAAGTATTGTTCATCTGTAACTGGAAATAAAGAAAAATCCTTTCGCTTTATAAAGCCTTTTAATCAAATTCAATGGATATGATTAAATGGCTATACTAAAAATAAATATTTCATTTTCGCTTTAAAACGCTGTTTAATCAAATTCAATAAATATTTTAATACTCAGGCATGGATATTAACCACTTTAAACCTGAAATTGAAACATCACTACAAACACACATTTGTTACTTAAACACAAACAAAATGACACCATACATGGCAGAGAGAATCCGAGTAACATCATTTTCAACTAAGTTTAATTCATTTTTAACATTTACCAACAAAATTGAAAAGTGTTTGGGAATTGAGTTTGTCTATCCGTCTGTCAGTGCTCTAGCGCCTGTAAATATAGTGTGATTGCAATGAAATTAATATATGTTACTGGGTTTTACTATGGCATGTTCGGTATTGAAATTGAATTGTGTAGCATTTACGGTTCATTTACATGGACACTTAAAAAAATTCCATTCCATGACAGCCTATGGTGGGCAATTCCATCGTATCTGACGTAACATTTTATCAGGGAATTTTGTTTACAAATCTATGTAGAAAATTTACTCATAAAGCTAGAACAAATTTTTACAATTTAAAATATTTCTTACTAAGGTCTTAAGACCCAAATACCTGCGGATTATTTCAACCTCTCTTTGAGTCCCAAAAATTGCAATTCAAAATTCTGTAACTGACGTAACATAAAATAGGCAAACATTTTTTCTGGCTTCATTGAAGTGCTAAAATTATCAAAACTATCCAGTTAAAAAAAGTGATTTAATGTTATCCACAACACTAAGTAATGCCAAATTATAACAGTAACTTGTTTAATTAATTTCTGAATAATAAAAAAGAAAAAAATGGCATTTACGCGTGTAACTGAAGTAACTTTTATTGTGTAAATGACGTAACTTTATGACTTTACAAAGACAATAATGGTACAGTCATTTACAATGCCTTTTATTAGGATTTTTCTATAGAACATAAAAATATCAAGTTTTCCAATGATACCCTTAAATTAAACATATTATAAATATGATTCCACCCCCCCCCTCCCCCAAGAATGAGGATTTTCTGTGGAATTGCCCTGGGGTAAAATCGTTTGCAATTTATTTTAAAGATACTACACTATTTTAAACATATTTAAAAATTATATATACCACTGAGGTGTACTATAAGCGCTTACTGAATAGAATTTATAGAATCTGGAGTGCATATAATTTATCTTTCATTTCCAAGGACACACAAAAGTATTTTTTTACACTACTGCCTATGAAGAATAATTGCTGGCCGTTATTTTCAGTTGTGGCACGCGTTTTAAAATTACGCCATTTTTTTTCCGCCTAATACTTGGTGTGCATACATTTTATAGATCATATACAGGGATAGACAAAGGATATAGAGTGCATTTCCGTGTATAGGCGGAAATTGCTGAGTGGGAATTTTAAACTGTGCTATATGTTTAATCTAACTAACTTTTAGCATTACGATGTAGTATAAATACCACTCTATAGATAACATACAAAGATGGAAAAAATATGATGTTTTTCCAACTAATGATATACAGTATTCTGAATGTGTTGGAAAGTGTTTCAAATCTATGCTGGGCGCATGATTTTTCATTCGTGTTTTAAATTGATACTTTGGAGGGCTGGGAATTTAGGTTAACAAAAATGGATCTAAAAGTATTTACCGCCTTAAAACATCAATATAATTATAAATAACCTAAATTTACGCAATAAAAAATTAAAGGGCTTTAAAGAAATGAATGAACTGCAAATCCTAAATATTTTTTATTGTAAAGTGTTTAAGTTAAATACCTAATTATGAAAATTTCTTACTTTCTTATACACATTCTTATAAAGGCATTTTACGAACTCAGTAAAGGCATTTTGCGAACTCAGAAAATAACATTCCTTTTATGAGGAAATAAGTATCAGTATAGTTTTGTTTATTGTTTTATTCTAAAGAAAAAAATACTTTAAGCTATATAGAAATAATGGTAAAACGCAAAGAAAAAAAAAAAGACAGTTTTGTTTTTATGAAGAAACCAATAGAGATTCACATTTGTGTAACTTAGGTTTGAAGACGTTAAAGTATTGAGCCAGCTTAGAAATTATGTAGGGGAGGTAGGGGAGATATGATACAATTTTTTTACTAATTTTTTTAGAACCCTTAGAAAGCTATTTTGAAAAAATCGTGTTTTCTTATAAAGTGACCTTTTATTTATTTATTAAAAATATAGTGAATTAAAAAAATAATGATTCCAAAAATATACCCCAGTTATTTTGAATGGTTACTATTGTATCAAATCTCCCTATTACTGGGGAGGATTGATACACTTGCAAGGGAGAGTTGACACATTGTTATGTAAATTGAAAAAAAAAATGCCGACGATTCAATTTTTGTGTCATACAATTTTTTATGATAAATCTTGAAGTATTTTAGTAAGATTTGAAAATAAATGAGATTGACCCATTTTTGTTTCAGAAATGTTTATTACAAAAATAAAATAAAATAAAATAAATAAACAATGCTATTAACACACTTTTTCAATAGATAACGGATTCATATTTAACTCACTGGCTTCGTATAGATGATCACAAGAAGATGTTGAGGGTAAAAAATAGACATTGTCGAAACAATTAAGGTCAAAAAGATAAATTTCATTCTTTTTATATCCAGATAAAATAAAATATTTGTTAGAGTAATGATTTCGGAAGAGCTTTACAAATCAATCCTCCTCACCAATTTCAGTAACTCTTCCTGTAAAACTATAATGGATATTACAGTCGTATATTAATTTGCAAATTAAACTATTAAATTTCAAACATACAAGTGTATCATTTCTCCCCAATACTAATGTATCATTTCTCCCTATTATGCCTTATTGAATTTTCAATCACTTTATATAAATACAGCTGCAAAATGGCAATCTACTTTCTAGTAAAACTAATTCTAACAATGTGCTTTATAAAAAAAAATAATACAACATAATATCTTCACAGTAATAAGAGTTATGAAATGAAATCATTATTTGAAAAAAAATTGTATTGACATTCCAAAAATCTTCAAAATTAAAAGAAAATAAAAGATGTCAGTTCTTCACTGATTAGTCCAGCTAATGATGGCTTCTGCAAATAAAAGAACCCTTTACGTGTGTTGAAATGGCTGTTAATGCCACTTGTTGAGAAAAATTGTCAATGTATCAACCCTCCCTATGTATCAAATTACCAATAAAACAATGATATTATTATATCCATTACATCCAAGCAAATAAATCGTATCATAAAATATATTCTAAAAATTTAAGTGTAATATTTTGACTTTTGCTGCAAGTATCATATCTTAAGCAGTTTTACATGTTCTAGAGATACAGGGTCTCCAATGGCTAATTCCTAAAACTTTAGTTATAGGCATATATTACCAATTACAAAAATATTTTAAATGAGGTAAAGAAGTATTTTAAAAGCGTTTTGGGTCAATAAAACATTTCTTAACAAATTACGAAATTTAAATTTTAATACGGTCCTCCCGTCTATAGTAAACATTTCCTATTACACTAAACGGTAAGACAAGAAAAAGTCGCATTCTTCTACGATTAAGACTGACCGAGTAATAGCTGTTTAAAGTTGAAGTACCTTTTGTTGCTGCGAAATAGGGGTCCTTCACAAATTTACTAGAATTATAAATAGTCGTCAGGTATTTAAAAAAAATAATAGTTGAGGATAAAATTAAAATTACAATATAAATTTGAAATCTATTTTCATTCTGACATATTGAAGCAAAATATAAAACTCTAAAAGTATAAATTAAAAAAAAAACACGATTTTTGCTAAGTGAAATGATTAAAAGCAACAGTCGCAATTCTTTACAAAATGAAACATATTTTAAAATGCTAGTAGATAGTGCCCGTCAAGATTTGACGGTAAATAACTTGGATTTTTCATTAGAAAAATTCTCGAATTTTTAATTAGTTGCTTTTAAATTAGTTTTTGAAATCGTGACAAATTTCTATATTGCATAAGTGATTCCGATTTCTTTAAGGCGATAGATGGGGCTCTCACTCTAACCTGTTCTATGAAGTGAAAGGATTTTGGGTTTGTAATTTACAACCAATTATGCTTGCTTTTTATCAGACATTTACCTAAAAATACTGGGTAAATAATTTATTTTTACTTACTACGGCCTTTTTTTTGTTGTTGTTGAAAAAATAATAATATTTATTTTTATTTACTTTTTTTTTAACTACATAACCATAAAAAACTGTCATGAATTTTATTTTTTTCAGTCTCATTCTTTAAAACCTAAATTTGAAATTTTATGCAACTAACGATTTATAATATATATTTTTTATTACCTGAATTTTACTTTTCTTTTTTATACATTTTTTAAATATTAAACCATGGAGATCAAGGTGATTTCTTTTGCAGTTCTTATATGAATATTTTTCTTTCTTTCCGTTTTCTTTTTTACGGAAAAGAATGGCAAACTTGCCTTTTCGACATACACATATATATTCTTGATAATGGTCAGAAAATTGAGATCAGCTCAATTATGTCATTATTGTAATGAATTATCGACAAAAAATATTACAGAAGTCATTTTACCGTGCTTGAGCTCGAATCTGCGCCCTTTACAAAAATTCAGAGATTTAAAACTGCTGTTTTAGCTCGCTACGCTAGGAAGGACTGGCTCTACTGTCTTCTAAATTGAGTAGGTTCGAAAGAGAGTTGACGCATGAGCAATTGTGTCGAATTCGTTCTGATTTCATCTTACAGAAATAGCTGTGTGTTTTAATATGTATGATTTGATTATCTAATCTAAAACTAAATTAATAAAATTAAAATTATCATAAAACTTGACCGAAGTGATTTCATTCGGCTGCAATGCAGAAATGTACACACGAAGCAAATCCTTCTAATACTTTAAGCAGTGTGTGTACGATCCCTCGAAGCATGGTCAACTCATCTGTGTTCAGATGCAGAAAATTGCTGTACAGTGCGTGCCAAAGTTTAAGCACAACATAAAATGTCAAAATAAAATTTTATTATTGACTGAAAGTTATTTTCCTTTTCATATGACCTACTAATTGTAGTTTTAAAAAGATATTTAATAGATTTATGCTTTAAAATTTATCACAAATAATAGAATTTTTCGAAAGAACAAAAATGAATTTGTCTAAAGTTTAAGCACAGTAATTTTTAGTCTTTAGTAGAACAAGGATAAAAAAAATAATAATACTTGATTATTGCTCCATTCTGCTGAATTACTTTAAATATACGGTCTTCCATCGATAAAATGTGGTTCTGTATTATTTCTGGTTCCCTTTTAAACCACGCGTTCTCACCTTTCAAATCTTTAACAGAAGAATACTGCTTTCCATTTGGATAAACTGCATAAGTGAGAATACCCCACATATTTCTACCATATCCATAGGGTTGTATCCATATATCCATTAATTAGTGCCAATATAGCATACACAATATTGCACGAACTACTGTGTTTGGATACAGCCCCTCATATTTTTGCTTCATTTTGGGTACAACGGATTTCGAGCTTTTTCTATCAACGAATATTTTCAGACTTTTCAAGCTGTGTTTTTGAGACTTTTACAAATGTTGCTCTATACATTTAGCTAACACATTATGGGCATTATATTTGATTGCATTCGCGCATGCGCAGTGAAACATTTTTTAGTAAACCTGCTCATTTTTCATCCAATTTTTATTATTTATTTTTTTTTAATTCTGATTGCAGGGTATTGTGTACAATGCTGTTTGTAAAATTTTCTGAAAAGAACTTTTTTTATATTAAGAACTCTACAAATTATAAGTAAACAACTTGGCAAAATTTGGCACTCTTTTTATAAAAAACTTTAATGTTTCTACGAATATACATGTTATTCTCATAAAAATGAACGCAGTTTATTGCAATAAGGCACTTAATCATAATCTACTGTGTTGAACGCTTTTGCTACGTTAGTTTTTACAGGGTTATCCAAAAGATATTCGAGCCCCACCAGTGGCTGAGAGGTTCTGCTCTCAAAGCTGGTAGACGGGAAGTGCTGGGTTCGAACCCAATCGCGCCCGTCGGCTTAACCGTTCGGAGTTTTCGTGGTTTTCTTCGAACCTTGGATTTCCAAGCGTTAATACGGGTTAGGCTCCCTTAGAAAGACCCCCCACGAAGGGCACTCCCCCCCCCCCCAGGGCCCATATCTCTCGTGCAGATAATTGGCCGTCATAAATACAACCAACCAACCAACCAACCAAAAGATATTCGTTGTTTTTCAATTTGTTGTCGGTCCCCTATGGAGTTTCAGGAAAATATCTTCACGAAAATATATGACCTGTACTATTCTGTTTACACACCTGGAGTTTCAAGATAATTTCTCATGTATTTTTCTAGATATTTAACAAAACGTCTAAAATCGCAAGTGACCGGTCACCTTTGGCCATATAGTGTATATGCACCCATGGTCACGAACGGTTTAAAGCAGAAAAATATTGCCAAAATTTTCCCTATTTACAGCAGCTTTTTTTAATTCTGATTATTTAAGGGTTTAAGAGCGTGGATCGATATATCTGTTAAATGTGCGTTATGTTTATATCTTTTATTTCGTTATTTTTGTTTTGTTTTGTTTTGTTTGTTCATCGATTAAGTTTAAAATCGTAATAAAACATTAGGCAGAAACAAAGAATGAAAACCAGCAAGACAGTCACACAAGATGCCAGTGCAGGTGCACTAGCAGGTTTTTTTCAATACAGTAGATCCTCGATTTTCCGAAACAATTGGGACCGACCATCTTTCGGAAAATCGAAATTTTCGGATAATGGAGAATGCTTCAATTTTAAGATTAAGGAGAAATATATGCAATAGTTCGCATTATGGTGAAGTGCTTAATAAAATTAAAGCAACAGCAAAATAGAAACAAGAATAAATTATCTGAATTTTAATTTTGAAATTAAGTACCTTTTGATAGGTACCTTTAACAAGGGTTTGAAAAAGTGTTTTGTTTATCGCAGTTTCGATTGCCTTTCCTTTGAAGCTCTATCACGGAGTTCTTGAATATTTTTAGTTCTCCAGTATCACAATTTTTCTGCTGCTCCAGCCATGCCACACCTTTTGTAAAACATTCAAAAACTTCAGAATTGCTAATTTGCTCGTTTTCTTCGTTCCACTCCGCATCTTACGGGAGCTCAAGTTAAAATCAAAGGAACTCTAAGAAAGGGGATCGAAAATATTTATATGTACACTTAGTTCGGAAAGGACCGCTTGCACACAAGAAATACCGTATTTTTTTATAAAAAAAAAATAGCTTTCAAAATGGATTTTGCACACAAGGAATGTGATAGCAAAAAAAAAAAAAAAAAAAAAAAAAAAACCCTTTAAAACGGGATTTTGGTTAATCGAGAGTTTCGGATAAAAGAGGTGTTCTATACTGTAATAACGTCGTAAAGCTAACTGGGATGTGAAATGTGTGGCAACTCGACGACAGATTTTACTCATTTCGGGTGAATCATCTATAACCGGAATACAAATCATATCAAACTGTGGCAAGGAGTGCGATGTTGCTGTGGAAAGCACCCCCCCCCCCCCCCACATACACACACACACACCTGCCGCTGATGCGCTAGCTGATTGGATAAGAAATTGCTCTTAAAAATGTAAACATACTTTTAAAAATATAAAAAATATATTACTTTGAGTGATATAAAAATAAAGGGAACATTACGAAAAGATTATACTTTTATCTCATGATGATTTTTCAGATTAAATGAAAAGATTTCAGATATCACTTTTGAAAAATGGCTGCATTAAATTTTACCACTTTTAAATCCAGTAAGATAATTACACGTATTTATCAAACAAAGATCTATTTTTTTCAATTACGCTATCCTGTCTTTATCTGCAGTTCATTTTCTATTTACCAAATTTATCTTTGGATTACATGCGCTGGAAATTTCCAAAAGTATATATACAAAAGAATCCTTTTTGTGAGCACATGTAACAGATTATCATTGTTTACTCTAAAAGTACTAGGTATTAATCATGCATATCTACGCTCCCAGTTATAACAATAAAGAGTTTTTAAACTCCCCCGAAGCCTTTGTGCTCCAGAATTCGTTTTCATTATTATAAGTTAATTATTGTAATTTATTTTTTCGTTAGTTTTGAAATTCTAAACTTAACTGTGCATAATTGATTTATTATTATTAATTAATAGAGGAAATCAGATATATATTTCCTATTCCATGTTTTTAATTAACCCTTTCAGGGGCGCCGTTTTCTGTCTAAAAACGCTTAATTTTAATGCCCAAATGGCACCTGTAATTTTTTAGTGCAATTTCGATGTCATAATATACGTAAAGAAAAGCTTTTGATTATTTTCAAATAAATTTATTCGTAAATTGCGGTGGTAATTAATTTGAACATTTTTGGAGCAGAAGTGCCTTGCCCCTGAAAGGGTTAATCATGGGGTGAAAATGTCCATGCGGTAGGAAAATTTGTACTTTTCATTTAGCAAAATTTTTATAGACTTCATTTTTATTCTGAAATTCAATATTTAAAATAATCAATACAAATATATTTGAAGATTTCACTTTTCTCATGGATATTTTTTTATAGAAATTTTCTAATCAGAAAAAGTTGTGTGAGACACTTTGAAATTCCAGAGAGTGTCTGTCTTCACTTTGATCATGAGTCAAAAGTACTTTTATTTTCAAAGGTTATCTTGCAAAAACAACAACAAAAAATCGTGCTTTTCGAATTTATTTTTTGTATGCAATTGCTTATACTTGTCGCTTTTTATTGCCGTTTGAAATGTTCGTTCAAAATAAACTTTAATATTACATTTGATGTAAAATACATAGTGCATTATAAAATAAAAGTCTCTTCGTCAATAAAATACATTTTTCGTAATGCTATTTGATATGTTTCAAGTTTTATAAAACATGAGAAAAACTATTTTTTCTAACTATTCTGTATGAGTTTAAATTATTTATAAGAAAGAAGAATATTTTTTTTTGAAAAGTTTAAAAAGTAGAAAATCAAATTTCAAAGTAATTGCTTAAGGGGCGCAAAGGCCAACATAGTGAAAAAGATTCCATGCCGGGCCACCAGGGCACTGACGTTCTACCGACTAAACCACATGGAACGATACCAGCCTGGAAAATTTCTCACTATTATATGTAGGCAAGGCTACAAACGCAGCACAAGATACTGATGCAGTACTCTTGTGCTGCATCAGTATCGTCTTTGCCAACATGTAATAGTGAGAAATTTTCCAGGCTGGGTATCGTTCTATGTGGTTTAGTCGGTAGAACGTCTGTGCTCTGTACTGATGGCCCGGGTTCGAGTCCCGGCATGGAATATTTTCCACTATGTTGGCCTTTTCGCCTCTTAAGCAATTACTTTGAAATTTGATTTTCATTCGAAATATTTTATGCAAGGCAAATGTTTCTCTCTGGGATAATTTCCATGTATTAATATATTAATTCTTCAATTTTTACTCTTTTAGAGCCGTTTTTAGCCGTTTAAAGAGCCACAGAAAGGTAAAAAATTATTAAAGTCGAACCTCGTTATCCCGACACCCTAATAACCAGAAAAAAGTGTCGTCATAAGCGGAGTGTCGCGGTAACCGGAGATGGACAAAAATAAGTATATAAAAAGCTGTATTTTTAATTAGTTTAAGAAAATTTTAAATTCATAACTGTTCTTGCAGTTTTAAGTAATAAAACATCATTATTAAACAAGCTTCCACAAGTGAATTCTTTTTCCTTCTAATGCTCGCATTCACCATCTACCTCGACCTAGAAAACCTCGGTCGAACGCTCAAATGAAATTCACAATCACATTTGATTGGACATTATCAAGGAGACGTCCTATCACGATTAAAGGTGCATACTGTTTGAGCGTTCGACCGAGGTTATCGGTATAACTCGGGGTCGAAATAGTTGGTGAATACGAGCGTAAGAGGATCAATGATTATGCAAGAATTCCCAAATCATTGTGGCGAATCCATGAGTTAAGATGTAAAATCTTTAAGGTATGTGCCTACTCTCAAATCGCTGTTTTTGCGAAATTTTTCGATTTCTTTTTTTAATATTTTAAAAAGTTGAAACATTTAGAATTCCAAAAATGCTTTACTTTTGGTTCAGCGATAATAAGAAGCAATGTTATAGCCCAAAATATAAACAGGAAATGAACTTTCTGAAACCTGAAGTGGCCGTTTAAAGAGCCACAGAAAGATAAAATAATTAATAATTAATAATTTAATACACAATACCATTATACACAAATATATAACATAAAACATATACACAGGTATATAAACCCCTACAAATAGGGTGGATTTCAAAACTGTAAACTTTATACATAATTTTTTATGCTGTATCAAAATCTTAATTTGAGTTTTCTGGAAAACTGCGTTTTTCCTTGTGTACATTTACGGGAAACATTATTGCGTTCGACCTCAAGAAAAATGACACATCTCGACAAAAGTAAATTTAACAGGAGAGTCAAAAGAAAGTTTGCATAATTTTACTATAAAATTGAAATTTCAGCACTTAGTTCTGTATGCAGGAATAAAAACGTGCATAAAAGCATAAAACCTTTAAGAATGAGGACGTAGGATGAGGTTCGGAGGGTTGGGTAATTTTACCTCCTCACACAATCCACCTCTCTTCTGTGGTCACAAATGGACATATAGCGTAATAAATGGTGTTTCCGTATAACTACACTTATGAAACTGTTTGTGTAGCAAGACACACCTAAGACAAACACAATAGTGGATTAAAACGCAAAATCTCGCAAAATGAGTTTTTGCGAGATGTGTCACTTTTCTTGCGGGTGAACGATTTCTTAAAGAGTTTTTAAGATATTAAAATAAAATTTTGTAACAAGGTTCTGTTCGTCTATAGGTATGTTATGAAGCAAAATGTAGCTTGTAAGTTTGTATATATTAATTTAAGAAGCATTTTTATTGAAAAATACATATTTTCTTAGTAAAAAATCATGTTTTGTATACATAATTTGGCATAAGTTAGTAAATTTAAGAGGTTTTGCAAATATTTCGCTTCATAACACTAGTAAGTGGTTTCCTAATATATTGTTGAAAATAAATGTGAAATACATTGAATAGATTTCGTTAGAAGGTTTCGCATAAACGCATTTTTTACTAAAATTTGACTAAATATTGCCTAAATTGCAAAAGTTAATAAAAATTCCTTTAAAGATGTATATGAATTCATAGTTTTATTACCTGTTTTAACTAAAAATACATGTGTTTGATAAAAACTTCATATTTTTCTAAAAAAGTGCCCCGAAGGTACACTGTAAAAAAATAGTTGGAACGTTTAGTATTCTATCAGGAACCTTTCCGATACTTTCGGATATGTAAGAGCTATTTTCGTTTTCTGAAACATCCAGAAACATTTCTGAACGGTTAGGTTTTCTTTCGGCGGTTCGCCTCTGTTCTCGCTAACGCATGCACACTCCAAGTATTTCGTAAATGTGCTGAAACCGGAATAGCCGAAAGTCTATGCTAACATCAACGTCAACCCAACTCGTCTGTATGAGTAATGGCGGCGCGGCGTGAGAACTTGTGTAGCACTTGGATTTCAATTGGGTTTTATTTAGAAAACAAAAACAATATAATAATATTTTTTACATTTTGTGGGTAATTTTTATTGTGTTTTAAAATTATACAAGAAATATAAACCTTGGATATTATGAGTGGGCTGTTTTAAAGCTTCGGAAAAACAATATTTTTGAAGACGGAACGATTACAACTTTGGGTAAGTGTTTTTTTTTTTTCTAATCATCTACAGCAGGCATGTCAAACTCATTTACCGCCGCGGGCCAAATTAAGCATTATATACTAAGCCGCGGGCCATATTAAAAAAAAAGATAATAATATTACCATTGCACAGAATAAAATTCGTCTATACAAGACACAGCCATGTTAAAGAAATTTTAACGCAAAGTTCCAACATTAAGTACACAGTAAGTTAATATTAATTTTTCGAAAAAACACTCACAATTATTTTTATCAACAAAAAAAAAAAAAAAAAAAAAAAAAAATTAATTGAATATTATAAATTGCGTTTATTTTAAAAATTGCTTGTACACGCTAAACTAGATTTAGCATCGGCATAGCTGTCAATCTTCCGTGTGTTCTCAAAGTAAAAAATAAAAATAAATATATTTTGAATCTGAAAATCTATTTAACAAAACATGTCGTATATAATCGCTACTTTTGTTATTTCATTTATTAAATATATTTCCTGGTTCAAATTATTTTATTTGACTTGAAAAATAACAAAAGGTTGCATATTGTATTTCATAAAATTAGTCGATTGATGAATAATTACAGAAATTTGGAAACCCCGTATCCATGGCGCTAATATGGAATCGTGCTGAATTTTGATTAGCTGCAGTAATAAATTCTGAACAATAATTTGAACAAAAATCATTAGAGGTGAGGGAAACAGATTAAACAGTTTCTTGAAATTCAAAAATCTTCTTTTGAAATCATTTTTTAATACATTTTAAAAATATTTCCACTCTGATGATTTTTGTTATAAGGCAAATGCCGATGCGTCCCTGAAAAAATCGACTGATGGCATGCACTAGGCAAAGGATAATTAAATAAATGTAAAATGGTAAAGGCTTCGCGGGCCATAGATAAATGGTCGGCGGGCCAGTTGTGGCCCGCGGGCCGCGTGTTTGACATGCCTGATCTACAGTATTACTTTTACTTACTATTTTTTATTATTAATTACTTCTTTATTAGCTTTGTTACAATACATGGAAATAAATTTATAATCTATTTTTTAATATATCACACCTTGTTTCTGTTATGTGTGCATGTAAATAAAATAATATAGTTAAACTCAATGTTAATACTGACTCCGGTACACAGTGTGCCCTTAATAAATTATTAAATGCGTTATAATTTAAAAGAAAATTTATGTATTATATTTTTATCAAACAAGCTGAAGGTTTATTGACATTTTACTTTTTTATTATTGATTGTTTTTATGTAAAAAATACAGTATTATGGGTAAAAAATAAAAATAAACAGTAAACTATTCTTTCAATTATACGTTTTATTTTTATAAATCATTATAGTAGTTAATAAAATTGATTCATTTGTTTTGCTGCTTCCTAAAAAACTTTAAAAAATTCGAAATAGCGTTTATATGTCAGTAATAATACACAATAGAAATATCAATAATTCAATTATATGTATATTTTTAGTGTAATACTATTTTACTTTTAATTATACATTTCAGTACATTTTGATACATGTTAAACATATTCTGTTAATCTAATTAATTTTTTATATTAAACCTCTTTTCTCCTCAAATTTTAATAACAAATTAAAAAAAAATGTTTTAAGTTAATTAACTTATTCAGTACTCAGGTCCAGATATGTAACCCTCCCCCCCCCCCCCTGGCACACACACACACTCTTTTTTTTTCAATGCCGAAAAAATTAACTGTTGCATTTTTTGCGATTTGAATTTCACTTGTTCATCTAAATGTTCTTGCTTGAAAAGAAAAATGCTTTCTTCTGATTTTGCGCAACAGAATTGTGAAAAAAAATGCTATTGTTGTTATTTAACTTAAGCACTTTACAATAAATGAATTTGAAAATCTCTAGATTATTAATCATCAGCTTGTTTTATGAAAATATAGTACACAAAATGTCTTGTTTTAAGTTATAAGGCATTTTAATTTATTAATATTATGCTACGAAAAGAATAATACGATATTGAGTCAACATTAACATCAATTGCAATCATATCTTATTTACATGCACAAATAATAATAATAATAATAAGATGTTATGTATTAAAATGGCAAAGAAAGGCTAATAAAGAATTAAAATAATAAGTAAAACTAATGCTATGATTAAAAGAAGAACACTTTTCGAAAGAATTTATCGTTTCCTTTTCAATAATAATACAGTTCACTTTAATGTTACCTGTTAACCCACATGTTTAAAAAATTATCAATGGAAGATGTTAAAACACAATAAATTTAATCTATATTATAAAAAAGGTATAACAGTAATAATATTTTTTTTTTTTTTTTTTTTAGAATAAAATCAGACATAAAAAACAGGGAACTCAGAGAAAAAAAAAAAAAAAAAAAAAAAAAAGAAAGAAAGAAAGAAAAGATTTATAACCAACATCCATTCAAAACTGACTCCTTCATAAAATTTGATTTAATAAAACTGGCTACTTCACAAATTCATTTTTCCAATCTAAGCCCCTTTCACAAAATAATCTTAAATAAAAGTTAAAATACTAGTGCTAAATTCACCTTGAGTATATAATTAAAATTCATATAAAAAGCACAAATCAATGTACTAAAACTACTTGCAGGTGTAATTTTTAAGATATTTCTAATATATTTTAAGTAATTTTATATTATATGTATGAACCTGCAAGTAATTTTAGTACAGTAATTTGTGCTTTTTATTGAATTTTAAAATAACCCTAGACTTCAGAAATGTTTCATATGTATTCAGAAACCTTTCCGATTCGTAATGAAAGGCTTCCTATACATTCAAAAATATTTCCTTGTCTTCAGAAAGATTTCATATATATTCAGAAACCTTTCCGATTGGGAATGAAAGGTTTCCGATATATTCAGAAATTTTTCATTACGAATCGGGAAGGTTCGTATTATAGACGAAACATTTTTCTGCTCTAATCAGAAACCTTTCCGTTAGTATCGTGCAGCAGAGGTCTCCGTTACTTTCAGAAATGTTTCTGAAATTTTTTTACAGTGTAGGCACATACCATAAATAGAAGTTAATTCAAAGTGCACTTTATTGTTTTTTCGAACCTCTGAAATTTTAAGGGAGAGAGGCGTATTTATCTCTGGACGATAAAATGTACACTGTGTTGACGAATTCTACCGACAAATTCAGAGGGGGGGGGGGGGGTAGCAGGCATCAGGAGGAACAACAATTTCAATGGAACATGCTCTCGCAAACCACCTATTTAATCAAAAAAACAGAGTGTTCTACTTAAACTCGGATTGCCGGTAATAAGTTTCAGAAAACTGGAGTATATTGTGATGAAAATTTTAATAGACGTGCTCACTTTTGTTGTAAATACAATAGCAAAAAGAAATGTCAAAAATTTCTATTATACGCGCCAGCGGTACGCACTTGACGCTGCACATTTTAGACTGCAATTACCAGTTCATACGGTACCGTCGATTGCTTGATCACCCTGTTTTTTCCAGAACTTTTCGTGATGTTATCACATTTCATACCAAACGAGGTACATATCGTTACATTTTCACCGCAATGTTTTTATTTTTTACAAAATTATTACCGTCAACTCAAGTTCGTTTAGGGTAAAACATCCTCCATTTATGACTATCCGAATGGTTTCCAATCCCATGTTCTATAGTATTTTTTTATCCTCCTGATGTCTACTATCACCCTACTACTACCTACTGCCGGCTCCTGGTCCTCGTCGTCGTTCGTCTGATCTTCTACCAGCATTTTCGGTGGTTCTGTTTAGAACAGCATCAACGATCTTGCTGTCCATTAATCCATTGATTTCGATATCGCATTTTTTTTTATTTTAGGCAATTGCTATTTTTCTTTATCCCGCAAGTTGGGAGTGTACAAAAAGGGAGAGGGTTGGGCGATGACTTTGATGCCGAATTTTTGAAGTTGTAGGACTTCTGAACGCCGTAATTTTAAGGTCATACTGTACTTTCGAAATTTAAAGAAGCATTTATTAAAAAAATTATTTTGCTTGCCGTGTTCTTCGGATACGTTTCCAAATAGTTTTTAAAGTGCATTAATCAGTTTTATCAATCTGGAATATGCGTTTTTCTTTTCTTATCAATTCTCAAGTAAATGTTTTCATATTCAATAGGCATGTTTTACAGACAAACATAATATATAAACAGGATTAACATGAGCTCTAAAATTAATATATTTTTTTTTACTTTACCATATAGGGGAGGGTAATACACAGTGAGACGAAAATTAGTATTACTTAACAAACGGCGACGGTTTTTGTTCTTTTGATTTTTTTTTTTTTTTTTTGCTACATCTTTAAGCTACACAAATGCGTTACACATTAATGTATAAATGGTTTTAATAAAGTTATTTATAAAAGCACAGAAGCAGCATAAAGGAGTATCGAAAATTGTCTCACTGTGTACCACAAATAGTACACAGTGAGACAATGTATATATTTTCATAAATCATACATTTTTACACTCTATCAATAATTTTATGAAGTTTATGATTTCTAATTAATATTTCTAGATTTTCAAAATATTAAAAATATGAGCCTCGGGTGGGCAATGGCAGACCTTGGGCAGACCTTCATGCAAATTTTCAGCATCTTACGTTCAGTAAATTCTAGTAGCCATCACACGCCCACACACAGAGAGAAAAGGAGAGAAAGAGAAACCTTCTTTTATTAATAAATAACGTTTTTAACATCATAACCACATAGTAGGTACGCAATAAGACACGTCTCACTGTGTACCACATCTGTGTGTCTCACTGTGTACTTTCGTTACTTTGTAACAAAATGGATGCCACATCTGTTACATCAATTTCATCGCTTTAAAAAGTTTATGCCATTTTGCTAAAATGGTCTATTATTAGATATAGTTAGGTTTGGTTAAGTAAATATATGTCATATTGAAGGAAATAAACTCTAAAATAGACGTTTATGTAACTTTAGCCACTTTAAAATAAGAAATTATTTACTATTGTGTTGGACAAATAACTGAAGTGCCGAAACTACATCTACGTGTTGCATAAGATGAGGTTGTTATGTGTGCGTGTCAGCTTGAAGAAAAAGTTACAATTATATGTCAAAGTGGCTGCTGTCTCACTATGTACTCCCGTACCCTATATATTTAGTTATCCAGATTAAAATGTTTACTTCAGAATTGATAACATCCGAAAAACCAATATTCTGTTTTGTCAAACTGATTAATGCCCTATAACAGCTCCTCATGTTTCTGAAAATTACGCGCAACAAATGCAACTTTTGTTTTTATAAATGCTTATTTCCGTCTCAAAAATTCACTGGTTTCTTTTTTAAAAAATGATAAAGGAAAGATTTCTGGCATCTTGGGTTACTCGGAAGAAGTTATTCTACATTTTCGCTTGTGATTATATTTATATTTCGATGATTAAGGAGTTTTTGTCTTTTTAACACTTTCCAACATAATTGAAAAATATTTATGAATTCAGTTTTTCTGGCCGTCTGTCTGTCCACATTATGACTCGCCTAAATATACTCGGCATTTCATGAAATTGATATATGTTAATGATGTTCACCATGGCATGTTCGTTATTTAATATGAAGTGTGTAACATTAATACAGTAGAGCGCCGATTATCCGAACAAGTCGGGGCCAACCCTAGTTCGGATACTCAAAAGTTTGGATAAACGAACAGAGAATTTAAGGGATGTTCAAGATTACACTAAAGCCTTCACAATTTATCCAGACTTAGGACTGGCAGCACACGTTAGTGCTGGCGTGTTTAAAAAAAATTTCTTTTATTTTTTGTCTATTTATTTTTATTTTATTTTTATTTATTTTACTTTTTTCTAATTTAAAATTTTCTTTTTCTCTTTTTGCAATCTTCTGAACTCCAGATACTAGTATTTAAGCAAAAATGTTTTCAGTTGTTGCTTGCTTCAAAGAAGACATTCTTTTCAATGCTGCCATATGTCGAATTATTCTTCAATACGTTAGTTGAATATAGGATCAGCATTCTTCTGCCGTTCGAGCCATTCCATATGTTTCCAAACATTCAAAGGCTTCTTTATGTGATGGACCTGTGTCATTTTCAGCGCATTCGTTTTCATTTTCTTCAATTTCTTTTTCGTTGTTACTGTTCCCAACGATACGCTAATCGGGGATTAGATTTCGCATGCTAAATCTGAAGGGGGGAAATATGAGAGGAACAGGGTGTTTGGATAATTGGAAATTCGGTTAATTGGAGTTCCGATAATCGGCGCTCTACTGTAGTTCATTTACAGGGGCACTCAAAAGAATTCCGTAACATAACGGGCAATGGGGGA
This sequence comes from Maratus speciosus, assembly GCA_963932465.1. Lineage (NCBI taxonomy): Eukaryota > Metazoa > Arthropoda > Arachnida > Araneae > Salticidae > Maratus > Maratus speciosus. The sequence goes on along the minus strand of OZ010799.1, from coordinate 348,904,949 downwards.
AAACCGTTTGCAGTGTACTTTACTGACATTACGTTATTTTTAATGTATTGAAATTGCTATATATCACTGAATTTCCCTACAAGAGGATTACTACACTCTTAAATCAAAAGAACGAATTATTAACTCAACAAAAGAACGAAAAGTTTTACGCGTGTTTTTGTTCTTTCTGAGTATCTGTTTTATCAAAAAGAGACATTTTCCACAAAAAACTGGTTTGCCAAATCATTCTTTTAGGAGTAACATCAAAGGGCCGCTCATTTAAGATCGGAACAGAAAAATATCTCTAAAAGAGCGGTTTAAGAAGCTTCCCTATTGGTTGAAATCCTGTAACTCGATACACAGTTTGGCAGAGGGAGAACCGTTTTGAAAAGGGAATCGCTTGTTTATTTCAAGCGTCAAAGCTTAGCGTTACCTACATGATTAAAACAACAATATTACAATTATAGTTTGATTAATTTAAAAATGGCACAGAATAAGACAGATGGATTATGACCACGAAAGCAGGGGGGGGGGGGGGATCATCACAAAGAACTGGATAAATTTCGTTTTTGTTTCCCAACTAAAACCAAGATGGCTACCGGCGATTCTAGGATTTTACTGATTCTGAAAATTCTAAGGTAAAGTACGTTGTTTTACTTCATCTTTCTTGTAATTCCTTCGCCAATACTTGTTGTATTTTCACATTGTATATATGATTTTTTGCGTTATTTAACGTTATTACTTTTAAACCGGAAACATGAACTTCTTAAATTACTTTTTTTTTTTTTTTTTTTTTTTTTTTTTTTTTTTTTTTTTAATGCGTCTGTTCCATAATTTTTATAATCAATAAAATGCACTTAGATATGTAGTTTTCTCGTATTCAAATTGTGTAAAATTTCGCTAATTGGTATTTACATTATTAAACATATATCATTTTGTGCTTATATTAGTGATTATTATTAATATACTACTTTGCTCATGACACTCAGAAATATTTGCGGAACACAATCCATGATTATAAAAATTATTAAATTATTGTTAACTTATAATATATGTTCTATTTTTTTTATGTTTCAGTAAGTACAAGTATTTAATAAATTGTGTTCATGTAGATAGTTGTACACATCTACACTTTATTTATTATTTTTTTAATTGCCACAGTATTATGTAAATAGTACGAGATGTAAAAGATAATTTAAAAAAAGTATCAGAAAATAATAGATTAGTAAAAAATATTATCAATTTATTTTATTTTTATGATACAACTAGCTTGACCTTTTTTTTAAAATTATGATTTTGTGAATTTTTATTTTTGTGCTATACTTCGCTCTGTTCATATTCAAAAGTTTAACTAAAAAAAAAAGTCTGCAGTTATGTAACACATGAATTCTATATTCCATAATTATTTATCTGTGTCATAAGCAAAATATATTATTAAGATATAATAATATCAGAAATAATTAAAGAAATCGACATTTCCGGATTAAAAACTAATAACGTTAAAATTATATATACAATGTGAAAATATTAAAAAGAAAAAAAATTACAATAAGAAAGATAAAGTAAACGCAGCGCACTTCAGGATATTGACAAGGTAGAAAATCTTGTCTTGTTATGGCGCGAACTATCTTTTATTATTATTATTATTTAATTTATCTTTCGGAAATGAAAAACAAAATTTCTTCTGCATCTAGATTAAAATAAAACAAAATGGAGTTTTAAAAATAATACATTTTGCAAACTGGGAAGTTATATATGTTAAAAAACAAAATTTAAAAAAAAAAAATCTGAAAATGAGAGGGAAATAATTTATTTTGTCTATTAAATTTGACAAAAAAAGGGGGGGTTAAAAATGACTTGTCAATAATGAGTGCAGTCACTCGTTTTGCCTATTAATTTAGTCGAAAAAAAGAGCGAAAACAGCTTATCAAAAAGGAATGAAAAAAAAAACCACTCCGCAATATGCATGAAATTCACTCCTATAGGATAAGTGCATTTTCAATACTGAAAAGGAGTGAAAATACACTCAGTCGGAGTTAAAATCGCTGAATTTTTTTAAGAGAGTATACACTGTAAAAGAAATTCCGTTTCCATAAAAAAATCCATTTTTTCATAAAAATTTACGGAAACAAATTCCGTTAAAATACGGAAATAGTACTGGCGTCTCGATTTCCAGTACAATTTCCGTATTATAACGGATTTTTTTTTACAGTGTAGGATGGGGCATTCATAGCATTTATCGTTCATTTACACGGACACATAAAAGAAATTGGTTACAGTAATGATTTTGAGCAATAATTACTAGAACTGCGTTTTCAATTTCAATACGTGCTTTTAAATTTAACTAATGTTTTGCATGTTACTCGTTGTGTATAAATTCTATACCTCGTATGCAGGGCTGCACAAAATTATTCACGTACTATTCTCCGTATGAGAGGAAATTGCTGAAGGGGAAGTTTCAACTATGGTAATTATTCGCTAACTGAACTACATTTTTTCGTGCATATAGATTATAGATACAAATCTACACTGTAAAAAAAACGGACTAAAAAACGGAAATACTACTGGCAATCTAGATGCCAATACTATTTCCGTTTTTTTACCCATAAATTACTGAAATTTTTCCGTTTTTCTGATTAAAAACGGAAATTTTTCTGTAATTTATGGGTAAAAATTCCCGTAAAAAAAAGGAAATAGTACTGGCGTCTAGATTGCCAGTAGTATTTCCGTTTTTTTTACAGTGTATGTATCATGTACAGAGCTACTCAAAGAATTTGGATAATTTTCCGACTGTAGATTGGAATTGCTGAAATTGAATTTTAAAATGTGTTATGCGTTTCTAAATGGGTCAATTTGACATCGTAATTCAATTTATTATACAGTGAAGTATTGTTACATTATTTTAATGGGCTGTAAAGTGTTTCACGATCTTTGCTTGACGCCTGATTTTTTTTTTTTCTTTTACTGTGTACAAGATATAATACCGGGTATGTACGAAGGAAGCAGATCATTTAAACACTCTTGTGGTTAACAGAAGCTGATTTTTGAAAACTTCCTATTTTACTGTTGCCCACTCAGAACGGCTAATGCTAAATCACCTTTTGAATACGACGGAGCTCAAGTTGCGCAAATTTTGAAACTTTTCTTTATCCCGTGAGGTATAAAGACAAAATTTAGAATAAGAATATGTGCTTTATTGTCAGACTATGCTTACACATCCATACGATCCACACTAAACTAGTTAGTGTAGATTAAATTTTAAATTATCGTTATGAAATATACTACAGACTTAATCCATAATCTCTGTGCATATTTGCATGCTTTGCTTATTTATATGTTTCATACCGGGTTTTCTAAAATGGACTAACTGGTTTTAAAATTCAATAAATTGGAAACGGTGATAACTATTAAGAAATTTCTTGCAGAGGGTTTTGTAAGAAGTCAGGAGTTTTTTTACTGCGATTCTCGATTTCAGTTTAAAATAGCAGCTGTAGTTTGCGCTACAAGCAATAGGTGCTAAATCGGGGACCGATTTTTCGCCATCCTCTTCTATCAGTATTGATACGAAAGAAGGAAGCTAAATATATAGAGTGGTTCTCAGTCTCCAATGAAATTTTCTTGTTAATGTACCCACTCTGTATATTTAGCCTACTTTTTTCCAATGAATACTGAAAGAAGACAGAGGACGGAAACCGGGTTCCGATTTAGCACCTATTGCTTGCAGCGTCATCTATCTCTTCTATTATAAACTAACATCTAGAATCGGAGTAAAAAAACTCCTGACATCTTTCATAACCCCGCCGGGAGATATTTTTAATAGCCGTCACCATTTGAAAGTTACTGAATTTTAAAATCAGTCAGTCCATTTTGGGACACCTGGTACATCTAACATACTTATATCTGCACTGCTCAAAAAAATTAGGGAGCAAGCAAAAAGGCGAAGATAAACTCGCGAGACAGCCATGCATGGGCATAAAATAGATGGTACACATGTATCAATGCGCAATACAGAAAAAAAGACGAAAAAAATTCTAAGAGAGCTTTAATTCTTTGAAACGATAGAAAAAACATAAAAAGATGGTTTAAGGCAACAATTTGGTTACGTGTCAATACAAAAAAGTAGATTAGGAATGATTCAATGTATTTAATATGGCGTGTGGTCCCCTCGAATAGATAAAACTGCTGCACACCTGTTTTCAATGGATGCGGTTACATTATCGATAAGACTTTGGAGAGTACTGTTCCACTCCTCAAAAATTACAATCTCAAAGTTTGGGAGAGTAAAAGGAGGCCTTAGCCGCGCTGCGATACGTCGTCCTAGTGTGTCCCGAACATGCTCGATCGGATTAAGGTCAGGAGAGCATGTTGGCTATTCCATATACTGCATTGTTTCAGCTTTCAGCATGTTTTCCACAATATGAGCTGTATGCAGTCTGGCATAATTATGCATGGAAACAAGGGAATCACCCATTGCTGCAGCGTAAAGTAGGCATGAGTTCTTAGTATCTCGTCTGTATAATTTTTGGCCGTCTAAGTGCCATTCCGAATTATAGGCAGATCTGTACGTCTACCTGCCCATACCATCAACCCACGTCTTATGTAATGTGATCATTCACGAACGAATATGGGATAATTTCGAAAGCCCCTTTCCTTCCATACTAAAACACGTCGGGTGTCAAATCCAAACTAAATCTATACTCGTTTGTAAGCAGCACTCTTGACTCCGATCCCGTTGCGTCCAATCTCGATGTTCAGTTTCCATCTTCTTTGAGTCTCACAGTGGCTTGAGGTCAATGGATTACAGACAATTGGCTTAAGTGCATAGATTCCACCCTGATGAAGCCTATCTCGAACTGTTTGGTTGGAAAACCTTCGTTCGATTTTCAAGATCAACTCCCCCCGGGATTGCACTAATACTCTATAGCGAAAACTGTGTTCCCGGGACTGTCATCCCTGTCAATAACAACTGCCTTTGCAGCTGAATAGATTTGCCTGTTTTGTCTTGACGAGCTATTAACAGCTTATATCAGTGATCCGTTTCGGTGGTAGCACATGTCCGATCTTCCCTGGTTGATGTCTAACATTCCATGTTTCTTGACATTGATTACACAACCTTGTATTGACACTTCCAGTGATTCCAACAGTGTCCGCTACACGTTAATTGTGTTTACCAGGATTCAAGTGTCCTGATAATACGCCAAACCATGAATTTCGCTAAATCACGTTGGTATGACATTTTCAAATCACCTTTTCTCAAAACAAAAGCTGAAAAATTGAATTTTACAACTGAGACAGTAAAATAGACGTTTCTGCGAAATCGAGATTTCTGCACTTATCTCCTTTTCCTAGTTTTTGACGTCATAAAGACTGTTTTGCTTGCGAAGTTTTCTTCATCTGTTTTCTACTACACTTCGAAGTATAAATTTTTATTGTACGTTACATATCGTTGCACGTATTTGCGTAATTTTGTTAAACCATGTGCTTACCTAACTGTATTCAGCAGTGTATATTAAGATTCAGGTTTTATATTTACTTCAAACATATAATCTCACTTACAATCCAAAATAACCGTAACTGGCGAAAAATGTTCTACAGTCCCAAAAAAAATTAAACTCTGATACGTTGTTTATCTACAAGGTGTGTCTAAAAAATTCGGTGAATGGATGGATATCTTATAAACAAAGAGAGTAAAAAAAGCGTTCCTGCGCGTGCGCAGGTAGAGACCAATGTAGAGACGGCACGTAGCAAGAAGCGCAAGAAACCAAGGCAGAATAGTCTGTTATGGGAAGTCGAACGATGTACGTTTGAAAACTCTCGTCATACTGAAATGGAGGAACGGATCAATATCAAGTTTTGCCCCAAATTGGGAAAAATCGCTACACAAATACATGCAATATTGGTCCAGGTGTACGGAACAGACACAGGGAGCAAAAAATGCGTGTACGACTAGTTTAAATGCTTTCGGGAGGGAAAGGAAACCGTGGATGACGAACCACGTTCAGGTCAACCCTCAACAAGTGTGATGACAGACACCATACAGCGGGTGCAACAGATAATGTTAAATAATCCCCGGCTGTGCTTGCGATGGATAGCGGAGGAATTGGGAATCAGCAAAGACGTGTATCTGATGACATGTGCCATCTGTGTTTCGGTCGATCCCAAAAGAGGCCTTCGTTGACTCATTCCAGAAGCTTTATCAACGATGTCATAAGTGTATTGTGACCAACGGAAGTTACTTTGAGGGTGATTAAATGTATTTTGTTTCCATGTTTTGTTTTATTTGTTTTATGCTTCCATTTACCGACTTTTAGACGCACCTTGTAGAACGTTGTTGTAACATTTGATATGCATATATTTCTTTTACTTGAATAGTATCGAGAAATAAATCAGGAACAGATCTTTTTCCACGCTACATCAATGGTACAAGCTTAGTGTCTTTCTGTGATGTGGATTTTTTTCATATCTTTAATTACGCAAATTTTTTTCCTCCAATAGAAAATAATAAAATAATAAGATCTTTTAGGGCCATCGTTCCGTCTGGCGAACACACTCACGAGCTAATGATAAACATATGGGAACGTTCTTTTGAAACATTTCGTTTGCATTTTGACATTTAATTTTTTTTTCATTGGATAGTTGAGGTCAATCACTACATTCACCCTTTTTTACTTTTTTCTATTTTGGTAGCAGATTTTTTATAAAGTTATCATCGCTTTCTGAACCGGTTCCGAAAGTGAAAGTAACATTACAAAAGATTATACAAGCTTACCTTTATAGAAGATTACCATGCTCCTGTTCAGTTTATATAACATATATATTTTTAAGGCAGACTTTTACCTATGTTAGCGGTCTCACAGACGCTGATTTTTATTGTTTTTCACAGTTTAATTGTTAATTTGCAGTTTAACCAGAGATTCTAGTAAAATTTTGCTTCGTTTGAAGCTCTAGTACTACCTCTAAGGACTTCTAAATAGATTAATTTTGATAATAATAGTCCTTTATATAATGTTTAATACACATACATTATCCTATTTAATTTACCCTTTTATTTATCTATCGATCAAGCTGTCTCAAAGTGAGCACGAGGCGTCGAAATAGTCTCTAATTACGAGCGACTCAATGTTAACCTATGACTTTTAAAGAGTTTCTCGAAAAGCAATCAACTTTTTATTATCGGGGCAATTTTGTTGGCTCAAAAGTACCCTCAAAAGTGCAATTACACGAGGCGTCAGAGTTGCCTCTAGTTTCGGGCGACTCAATGTTAATCTATTACTTTTAAAGAGTTCCTTGAAAAGCAAGCAACTTTTTATTGTCGGAGCAATTTTGTTGCCTCAAAAGTACCCCCAAAAATGTTATTACACGAGGTGTCGAATTTGCCTCTAATTTCGAGCGGCTCAATGTTAATCTATGTCATTAAAAGAGTCCCTCGAAAAGCAAGCAACCTTTTATTGTCGGAGTAATTTTGTCGCCTCAAAAGTGCTATTACATGAGGTGTTAAAGTTGCCTCTAATTTTGAGAGACTCAATGTTAATCTATTCCTTTAAAAGAGTTCATCGAAAAGCAAGCAATTTTTTTTTTATTGTAGGAGCAATTTTGTTGCCTCAAAAATACCCTAAAAATGCTATTACATAAGGCGTCAAAGTTTTCTCTAATTTCGGCGACTCACTGTTAATCTGTATCTTTAAAAGAGTTCCTCGAAAAGCATTTTATTGTCGAGCAATTTTGTCACCTCAAAAGTACCCTCGAAAGTGCTATTACATGAGGCGTCAAAGTTGCCTATAATTTCGGGCGAATCAATGTTTATCTATGTCTTTAAAAGCGTTCCTCGAAAAGCAAGCAACGTTTTATTGTCGGAGCAATTTTGTCGCCTCAAAATACCCTCGAAAATGCTATTACATGACGCATCAAAGTTGCCTCTAATTTTGGGCGACTCAGTGTTAATCTATGTCTTCAAAAGAGTCCCTCGAAAGCAAGCATCATTTTATTATCGGAGCAATTTTGTCGCCTCAAAAATGCTATTACATGAGGTGTCAACGTTGCCTCTAATTTCTGGCGACTCAATGTTAATCTATACCTTTAAAAGAGTTCCGCGAAAAGCAAGCAACTTTTTTATTGTCGGAGCAATCTTTTTGCCTCAAAAGTACCCTCAAAGTGCTATTACATGAGGCGTCAAAGTTGCCTCTAATTTCGGGCGACTCGATGTTAATCTATGTCTTTAAAAGAATTCCTCGAAAAGCAAGCAACATTTTAATTGTCGGAGCAATTTTGTGGCCTCAAAAGTACCCTACAAAGTGCTATTACACGAGTCGTCAAAGTTGCCTCTAATTCCAAACGGTTTAATTTTAATCTATGTCTTTAAAACAGTTCCTGGAAATGTAAGCAAATTTTTATTGTCGGAAAATTTTGTCGCCTCAAAGTACCCTCGAAAGTGCTATTACATGAGGCGTCAAAGTTGTCTCTAATTTCTGGCGACTCAATGTTAATCTATGCCTTTAAAAGAGTTCCGCGAAAAGCAAGCAACTTTTTATTGTCGGAGCAATTTTTTCGCCTCAACATACCCTCGAAAGTGTTATTACATGAGGCATCAAAGTTGCCTCTAATTTCGGGCGACTCAGTGTTAATCTATGTCTTCAAAAGAGTCCCTCGAAGGCAAGCAACTTTTTGTTATCGGAGCAATTTTGCCGCCTCAAAAATGCTATTACATGAGATGTCAAAGTTGCCTCTAATTTCTGGCGACTCAATGTTAATCTATGCCTTTAAAAGAGTTCCTGGAAATGCAAGCAAATTTTTATTGTCGGAAAATTTTGTCGCCTCAAAGTACCCTCGAAAGTGCTATTACATGAGGCGTCAAAGTTGTCTCTAATTTCGGGCGAATCAATGTTAATCTATGTCTTTAAAAGAGTTCCTCGAAAAGCAAGCAACTTTTTATTGTCGGAGCAATTTTTTCGCCTCAACATACCCTCGAAAGTGTTATTACATGAGGCATCAAAGTTGCCTCTAATTTCGGGCGACTCAGTGTTAATCTATGTTTTCAAAAGAGTCCCTCGAAGGCAAGCAACTTTTTGTTATCGGAGCAATTTTGCCGCCTCAAAAATGCTATTACATGAGGTGTCAAAGTTGCCTCTAATTTCAGGCGACTCAATGTTAATCTATGTCTTCAAAAGAGTCCCTCGAAGGCAAGCAACTTTTTGTTATCGGAGCAATTTTGCCGCCTCGAAAATGCTATTACATGAGGTGTCAAAGTTGCCTCTAATTTCAGGCGACTCAATGTTAATCTATGCCTTTAAAAGTGTTCCTCGAAAAGCAAGCAACTTTTTCATTGTCGGAACAATTTTGTCGCCTCAAAAGTACCCTCAAAGTGCTATTACATGAGGCGTCAATGTTGCCTCTAATTCCAAACGGCTTAATGTTAATCCATGTCTTTAAAACAGTTCCCGGAAAAGCAAGCAAATTTTTATTGTCGGAGCAATTTTGTCGCCTCAAAAGTACCCTCAAAGTGCTATTACATGAGTCGTCAAAGTTGCCTCTAATTCCAAGCGACTCAGTGCAATCGCTCGAAAGCAAGCAACTATCATGTGTCGGAGCGATTTGGACGTCTGTAAACGAAGCGAATTGTCAGTAACAGTCAATCAAAAGCTTGGAAAACTGCCGATGGAAAAGCCTTTTCCCTAATAGCCAATGAAATACTTGGAAAATGGGTTAAACGAACGAGTCCAAAGTAATTTTTGTCGCTTGAAATTTTTATGTGCAATAGCGCTTGAAGAATGGGAGCAGAGCAACGTCGTTCGAAACAGCCAATCAAATGTTTTGAAATCTGACGAGAGGAAAGCCTTTTTTCGAACAAGCATAAAATGCTTTGAAACTGGCGAGTCGATGGTAATTTTTGTCGCTTGAAATTTTTACGTGTAATAGCGCTTCAAGAATGTGAGCAGAGCAACGTCGCTCGAAACAGCCAATCAAATGCTTGTAAAACTGACGAGGGAAAGCCTTTTTCCAAGCAAGCATGATATGCTTTGAAACTGACGAGTCGCAAGCAATTTTTGTCGCCCGTGTAATAGCACTTTCAGAGGCCGCTTACAGTAGCTATGTTTCAATTTCTGTCAGAGTAATTAACCCTTTATCTTCTGACGGTACTTATAAGTACCATTAAAAGAACTTGTTTTAAAATTCATTTAATACATCGATTAGTAGTAATACAGTTTATAATGAGTTATAGATGCATTATTTTATCTTTTTCAAAAAGCATTATTGGTTACACAAAACAAAAATATTTTTAAAAGGCTGATTTCTTTTGTCTTTGTATATTTTCAGCTTTCTTAGCGTTGTGGGGGCGGGGAGTTTTTCAATTCGGAAACATATCAATATTTCTATTGTAAGAACATTATATTTGTACATTTCCTAATTCTATAAAATACTAAGAAAAATATTTAAAATAAAATATTTAAGTTGGGTTACAAATGTTGCAAAAAATCCCTATATATTCAAATTTAAATTTCCTTCTAAATCTTTCAATCCTTCTAAAATTTGTTAAATGATTATGTAAATCTTCTAATGTAGTTTCAAATATTCACGAAAAATGCTTTAGAAGATAAAATTTTCCTGAATTCATAATTCAGTACATAAAGGTTAAGAAGTTACATCACTCATGCGAAAACAGACGCTCGCTGATGTTACTCTCAGGGGAAAATTTTTACAAATATCTCATGCGTATTTCCATATTTTAAAATTCTTTTTTTACTATATATCTATGGTCAATCTCTACAAAGGACGTTTGTTACTTTTTCGATTTTGTTTACAAATTTTATTCATGAGGATACTTTCATGTTCTAAACCGGTTCTGAAAGTAAAAGTATTCTAATAAAAAAACCTGAAATCAATCACAAAATAATATAAAAAGGTCTTTATGAAGATCGTCCTCAGCTATCAAACGCAAAAGAAATCATTTAAAAAAAAAAACTAGAAATTCAAACGAGATATTTAAAAATATTTCTCCCCAACAATTGATATTAGCGAGCAGATGTTTTCGCGTAAATGAAGTAGCCTTTTAAAGGTTAAAGGACAATTTTTAAATGGATAATTCCTTTAAATAAAGTGTTGGGTTTTATACAACGAGAATGTGAAATAAAATCAAGTTAATTGATATTTGTATATATTTTTTTCAGTATATTCAAAACTTAGCTTCACATTCTAATATTAACTGAAACATTTTATCTTTTAAAGTTCATATTACGCAAATTTTTATTGATTATTCTTATATGGAAGAAATGTTAATGGATAAATTAAAATGATAATTGGTAATTGTTAAATAATAAGTGTTAAATGATAACCTTAAATAACAAATGGCACTTGGCCTTTGAAAAATTATAATACATTTCTAAACATGAATTATATATGTATTTGTAGGAGCATAAACTGGAACATTTATCAAAACAAAGCGGCACTTGGTGCATTAATCAAGACAAATTACTGAATATGCAAGAATGATTTAAAATGAAAGGAATTACTTTCTGTTATCACATAAGAAAATTATTTCACCGTATGATTAATTGCAAACAATATAACGTGAATCCTACTTTTCTTCTAAAGTCAAAGCGTTTCATTATGCATAAAATATGATCACAGAGCGTAAAATAACACGAATTAATGTAGTATGATCATAGATTTTGGATTAGTAAGTCAATATAAATATGCGTTAATGTATTAGTATTTATTTACTAATACAAAAGTATTAATTATGTATTAATATAAGTAACATAAAAAGTATGAAAATATAAACTGTAAAAAATTCTAAATTTTCGGATATTTTACCGGGAATTGCTCCAGTAAATTTACGGCAAAAATCACTGTTTCAAACTAAACTGTCAAATCCCGTAAATCTCTAGTTTTACTGAAAAAACCAGTTTATGTAGGAACAAGGTCCGTCTTTTTAACTGATTTTGACAGGAATCTCTGTTGCCGTAAAATTACTGTAGCAATTTTTTTCTGTGAAAAGTATATAGTTTAAAAGTATGAGAATTCTTAATGTATTTATATTTACCTACACTGTAAAAAAATTACAGCTGTTTCTTGATCAAGAAATTTTATGATATAACCACAAACAAAAATATACAACTAGAAAACAGGAATTCAGCTTTTTCAGAATTTAGTGTCGCCCCCAATGAAAAAAAATATATGTATATAAACATAGGTAATATAAAACATATTTCGGTTTTAACTTAAAACAGACGCTTTTATCTATTTATATAAAATCCAAGTCTCTGTGTGTCCCTCACTATTCCGGTAGGACCGCCTCATTGAAATGAGTAATTGTTGAAAAATATTAATGCAGGGTTACCACAGTAGCGCCAAATGTTAGCCAACTTGGCGATAGCTGGATAATTTGGCGAAGTTCCCTTTTAAAACCACTAATCTTTCATAATGGAGGTCACCGAAATTTAATTTAAACTCCACTCTTTTAAGATATTTTTTCGAAATCGATGGGTGCGAATTTAAAGTACATCTTTACATCTTCCTTCCGATGCTACTAATAAAATAACCGCCAATAGACAATGGTGTACTGTGTGAGCTCCTAACTGCGCGATTTTAATATGCTTTAGGTACTTTTCCAGTATAGGTAGGTGCCTTGGGGAAAAAGGAAATTTGGTAACATATTTTCCGGGAACCTATTCACTGTTTCATTTTATATACACACGCATTTTTTTCGATATTTATACGATTTATTTAACATACAAAAGCCGTTTCTCTAATTTTATACAGAAACAGATGTAATGTGTACATAAAAACATCAATAATATACATATAAAACAAACAAAAACGCTCATCAAATTTGTTTTCATAGCTGTTTATATGATTTGACAACAAATCTCGATATTTTTCCGTTATACGGACACCATGCCAAAATGTATGCTAATGCGCCAATTATTTCAAAATGCTAAAAGATATTTGTAATTTTATGCCAGCAGTTTAATATGAGTTTTATTTTATTGCTTTATTTTATAGCAGTTATTTGTTCACTTATTTTAAGTATATATTTGTGATTTGATGAAATAGTTCATAAAAGTCTGGAATTTTCAAATGTTATATTTTTTAAATGCTCACTTTAGTATCGACAATGGTTTTCTTTAATTTTTCAAATGCTTCAATTCACGATTTTGCGCGAACTATTACGCTTGGCGACAATGGTGTCCGCATAATGGAAAAGTACCCAAATCTCACTTTCTGATGCCCAATTTACACCAAGCTTTTTTAAAAAAATGCCAAAGCCCCTACAGTGGAAAAGTACCAAACTGTCTATTATTTTGCGCTATCCGTGTTATAGTTTGTACTATATGCAAGGGGAGTGGAGCGAAGAGTTTAAACATTAAATATTAAAGTTTCGGCACAGATGTCATATACGCCCCATATTGGCGCGATTTGTTTTTGACGCCAATGTCATATACACAACGGGTACTTAACTGGCGCCAAAGTGTCGTAATTTTGCTTGATATGGTAATCCGGATGTTGTTGTTTATGATGTTGATGTTTTCACCAAATTTGCGTCGGAAAAAAATCGCGCCAATATATGATAACGTATATGATAACTGTGCCAAAGTTTCTATAAAGCAGTATAAGACTAAAAAATTAAGAATAAAATAAATGCAAAATAAGACTAAAGAAGAAAGAAAAATCATGCGTTAAGCATAGAATATGAAACACTTTCCAACACATCCTGAATGCTTTAACAAAACTTCGTTATTTAGGGAAATAAGGTAAATAAGATAACGTTACTTCTTAGATATCCCGTCGACCAATTTCGCCAAATTATATAAATCGCCAAATCAATAGTAAAACATTAACAAAAATACAAATAAAACGTCGAATTAATGGTTTTATTGGCCATTATTGGCATTTAATCTTACAATTAATTAATTAATGGCAACCATTATTGGCAATTAATCTTACAATTTGGCGACATTAGTTTGGTCGACGGGATAACTAAGAAGTACCAAGATAACTAAGTAAACAAATTTTAGAAAACGCATAAAAAAATTTAAAAATTGATTTCAGCAGTTACCGTCCATAGTCAATAGTACCGTTATTACATGCCACTATTTAGCTAAAATTTAATTTAAACTACTCTTAAAACTACTGAAATCACATTTCCAGATATTATCATTCATAGACGGTTATGTATCCAATTCTTTGCGTGACCATCTATATAATTTTATCTATATTCTACAAACATTTCTTAGGAAACTAAATGCATTTCAGCGTAAAAATGCATAACTCCTTTAAAAACCACCTTTAAGCAATTTACTCTCATACTCAGGAACCCTTACGAACTCTTTTGTGTAGCCCTGCATATGAACTGTAGCATTTATACACCCAGTATAGTATGCATAAATATAGTGAAACATAAAAGCGCATATCATAATTAAAAATGCATTTCCAGCAATCATTGCTTATGTACAATACTTCGGAGAAAAGTTTCTTGGCGAGAAAGAAGTTTGCCAACGTATTTTCTGGCAACCTATTTACTGCTTCATACTCACAAGCAATTTTTTCCATATGTATACAATTTGGCACAGATGTCATATACAGGCGCGATTTTTTTCCGACGCCAATTTGGCGAAAACATCAACAGCATAAACAACATTCGGGTTACCATTACAAGCAAAATAACGACACTTTGGCGCCAGTTAAGTACCCGGTGCGTATATGACATCGGCGTCAAAAAAAAAAAAATCGCGCCAATATGGGCGTATATGACATCTGTGCCGACAATTTAATATAAAAAAATGGTACAGATGTCATATTCGCCCCATATTGACGCGATTTTTTTCGGTTGCCAATTTGGCGAAAACATCAACAGCATAAACAACATATTTCGGGTTACTACATCAAGCACAATAACGACACTTTGGCGCAAGTTAAGTACCTGTTGCCTATATGATATTGGCGACAGAAAAAAATCGCGCCAATATATGACATCTGTACCAAAAAAAGCTATTTACCTATTTTTATAAAGAAACAGGAGTATTTTTTGCACAGATGTCACATACGCATGGGGGTTGGCGTGATTTTTCTATGACGCCAATTGGGCGGAAATCTCGCTTTCGAATACCAGTTACTTATATATTTTTCAATTATTTGCTATCATTTTGAAAAGGAAATAACTATAAATAAATAAAAGTTTGAATAATAACTATAGAACAAAGCAGTTTATATAATTAAAAAACAGAAAATAAAAGTAAATAAACAATTTATTAATAAATAAAAAACAATAGCCGGGTTACCATAGCAGGCAAAATAACACCATTTTGGCGCCAGTTATGTATCCCGGTTCATATCTGAAATCTGTGCCGTAATTTGTATATAAAAAAATTATAAATATTTAGAAACGATTTTTTTATGTATATAAGTGCATAAATAAATAAAGATAAAAGTTCATTAGATTTATTTTCATAGCTGTTTATATATTTTCGCAACACATCTCACTTTCTGATGCCCGAATCGCGCCAAGCTTTTTTTAAAAATGCGCTATAATGGAAAAGTACTTAAATAAATAATTAACAGAAATAACAAATTATACAAACTAAAACTTTTTATTTCGAGATCAAAGCATTGTTTTTAATTTCGATTAAAAATACATATATCCTTGGATAACTTCAATTGAAATTAGGTTCACAGCTTAATATCTCATTCCATAAACCTAAACAAGCACAACTGATTCATTCATCATGAAACGTCAAAAATATTAAATCATTGAGGTAATCATTCACAAAGTAAGTTCTCCAACAATCAATGGGTAATATTCTAATGACGTCATAGTAAGTAAAATGGTGGCGGTATCGTTTGTTTATGGTTTGTAATCACAAAGATTTAATTTTGCAATGTCTCTTAGTTACATTATTTTATTGTCATATTTATGAGCTCAGAACAAAAGCCTAATTTTTCATTATTTAGTTATTAAAGACGGGAAAAAATCATAAATGCATGATTTGAAAATTTTAAATAATTTTCTTTCTTAATACTAAAAAATAACATCGGGAAGTAACAGCAGGTTTAAGTTAAATAAGTTTAACTGTTTAATTCTGTTGTAATATTCAAAATAACTGTATTTATTAGATTTCAGTACTCAACATCAGGGCCCGATTAAACTTTGAAGTTAGAGGAATTACAATGTCATTTCAGGACCTTTCGTTTGGAGAAGCTTTTCTAAATTCCATATATACATGGAAAATCTCCAGTGTTAGAAATATTATTCCTAGGACTGACATAACACGAGAACGGCCTGCAATTTTACACAAGTTTTTGAAAGCTACTTTATATCAGAAATTTTACTAAAAACTGGTTACTTTTTTGTTATAGCGGCCCACACTATTAGGATTATGACAAATTGCAGCCAATTTCGCCAACGTCGTAACCAAGATCGTGTAGCACACACATATAATACCATATAATACCATTTCAGGAAATCGTATACGATAATTTAATAGTTTTTAACCTTACTTCAAGTATGTTATTTATTTATTTTTAAGGCTCAACAATCTAAATTGTCCAATATATAAATTTTAAAAAATGTAAACAAAGATTGAATAGACATGACCGCAAAAAGCCTCAAATCTGCATAACACTTGGAACCAAACTGTGCAGATTAGACGTCTTCTACTGTACACAGTTTTTCATAAATGTGTTTCGTTCTTAAAATGTGTTATTTTCATCTGTCACTGCGGAACAAGCGAGAAAACTCATATTCTTGCACATGAGTTGTATATATCTTTATATCTAAATTTCCGTCATTTTTGACGGGCTACCTTTCTAGTTTTATATTAAATGACGTCATTCGCATCCTCTGAAAATTTCCTCATTTACGATCCAGTCTTAAACAACATCTACAGTAAAGTATTCATATGACGTCACTATCGCTGAATAATACACACAAAAAAAACAGATGTCCCTCAAGAAACTCGACAAAACAAATCGGCTATCTAATGATTCATGTGCCTTATGTGTTTGTAATATAGATAAATAAATTAAATATAGTTTATATAGCTCCATGTTTTATCAGAAATCATTCACTTATATTTTTTAAAATAGCACGTATTTTAATTACCTTTTTTTCAGTAGTTATAGGAAAATGGCAACAAAAACATATGATTACTGTTTTCCAACCATTTTTACTTTACTTTCTACAGAAATGGAGTACTTGAGTTGCCAAAATTAAACAAATGTCGCTAAAAACTACAAAGATAAATAATATCTGAAAAATAAATTCAGAGGCATTTCTCAAACAAATTGCATTAAAATGTACTTTTTTTCTCAATACGACGGAATAAAATTTGAAAAAGGGCGATCTTAGAAGTTTAAAAAATTGCAGTAGCGTATGTAACAGTACAATGATACATCTGCTTTGTTTTACGACTGGCTCATAAGAAGGAACCTTATTTTTTGGAGACGACATTTTAATTGTTGGGAGAAAGAAAAAGCATATCGGGGCTAATAACAATTTAGGCGATATCATTCGTTCAAAAAAGCGTTCTTTATCCTTAGGAACCTCATAAAGTAATATGATTTCGAAATTTAAAGAATCAGTCAAGCAAATTATTATAAGGCAATCCGATCTATATGGCATCTTTATTTTATTATTTCTTTCTTTTCTCTTTAGTAGAAATCCCTTAGATCTTTTTAAATTTAGCTTTTCTTTTTACAGACTGAATATCAACTACACCAATATGACTTTTCTGTAAAATAATGATTGAAAAATATACGACTGGCTGTTTTCACATAAAATTTCACATAAAATGAAAATTTTGTGAAAAATTTGGTTAAAAAATGAGTTTTGGTTGCGAAAAATCATTTTTAACACTTTCCAATATAATTGAAAAATGTTTATGAATTCGGTTTGGCTATCCGACAGTTCGTACTCTAACTCACGAAAATATAATCCGATTGCCATGAAAAGGGATATATGATATCGGGGTTTACTATTTCATGTTCGGTATTGAAAATGAAGTGTATAGTATTTTCGGTTCATTTACACGGCCACTCAAGATAATTCCCTTTCATTACGGTCTATGGGGAAAAAACATTTGCCATTTTTTTAATGATATTACAGTATTTTAAACATATTGAATTTGATATACATCACTGAGGTGCACTACAAGGTTCTTACTATAGAATACGCTGTGCATAGAACTTATCATACATTTCCAGGGAACCATAAAAGAATTTGGCTGCAGAAGAATATGAGCAATAACTGAACTATTGAAACCTACGAATAGTAATTGTTGGAAGTGTATTTTCAGGTGTCGTATGCGTTTATGAATTTAATTATTTTTAAATATTACTTGGTGTATATAAATTCTATAGATCATATGCAGGGTGGCACAAAAGTTCTCGACAACATCCGTTTATCCTCCTGACACCCAAGAAAAATTTAAAAAACTTTATCTTTGTCTTTATTACTTTATTTTCAATTAAAGGGTAAAAAAAAATTATTTTTAAAGATTACAATTATTATTATTATTTTAATTTATTAAGGAATACCTCCATGGTTTAATTTTTTTTTCATTGAATCAGAAAAGTGAATGACTCGCTACTGCATCTTGTCTCATATATGTGCCTGATCTTCTTGTTAATGCTACGTTTGTTTTCAATTATCTTTCTGAAATGGTTTTTCAACTGCCCAAATCATTGAAATTGTGTTAGTTTTGAACATTTTACTGAAAATTATGTTGAATAGAAGGGATTTCAGGTAGAAAAGATTTGTATTTAGGCAGATAAGTTTTCCCTTACACATCTCAAATCGAAATTAAGCCTAACGTGGCTCCATCTTATCGGAGACTGGTAAGATAGATGGGTTCGCCCCGGATTCGTTACACTGTGTTTTATTGTACAGAGATGAAGTGCATAGTATTTATCGTTCATTTACAAAGACATGCACAAGAATTCGGTTAAAGTTGAGACTAACATCAGTAATTTCTGGAAGTGCGTTTTCCTCTGTGGTAAGCATGTTTAAACTGATCTAATTTTGAGTGTATTAGGTGTGTATAAATTCTAAAGATCGCATACAGGGCTACACAAAAGATTTCACATACATTACCAGATTTGGACAGGAATGATTGACAATGGATTTTTAATGAGTTATCTGTTTTTTAAAGTTGCTTATTTAGATATCTCTTCCATTTTAGAAAAGAGTCAAATTTCTGAATAATAACCTTATATAGATTGGAAAGTATTTAATAATCTATGCCTAATGTATGGTTTTTCTTTCTTTTTATACTCAAAATCGTTTTCACGAAATTAATATTGATCATTTACATTTGTTCCAGCTATCCTTTTTGTGAACAATGAGACAAAAAAATTAGAGTTCTATATATATGCTAAATCAGTGTATCCTGCAAAATAAAACACACGTGACGTTTAAAAATATGGATGACATTTAATAGTTTAAAATCATCCGGATTGTTTCGGCCAAAAACCCTTCTATATTCCCAGGGGATTACAAGAATCCCAAACAGGGTAAATCTTATTCTTGTAATCCGTTGTAATCTCTTCTAATTTCTCTATCTCTTCTTCTAATTCCTTAAGAATGGCCAAGTGATTTTGGCCGAAACTGCCGGGGTGTTTTTTAACATCGTTTTAAAGTTTTAAATGTCATGCATATTTTTAAATGTCATGTATATTTTTAAACCTTATGTATGTTTTGTTTCCCAGGATACACTGATTTAGCATATGTATAGAAGTCTGGGTTTTTTGACTCATTGTTCATATAACACTCACAATGTAAAATCCACTTTTAAAGTTTTTAAATGCTACGCTTTTTTTAATTCCTTTTCCCGCAGTTAATTTTATATGTTATAGAAAAGAAAAATAAATAAATAAATAAATAAAATAATCATGTACACCAGCTAAAAAAAATAAAGAACCAACCATATAAAACACCTTATGTTAATTCAGCTAAATGAAGTGTAATGAAAGGGAAAAGGTTGATATTTCAGTGGTAAGTGTTGTAACTAGAGTTGCCAGGTATAGTGTTAACAAAAGCGGGACAGCGGCTTTTAAATCGGGAAAGAAAAATATAATAAAATGGAGCCTACCTGTAACGGAATCCTGCTTTAACCCCTTAAAAGTCGCTTAATATTTGTTAAAACCATAAAAAAAGTACCTATTTTTTTTATTACAGAAATTTTTATTACAGGAATTGAAGAAACAGAATTGAAAGAAAATTATAAGGTTTCTATATAAAATATACAATTAGCTTTTTTTTTTTTTTTAAGGCGAAAAAAAAGATGTTATAGAACAAATTCACATTTGTAGAAAAGCCATCATGCGAGAATTCTGTGTTTTAATGCTTGTTTTACACCATACAAATTAATGCGAATAAGACCTTTATTTTTCACATTTTAGATCTTTATTTATCATCATCAAACAAATTTTTACAAATAATATTTGAAATAATATACAGTCGAACCTCGTTATCGCGACACCCTAATGACCAGAAAAAAGTGTCGTCATAACCGGAGTTGGAGAAAAATATGTTTAGAAAAAGCTGTATTTTTATTTAATTTAAGACAATTTTAAGTTCATAACTGTTCTTGCAGTTTTAAGCAAAAAACATTATTATTAAACAAAATATACACTAAAACAAAATTGAAAAAAAATAAAAATCAGATTTATGATGACTTGGTTTTTTATTGTTACGTGAGATATTGATGAATTAAAGTTTGCTTATCCCTTGATGCGCTTCCTAAAATTCTTTTTTCCAATATATACAATGCATTGTAATCAATATTCGTTGATTACAATGTATTCAGAAATGGACGTTAGGTAATTTCTGATCGTTTCAATGGAATGCAGTGCAATACTTCGGTTTTAGTCAAATGAGAAACATGTTTAGTCGGATGTAACCACAAGATAGCGCCCCCTGACCAGAACTAAAAGACCGCCAGTAGACTAATACGTCTATTTGGAGTGTAAGTGGGTCATTCAGAGTGTGTGTGTGTCGGGGGGGGGGGGGGTGAGAGGTTCTGCTGTCGAAGCTGGTAAACGGGAGGTGCTGGGTTCGATCCCAATCGCGCCCATAGGTCTAATCGTTCTGAGTTTTCGAGGTTTTCTTCGAATCTTGGTTTCCCAAGCGTAAACACGGGTTAGGCTCCCTTAGAAAGACCCCTACGGAGCTACACTCCCACCCCCTTAGGGCCTATATCCCTCGTGTTGATAATTGGTCGTCATAAACACAACCAACTAGAGTGTGGGGTTTATTTATTCAGATAAAAGACTGAAGTAAAATTTCTCATTTATCTCAATGGGTATTTTAGACACTTTTGTGAAACGCTTGGCTAAGACATTTTTTACTGCTAATTTCCGTGCTTATAAGATGGATTATGAAAAATGGAAAATTTTCCTAAACCGTCGAGATATTCAGAGTTGAAAATTATTCATCGACGTAAAACTCGGAGTTTATTTTCATTAAAATCCTATACAGAAAATCTGAACTTTGAAAATCTGACGTGATAAGCGGAGTGACGTGAAAATCGGCTTGTCAGGATAACGAGGTCCGACTATAATATACGTTAAATTTTGATTATTAATATTTTTTTTCTTTTTTAGTCTGATATATTTCGAAACATGCAATTTAACGTCCAGCATCACAATCAGCGCCAAAAACCAAACACAAACGCTAATATTCAAAGACTTCACACCGAAATTCCAGTTAAATTTTTCTGGTTTCAGAAGTTTTTTCCTGCAAATAAATCTCGAGCCCGGAAATAGGACGGGCACGAGAATTGACGAACGACACCTCAGCCTGTGATATTGACGGGAGCGAGAATTAAGGGGTTAAACGTAAAAATTTCATTGCCTGAATAATCGGTATAATCTACATTCCTACCTGGTGACGAAAGCTTGTTTAAAAAGTAATTTTTCTCCTACCTTAAGGGCTCTCGGTACTCTTTAAGCTTCAAAATTTTCGAAAATTTAATTTTTTGAGATGTTAAACTCCTATTTTTTCCGAAAATTTTGATATAATTGCAGGGTTGCTACAGGCGACTATTTTTAAATTCTAACTGGCACCTCTTTCTCAAAACAGAAATCCTTAACACACTTTGACATCATTTGCAAGAGAAATTTACTTCAACATTTATGATGGAAAAACACTTGTGTGAACAGAATATAAAAACAGTCGCCTGTGGCAGCCCTATAATTGTTTCCTTGAAATTCCATTCTAACAGTAGTTATGGCTTTTAGAATTGTACCCGCTCAATAACTGAAGCGACGTTTCCAAAATTTTGAAGTCATTTTTCTCCAAATGACATTTTTGGGCATAACGCACAGGATATCTCAAAAACTTCAGAATATTTTTTTATGAAATTTTGAAAACATATGGTTAATACTTGTCCGTACAAACTAAACCTGAAATTTCCTTTTTACTGTACAATAAAATATTTTTTTAGGTGACTATATGGTTGAAATTTTCAAAATTTTGTATTAGCTTAATACAACTTTGTATTAAAAATATAAAAATGCTTTAAATACAAATGCATTTAGGTTCAGGGTAATTATTACAATCTGAAGTATAAGAAAACCCCAAAATTTTCATTCTAGTTACGAAACTGAATTTGTAAGCCTGCGCGTAAGTTGTTATACCAATTTTCTGCTCGTCTGACAGTATCTAGTCCCCTATAAATGCTAATTCTGCATCATGCAATTTTTTAAATACATGAAATGAAAGAGCATCCTTATATCGTTCATCCCTGTAGAAACTGTTTTTTTTAAATCTTATAAATTTTAAGATATTAAATGTTGAAAATGGTCTTTTTTTTTCTAATATTAAAAGTCCTGAGACCCCTTAAGCGATTGCGTCTTAGCAGCTTTTAATTTACTAAAGAATCACAACAATCTTACACAGTAAAACTTGCGAAAGCGGAATCGCCAGGGATTGATACAAAAGTCCACTTTAGACGAAAAAGGTTTTGTTTGCTAGGAGGTACAAAGTATCCATAAACGAATTCTCCAGTTTCAATGGTACATTAAAACAGTTTCATTTAGACTATTTACAACAAATCATACATCAAGTTACAGGTAAACTAACTACAACTAACTCTTACAAATGTTCAATATGTACCGGGTGATTTAAAAATACAATAACTTGCAAACGGTGACGCATATTAAAAAAAATTTTTGCAGGAGGGTTATGTAAGATATCAGGATCTTTTATGCTGCGATTCCCAATTTTCGTTACAAATAGAAGCGATAGATGGTGCTGCAAGCAATATGCGCTAAATAAAGGCTCGATTTTTCGGCCTTTCTTTTCTCCCATGCGAAAAAAAGAGATTTAAATGTTTTGAATGGATCCCGAAGTACCAAAAATCGGATCTAGAATGAGCACCTATTGCTCGCAGCGCCATCTATTGTTTGAAATTCGAACTAATATCAAGAATCACAGTAAAAAAAACTCCTGACATCATACATAACCCTCTCTGCAAGAATTTGTTGAATATATCTCACCGTTTGCAAGTGATTGAATTTTAAAATCCATCAGTCATTTTTGGGACATCCGGTACAATCTCAGAAAAAACTGTAAATTTACGAACGTTTGCTCTTCAATTTTCACGGGCAACAGCCTTATTTGATGAAAAACGGTCTGATCCACTAAACAAATACGGTACGAACCCGTACATTTTCCTCCGCTAGGTTGTAACCCTTCATTTTAGACGTGTTTTGAAAAATAATGTCACTTAACCGCGACAGTAACATATTTTTTAACCCGCAAAAAAAGTGATTCTGCGATGCTTATCTAACGTGCTACGTGCTACGGAACAGTAAGTAAAGTGTTATTATCTTTTGAAGTGCATCATATCTTTGCCCCGTAAAATTACGGGCTGCACAAAATAATGGGCATGGATTTTTTTTTTTTTTTTTTTTTTTTTTTTTTTTTTTTTTACGTGGTATGACTGGAATGTCTGCTGCCGGGCTCTGCCCGTAATTTTACAGGTATATTTTTAGATATTTTGAAAATTAAAGTCAATCCACATGTTCTTGCAGTTCTACCCCATCTGTTAGCAAAAATACGGTACGACACCATACATTTTCCTCCGCTAGGGTGTACATGTTGATACAAAATGCTGGACATGGAATTTTTTTTTTTTTTTAACGAGGTAGGACTGGAATCTCTTCTGCCGGCATCTGTCCGTAATTTTACAGGGATATTTTTAACAGTGTACACTTTTAGGTATACAGTTCATATTCTTCCCACACTTCTGTTAAAAAGACCGGAATCATGGAAGCCATAGCCTCTTCAATTCTGTGTCTTAACTCTGGCAAATCCTTAGGTAGCGGCGAAACGTTGACACGATCTTTTATAAAGCCCCAAAGGAAAAAATCGCATGGCATTTTCTCCGGTTTAAATCTTCAGCCCGCCAATAACACTTTACACTCGGGAGCCACCATTTTGCGTATGTGGCATTGAAAGCGAGTTAATAACAAATCAGTACTCGCGCATGCGCTTATGTAAAACTGTTTGAGTTAATCTTTATTTGTGATCTTGAACCAACGCTCTATAGCGCTTGCAGTTGATGCTATTAAAACTTATATCTGAGACAATGTTTTATTGACACCCTGTATATATATTGCCATATTAGAAAATTTATCCTTTAGAATTAATCAAAAGATAATGAGTTCTTACAAATGTTCAATATGTGCATCATTAGTTATACGGCACACGTCGAACCCAAGTTCCAATTCTTCCCACACTTCCGTTAAAAAGTCCGGAGTAATGGAAGCAACAGCCTCTTCAATTCTGTGTCTGAACTGTGACAAATCATTAGGTAGCGACGGAACGTAGACACGATCTTTTATAAATTCCCAAAGGAAAAATAAAATTCATGGCTATAACGGCTTTTAAGTCTGTAGCCCAGCAATAACGCTTTACGCTCAGGGGTCACCATTTTGCGTAAGTCACTCTGAAAGCGTGTCAAAAACAAAGCTTGCATGCACTTATCAAAAACTGTTTAAGTTACTCTTTATCTGTGACCCTGAACCAATACTCTACAACGCTTAGTGTTAATACTATTAAAATCTAACTGATACATTATTTTACGGAACCCCTGTATTTTTATCGTAGGGAAATTGAAATTTTTACATTTAAAACAGAATTCTATTATAAACAAGTATCGTTTACACCTTTAAGACCGGACAGTTAAAAAAAATGACATAACTGAAATTTGTAACTGATAATTCATTATCTGTTGACAAAATTCATATAATATAGTTTCTGTTAACCAGCACAATCACTCGATTCCGGCATTTATGGAAT
This sequence comes from Maratus speciosus, assembly GCA_963932465.1. Classification (NCBI taxonomy): domain Eukaryota; kingdom Metazoa; phylum Arthropoda; class Arachnida; order Araneae; family Salticidae; genus Maratus; species Maratus speciosus. Next base: position 348,879,673 of record OZ010799.1, on the reverse strand, counting down.
AGATAACCCAGGAAAATAGAATTTAAGTTAATACCTAACCCGCACGATCTTAAAGGGTTATACAGTTCATACTGAACTAATTAGAGGCGTAAAACCTGAAATAGCACCTTTTGGGAAAAGTACAACTCACTTTTCTACACCTATATGTAAATGTGTTAAAAGAAAGCCAAAACTCAGCTATTCATCTAAACAAAGTAGTTTTCGGTGCATTAATCAAGACAAATTAACGAGTATGCAAGAATGATTTGAAATGAAAATAATCATTCATCATTATCATTTGTTATAATAACATTATTCCGTGCTATGATTAAGTGAAAGCCATTTAAGAAAAATTTTACTTCTTTTTCTATGCTAAACCGAATTTATTATTTCGCAGAATATGATCACAGAGCGTAAAACGTGATAAATTAGTATAATAAAATCATAAGCGTAACGTGAAAATTCTGAAAATGCTTAATGCATAAATATAATTATTTGTTTGGGCATATTGAAGACAGGCATAGTTTTCTATTTTAACTAAAGTGCATTAAGAAAATTTTAAATGCTTTGTTATAAGTAATGAGTGCAGATCAATTTTACAAAATAATGATTTTACTATGAAGCATTTTACATAACATGCTTATGAAGATATGATATGCACACTGACTAAAACCTGCAGAAACGCGTCCAGTATTTCAAAGTTTTTATAGTAAAGCCCAGTACTCGTTGTGTACAGGTGTGCGATACTAGTTGTGCAGTTTTTGTAGCATGCAGGTAGTGCGCAATCGAGCCGCTCAGTTCTCTTTATGTACATATAGTGTGCAATCCTAGCTGTCAGTTCTCATTATGTACAGGTAGTTTGAAATTTTACCTATGTAATTCTCGTTATGTACAGTCGTGGGAAAAAAAAGTAAACACCCCCTACTAACCCTTCAAAAAATTATTGTAGAAGAAAGTTACTGGTATCGAACGATTGGAAATAAAGTCTACTTTTAAATGATGTATACAAAATTTGCTTAGGGGGCCATCTACATATTAAAACGAACCGTAACTTTCTTTTTTTTAATAGCAGTACACAATTCTGACAGCATAAATGAACTCTACACCCTTCAATTAGTCTAAAAACAAATTTTTATGCAATTCGTACCATAAGTTTCCGAGAAATTAATTATTTTAAAACGAGCGTATTTTAAGGGCTGTAACCAAATTGAAATTCGATACTAGATTGTTAACAGAGAGTCACCTTCTTGATCAAAGCATCTTAAGACCCCACTGCAGTCACGGACAAAAAGAAGTCAAGATGGCCGCTGGCATTTTAGCTGAATTGAAAGGATGGTCTAAATTCAAATGATTGACAAGCGAGCTCTTCCAATCAGCAAATAGAATATTCTTGGATCATTTCCAATAGGTTTCAGGTGGTCTAAAAGATTTCTTTTTTCAACTGTCCAGCGTAGATCAAAGCCGTATGTTTTGTGGAGAATCTGGATAACGCTGAAAGCCGTAAAAAGAATTTTAATCTGTTTATAATAAGGGTGCAAAAATTAAAGCGATTTGACTTTCAGAAAATAAATGATTATTTTATTCAGATATATTTCTTTTTTTTAATCATCAAGTTCATTTTACAGCTTTTACAAACATAAAATTGAAATTAGCGCAGTATAAAAACTATTTTATTTCACATAACGAAATTACATTTAAAATCAAGGGGGAGAGATATTGAATGAGGGGGGAAATACCAGGTACAAATATTCTAAAATAACTATCTTTTGTGGGGATTCTTTTTAGAACATGAAATTTATCAAGAGATATATAAAAGCTAAACAACATTGAAGGTTAAAAATAAGATGTTCATAAAATTAGGAGATAAAAGGTTAACCAAATAAACTGTATATTTTGTACTGTAGAGGGGTGGAGGGGAGAACGGGAAATATTAATTTTGAGGAGAAGGGGGGGGGGGCTATACATCTAAATCCCAGCGTAGTCATTTATAGGTATAGTACATAATTTATTGTTGTTAGCACTAAAATATATGACAGAAAAAATAAAGTTTTCCAAATATTCAAAACTTTGTGTGATGTTAGCAGAAAGGTTTCAGGCGGAAGAAAATTTAGATTATATTTTATTTTTACAAGTAAGTTATAAAACATAAAGGAGTTTTCACAATTTGAAATTTTAAGTGCATAGGAGTAAATTCAGGTGTGTGTGTGGGGGGGGGGGGAGATTTCTGTTCACTAAATATTTTTTAAATGATGCAGACAGTTAAGAATGTTTTTTGTAGCGGTTCGTAATCTAAATAACAATAAAATACTTTGATTTTCATTTACATTTTTTCATTTTAAACACTTTCCAAGAAAGTTGAAAAGTGTTTATGAATTGGGTTTGTCCGTCCGTCTGTCTGTCTATCCGTGCTCTAACTAGCGTAAATATAGTCGGATTGCCATGTAATTGATATACGATATTGAAAATCATCATGGTATGTTCGGTGCACCATTCATGGTTCATTTACAGATGCACTCAAAAGTATTCGCTACATTATGGTCTATGTGGGGGGGGGGGGGATTATTTAGGATGTATTTTAATAGTGTTACACAATGTTAAACACAGTTAAATTTATGTACATTGAGACACACTTTAAAATTGTTACTATAGACTATGTTATGTGTAATGCTTAAAGTACGAGTATAGGGGACTCAAAAGTATTCTGTTATGTGAAGAAATATCGTTTGCGGCGTATTTGATTGATATTACTCTGTCACAAAGATAATGAAATTGATATGAATTTCTGAGGTGTCCTTAGCCTACTTTCTGTACAACATGAGCATTTAACAATTATTTACGGGGTCAAACAAAAGAACTTGGTTCAATATGGTCTACGAGAAAAACTGTTTGTAGCGTATTTTGGTCACGTTACACTATTTCAAACATGACGAAATAGATACACATTACTTTGATTTACTACAAGATGCTTACATTCGAATATGGTCTGCATTTCATTTAGCGTTCATTTACAGGGAAACATAAAATATTTTGATACAATACTGTATCCGATATAGCTATTAAAAATTAATGCTGAAAGTACATTTTCAATTACAGAATGCGTTTTTAAGTTTAACTAAATTATTGCGCACTACGTGGTGTGCACATATTTTACAAACCCTATACAGGACCACACAAAAGAATTCGTAACCATTGCTGAGAATGAGTATGAATTTCTTAAAGATGTTAGGTTTTTTTTAGTTATAAATGTACAAGCTCAACTACATTTAATATGCTTAGAGATGTTTGTATCATACAAATAAAATCCTATACAGGGATATTCCAAAAACTGGATACATGGGCCGCCGATAGAAAATAATTCCTGCAAGTGTGATTTCAGTAATTTTGAGCATGATTTTGCCTGAATTAGATTTCAGCTTAATACTGTTTGACGTGTATAAAAATCTGTATTCTATATACAGAAATGGACAAAAGAATTCAAGTATGTTTCCGTCTATTAGTAGAAATTGCCGAGGGTGAATTTTCAACTGTTTTATGTATTTTCTTACAAAACTAAATTTTAACATAGTATGTAGAATCTATACAAATATATCATATACACTGCCTCATATGAGCTGCATATATCATATGAGCTGCACAAAAGAATTGGAGTACCATCCAGGTTATGGGTGCAATTGTTGAAATCTGCTTTTCAAACGTGTCATAGGTATTACAAATGTTTAGTTAGATATCTTCTTTACTTTATTAAACGGCGAAGTTTTGTTACAGTGTTCTGTAAGTGTTGGAATGTATCGACGTAGACGCATGATTTTTCTTTTTTCTTTATGGACATACTCGGTTCAGTCGATTACTCAGGCACCTTTGGTATCTACGTTTGATGGTTCTTTCTGAGCTAGTCGGAATAAAATGATTTCGAAAGGTTTTGAGAATTTACTTGCACGTTGACGAGAAACCACAATATTTTCCTTACAAATATCTCTCTAAAGACATTTTCCTTTGAAAAATGCAGTTAAAAAGTTTTTTATGCACAATTAAATGTACACCTATCGCTTTATTGTTAACACTTTCATACATAGTTGAAATGATTTAGTTAATATTATAGATAATAAAGATTTATAATTAGGACGAAAAAAAAGTAAAAATTAAAAAGTTTTAAAGACTGTAAATTAGATTTTTTAGCTTCATGAGTTGAGGGTAAGACAAATCAAGAAACAGATTTTTTTTTTTTTTTTTTTTGGGGGGGGGGGGGAATTTAATAGATGACCGATTATGTAACTCATTAAAGATTTACAAATAGGGCAAAAACATTGAAATTAGGAGTTTTAGAGACTTTAAATTTTATGAGCATGGAAATAATGGGGGGAGAAAAGAAAACGTCAATTTTATATGGGGGTGGAAGAAATTATATAATCGATTATTTATTGTTTAATATGAAACAGATAAAGCTGAAAATGTATTAAAAAAAGACTTTCAAAGATTTTAAACTTAAATAAGGGAACGAAAAAAAAGGGGGGATTTTATTTGATGACTTATTTATTTACCTTACTAAAGAATAAGAAATAGGACAAAAAAAGACTAAATTTTGTGTTCTTGGTAAGGGTAGAGTTAGAGCAAGCGTCAATTTTGGTGGAGGAGGAGTATAGTTATATGATTATTTATGATTACAATAAATTAACAGATAGAGTACAAAATGTTTTAAAAAAAGCAATGACTTTTAAGGTTAAAATTTTGTGATCTGAGGGAAAAAAAAGAGGAATAAGCAGAATTAGTTCTTTTTTGCGGGGGGGGGGGGCGGAAGTTTATCGGCGACTTATTATTTACTTACCTTAGAAAATATTTACAAATAAGTTAAAAAAAATAATAAACGAAAAAAAATTAAGGACTTTAAATTTCAGATGCTTGGTAAGAGGGAGAGGCGAGGAGGAAATACCAATTTCAGTTGGGGTTGGGGGGGGGAGGAGAAATTTTTATGATCGTTTGTTTATTGTTAAAATAAAGTGGCAAATTGAGCAGAAAAGATTAAAAAAAATTAAAGAGTTTTAAAGGGTTTTTATTTTAAAACATGGGTACCGTGGATGAGGGAGCAAAAGGGAGAAATGACATTTTCGATGGAGGCAATTTACAAAAACTTTTAATGAAATGAATATGGTGAAATAAATTGATAACGAAATTTATGACGACTATTTATTGTTAGTTTAAAGTAACAAATAAAACAGAAAATTAAAGAAAATATTAAGGAATTTTAAAGATTTTAAACTTTGATACTGTAAGGGGAGCAAAACGGGAAACGAAATTTCGGAAGAAGGGGAGACAAAGAGTGCAAGATGTTTGGATAAGAATATGGTGTGCATCGAATTTATTGTTCATTTACGGGGAAACATTAGGGATGATTGCTGATAGTGAGTTTTAAATTATGATATGTTTGATTTATGATAAGTTATGGTATAAGTTAAGTTAAACTAATATTTTTGCACAGGCACATAGGTGGTGTACATGAATTGCATAGAATATAAAGAGTGATCAAAGGGCTCCAATGCGATGTATCTCATGAGGGTTGTCGATAAATGTTAGAAAAGTACCGGCATATTATACTATCAGCTAAATGTCCTGTCGGCTAATCGTCTTTTCGGCTAAATGTCCTCCCGGCTAATTGCCACGTTCGGCCAGTTGTCTGTCGGCCAATTGTCTGTATTGCTGAAATTATTGCTATTCCGTTGCATAGACACTACACAAGATTTCATCAGTAGTACCGAGAATGACTATGAATTACTTAAAGATGTTTTTTAATTTGATTTATGCATTTTCAAGCTCAACTACTTTTAGTATAGATGTTTGACCCATAGCCGGTCGCAGATATTTAGCCGACAACCAAATAGCCTTCAAGACATTTAGCAGATTGCAGTTAGCTGAGACGTGCATTTAGCCGATGCGTACATATAGCCGACAACACAATTAGCTGAAATTTACATACAGCATACAGGACAATTGATCGAAACGGACATATAGTAATAATTTTAGCAATACAGACAATTGACCGACAGGCAACTGGCCGAACGTGGCAATTAGCCGGGAGGACATTTAGCCGAAAAGTCGATTAACCGACAGGACATTTAGCTGATAGTATAATTAGCCGGTACTTTTCTAACATTTTTCGACACCCCTCATGAGATACATCGCATTGGAGCCCTTTGATCACTCTTTCATATTATGTACCTCCCGTTCTCCCTCCCCCAATTTGTATCACCGGGAGCATTTTTCTGACTTTTCCGACATCCCTCAAGTGATATATCATTGGACTGGGCAGCCCTTTGATCACTCTTTCATATTATGCACCTCCCGCTAGGTTACAGTTAATTTGCAGTTTGGTTACAATTGCGGTTAGTTACTCTTAGATTACGGTTAGGTTATAATTAAGATAAGTTTAGGTGATAATTAGATTACACTTAAGTTACAGCTTGGTCATGGTAAAGTTATGTTACAGTTACATAACATTTAGCATATGATTAGGTTATAACTAGGTAAACGTTATTTACAGTTAGATTATGGTTAAGTCCCAGTTAGGTTACATTTAGGCTACAATTAGGTTATTGTTAGGTTTTAGTTTGGTTACGGTTACTTCATAATTAGGTTACACATAGGTTACGTTTAGATTATGGTTAGGCAACTGTTCGGTTATAATTAGGTTACGTTTAGGTGATAATTAGATTACGCTTAGGTTACAGCTTGGTCATGGTAAAGTTGTGTTACAGTTACATTACTGCTAGCATATGATTAGGTTATAATTAGATAAACGTTAGTTACAGTTAGATTACGGTTACGTCCCAGTTAGATTATATTTAGGCTACAATTAGGTTACTGTTAGGTTTCAATTAGGTTACGGTTACTTTATAATTAGGTTACCGTTAGGTTACGTTTAGATTACGGTTAAATAACTGTTAGGTTACGTTTAGGTGATAATTAGAATACGCTTAGGTTAGAGCTTGGTCATGGTAAAGTTATGTTACAGTTACATTACAGTTAGCATACGATTAGGTTATAACTAGGTAAACGTTAGTTACAGTTAGATTACGGTTACGTCCCAGTTAGGTTACATTTAGGCTACAATTAGGTTACTGTTAGGTTTCAGTTAGGTTACATTTAGGCTACAATTAGGCTACTGTTAGGTTTCAGTTAGGTTACGGTTATCTTACATTTAGGTTACGTTTAGGTTACAGATAGATTATAGTTACGTTACAGTTTGGTATTGGTTAGATTACAGTTACGCTACAGTTAGTTTATGCTTAGGTTATAATTAGGTTAAGATCAGGTTACAGTTACGTTACAGTTAAGTCGGATGAATATCCTGTCGGATGAATGTCCATGTCGAATAATTGTCCTCTGTTGGCTAACTGTCTTGTCGGCTAACAGTCGCTGTCGGCTAAACATCCTGTCGTCTAATTGCTGTCTGCTAAATGTCCCGTCGGCTAAGTGACATTGTAGCATATAAATAAATAGGGATATGACAAAAAACTGGATACATGGCCGTCCATGGATAGCAATTCTGACTTTTCCGAAATGAAATATGGTTATCTATCTAGGGTTTTAAGCTAATGTTAGCCTTAGAAGTGTGATATCAGTAATTTTCAGCGTATTTATTTCTGAATTAAATTTCAGCTCAGTATGTGGCGTGTATAAAAATTTATAAGGAACATACAGAGCTTCACAAAACAATTGAAGTACGTTTCCGTCTACTGTTAGGAATTAATAAATGTGTATATTCAAATGTGTTATGGGTTTTTCTAACTGAACTAAAAATGTAGGAAAGGGTTCATAATCCATACTTGACACATGGTTTTTCTTTCTTGTTATATTTATTTTCAATAATTCATCTTCTTATGTTTTTGTATTTCTCAGTTGCAATAATCATGATTTTTAGGGTTCCGTACTTAAAAAGTAAAAACGGAATCATTATAAGATCACTCCTGTGTCTGTCTGTCACAGCCATTTTACTCGTAAACTACGGAACGTGGGAAGTTCAAATTTGGAGATGTAATAAAGACTATTGACCCACATATTTACAGATTATTAAACATTCACAAATATATGTGGGGAAAAACGTAGAGGGGATAATTAAGTTATTTAAAGAAGAAATATATTTTCTTTGTGTATCGTTTGGGGTATCGGTTAAAAGATTCCGTAACGCATAACTCAAAAATACATTTCTTTTAATTTTAGATATTATATTTTCAGAGATATCGTCGAAAACGTAGTGCAAAAATGTGCCCCCCCCCCCCCCCCCCCATCTATTTTCAAATCTACTGAAACTAAAATTATGAAAAAAATTAGAGGTAGTAGAGGTTAATTTAATACTCGCAGGAAAATTATAGCGATTGCCCTAGGTGGCATAGTTTTTCATAAAATCGCATTTTTCTGTTACATACAGATTTCTATTTGCGGGCATTAAGCAAAGGTATCGAAGAGCGCTAAAGGTACCTATCGTATCAAAAGTATAAAAGCATTGTTTATAATGATTTTCGAAAAAAAATCGTCGGTAATTTGCCGAGATATTAAGACTCCTGTCCCTGCCGGCGAAGACACTAACGAGCTAATGCTAATCCGATGGGGAGGAAAAAGTAAAGAAAGGTGCGATGTAGAGACGGATCTCGGCTATATAATGCCAAAAAAAAAAAATTAAAATATCGAAATACAAAATAGATATTAGAAAAATCCTTCCCTATACGATTAGCATTAGCTCGTGATTGTCTTCGCTGGCAGGGGCAGGAGCCTTAACCCTTAAAGACACGGTTGGTTTGGACATACATAATGACAGAGGCGGCGTACTCTATATACCATCGGTTTTTAAATACTAGATAACAACTTTTAATGATATATATGTGTAATGCAATACCCAGTAGCAGCATAAAAGCAGTAAACGTCAAATTGTTAAAAACAGACCAATTTAATTATAATTAATCGCATAAATACTATGGGATTCGCGACTAGTTTGCGTTGAGTGGATCTCTCAATACGCCTCCCGTGTCTTTAAATGATAATTAAAGACCTATTTGAAAAAACGCGGCACGGACAAAGTCGAGTTGCATCTTTGCGACCTCCTTTCGAAGCGCGCGTAGTACAACGCCAAGTTTAAACTTTGAACAAGGATTTTATTTCATCTACACTGTAAAAAGAAAAATATTTCTATGTTGAATTTAGTTTTATGAAATGCCAAATGAAATTTAAATATGCAGTACTTTTATTGTTAGTACCAAATTAAGTTCACCATATGCAGATTAAGATACGTTTAAAAAAAGAATTATACAAAATAGCAATATTTAATTTTATTTCGGCTTCATATCTCTTTGAACCTTTGTGGTATACTCAATCATACTTTTCTAATATATACAGCTATACCCAACTCTACGTTGTATAGGTTTTTACAAAGTTTCATTATTCTTTTAAATAATACAGTTAATAATTCATATATTTATTGTACGGAACTCTCTGAGCGCGAGTAATACTCGTACTTGACCGTTTATTTTATATAAAAGCTATATGCATTGGTCTGCCAAGTCGTATCTTGGTGGAAACCATCTGCAAAACATCAATTTAGTGGTTGATCCGCAGGTTTACCATTGTGTTTTCATGCACCCAAACTTCAATATTTTCATACATTTGGGTGCTGCAAAATACAATGATAAACCAATCGATCAAAAACTAAACTCCGGTGTGCAGGTGTTTTCTATCAAGATATGACTTAGCAGACCATTTGCATTTTAATATGCTAATTGAGTTCTATCTAATCCTAAAATTTCAGCCTTCAACTTGATGAGCTGATGTTCTGTGCAATTGCCACCCGTCGAACAAATCCCTTCCTGTGAAATCTTGTATCACTCTTTAGGAATCTGTGGACAGGCACAAAAACATCCTATCTGTGTTTTTATACCTAGATTGTGTATAAAAACCTTTTTTAATTCATTACTCTGAATTTGGAGATTTTTGTAACAAATACAGCTGTATTTTTTTTTTACAATTGTTTGAGAAAGACTTTGTTTTTATTTCCTCTGAAAACTGCTTGGATTTTTCATTACATTGATATGCAATTCTGATAATGAATTTCATAGAATTCCATTTCAAAGCAATATTTCGAATTTCTTCCAATTTTACCAAAGCATTTTTTTTTCTTTATCAGAAATCAGTGAAAATAAATTTATTTTTCTGCATCTTTATCTTTAGACTAAGTTACAATTTTACTTTCCCCGCATTGCTGATAGAGATTTTTTTTTTACCTTGTCAGTTGAAAGCTCACAGTCAAATATCTCCAGAGATTCTCCATCTTCTTCCTCTACTTCCCAGTTAATAATCAGGAGGAGTTGTCGTAATATCCTTCACCAATCTGTGTCCTATATCGGAATTTGGTAAATTAGCAGTGCTTTTAGTTTATAGTCTTTACTTGACCTTACCGATCATGACAGTGTTAAGCTATCATTCGTTGTTGCTAAGAAACTGTTTTTACTAGTTTATAAATTAGCTTGGTAAATTATCACTGGTTTTACTTTGCAGCCTCTACTTGAACTTGCCGATCAAGACAATGGTAAGCTGCCATTCATTGGTGCCCAGAAAATGTTTTTATCAGTTTGTTAAAAATGTCCTACTGACATTTTCTACGTATATAACGCAGACTTTCACAGTGATAGACTTGTTGATGACGGTATTATCCTTCTCCTATAATTCTTGAAAAGCTAATAACAAATTTACTAACTGTTGCTTTGTGACCCTTAATTTCCTCTCTAATCATTTTATAAAACTGTGTGATTGAATAATGAATTGTAGTAAACGAAAGAATGTGCCATTACAATACAACATGAAATAAAAATGTTAACTAACGCAATCTTTAACAGGATACCAATGTAAATTGAAAGTAAAGATCGAGTGTTATTAAAATTCATAGTAAAAGACCAGAGAAGAATCTATTACCAAATTCCAATTTTTGGGACGGATGCAAAAGTTTGTCGCATATTGTTGATGGAAATTAAAGAAAATGTATTTCGTGTAAATTTCAATTCCTAGCAGTTACATAATTAGCGCTCATCTGGCGTATTTTCTCAAGATGTATTTTCTCAAATCTTCCAAAAAATGAAATATCTTATCCTCAAAATGTTTTGAAGTGATCTAAATAAACGGTCATACGACGATGCAAGTTTTGGAGAATGGTTCTTGGATTGAAGCATTTCATCTCAATTATAACAGTTTGTGTCTGAAGTGGGCTAGATACATGTGGTCTAGCAGTCTTGTTGGAAAACAATGCCTAATTGTTGATTGTTTGAAGCTGCTTCTAGCGGATTGCTTGATTTAATTCACTTAATTATAAACAGTATTTCTGCAAATTAATGCTGTATTTTCTACGTAACATCTATTAATAAACAATTTTCTTGTCTCACTGAATGCGAAGAAAAATCTTCTGTAGGTAGGAACTGACTTTTGCTTTGATTAAAAGGCCTCTTCGATGTAGTCATCAATGTAGTCTAAATAATTATTAACATTGCTACTATTCCTTATATTCCATGAATTTCGAAAATAATCTGAAAATAAAAACTATGCGTAAATCTGGTTTTTGAATAATGTAGAATAACGTTGTTTTAAAAATATCGACATGTTTTGTAGAAACTGAGTCAGGCTAAAGTTTTAGCTTCATAAAACGTAATTTTTTTTTTTTTTTTTTTTTACTGCTAATTGTACTGTCAAGTTCCAGGAACAAGAAATTTCCCTCCGAGGAGACCTCTACTTTCAAATATTTAGCCAACAAAGACTTATAAACTGATACAATCAATTATGACTCGTATTCAATCATAGAGGCTTGCTTATAGAAAAAGTTTCAGGCCGAAATGTCCTGGATCGAACCGTAGCTTCCGATTTCACGAGGATGAAGTAGGCATACTTCTATTACAAATTTTTTAATTTTTTTTTTATCCTATTTAATAACTTCAGTTAATTAAGACAATAATAACATTTTAAAATAAGTGGTAGAAATTTGTCTGATTTGCCTCCATTAGAACATCGCTTATAGATCGAATTTGGCAAATTCAAAAGTGGAGATTTTATTATGATTTTATCACATATATATACTTTGCAATGAAATGCTAATTTGGGTATACTTTCTGCTGAAAATTCCTTCTTGAAAACATTTCCTTTATTAACATAATCAAATTAAACCTCGTGAAATTGGTCTCCTTCTTCACGCCCCCCCCCCCTCCTTTCTTTATCATTTTATGAGTTTCTCCATCTTCACTGTTCGATTTTGTTTTCAAAAGAAGGTAGTGCGGATGGCCCACTGCCTTTAGTAATGTGGACTATGGTGATTTCAAGTTAAGTTAGAAAACTTAACCAATCTTCTGATTTTCATCAACGTCTTATAACGGTGGATTAAACATGAATTCGCCATTATTCACCAGAGATGAAACAGCAATCTAAACAATGTGAAAGAGCAGCTGAAATTGCGCCAAAGAAAGTGAAAACGGTTCCATCTGCTGGAAAAGCCATGGATACGGTTTTCGGGAATTCACAAAGTGTGGTGATCATAGAGCACCGGCAAAAAGGTAGAATCGTCACCGGACAGTGTTATGCATTTCTACGGGACCAATTAAAGAGTGCTTATTCCGACAAAACGTCTATACCTGAGCAACAAATACGTGTTCTTTCACCACAGCAGTGCTCTTGCACACATGCTTGTAGTTTTCGCTACGAAAGTCAATGACCTACGCTCTGTAGTGCTTCCACATGCACCGGATTTTGCTCCCAGCGATTATTTCCTTTTCCCAAGCCTGAAGAAATGGCTCGGTAGTCGGAAATTCACTTCAAAATATGGGGTTAAAGCAGAGATCACCACTTCATTTACAAAGTTAGATAAGGCATATTATGCTAAAGATAATAAAAAGTCGGAAACTCGTTGGTTTAATTTTTTTAAGTTGTAAGGAACTACGTTAAAAAAATTAAATATTGTCAAATTTTTTTCATTTTCTTTGTCGGGCTAATAACCTTTCGAAACACACTCGTATCGATATCAAATTTTATTTTCCCTCAAAAAAAAAAAAAAAAAAAAGGCGGAGTTCAAGAAAAATGCGGGTCCTATTTGTAATTAAAATTCGACCCCCTCATGCTGAGAACATGACACTATAAAACTTGGTAAGACGGAAACATAAACAATAGGTGCTAAATACCTTTTTAGATGGGTTTTTTGCGTCTTTGCAGATACAATTGCAGGGTATTTTTAGGGGAATAATAAGAATTCCGTTTAAACCAGGGTTTCGTTACAGCTAGGTATCAGAAAATAAATTTGTTAGCTAGCAGACATTTATAAAATGTAATATTTTACCATACAGTCTCCTTATTTTCAGTTTAACATTATTATAGTTAATGATAAATTTTCGCGTTCCCTTTGCGTTACAAAAAATATCTTTAGGTTACCTTTGAGAACACATACAACACTGTAGAAAAAAAAAGGACCAAAATACGGAAATACTACTGGCAATCTAGACGCCAGCACTTAGACCGGAATTTAACGGATTTTTTCTGTAAAGGGAAAAAGTTCCGTTAAAATACGGAAATAGTACTATCGTCTAGATTGCCAGTAGTATTTCCGTAATTTAATCCTTTTTTTACAGTGTAGTGACGGGAAAAAAAATGTAAGCGCTAATGTTAAGTCTATGGGAGCGTTATTTTCAAATATCTCGCGTCCTTTTTAATATTTTAAAATGATTTTTTTTTTTTTTTTGCATAGGATAGCTGAGAACGATCTACAACCGGGCTGTTTTTTACTTTTTCGATTTTGGTTAGAGATATTAAAAAAAAAATTACTTATACTTTCGGAACTGGTGGAATCGGTTCTGAAATTGAAACTATCATAATAAAAGAAAACTGAAACTAAAATCGAAAAAGTAAAACCTAGCCTGGTTGTTGATTGCCCCCAGCTATCCTATGCAAAAAAAAAAAAAAAAAAAAATCATTCAAAAATATTAAAATCAAAGCCAGAAAATTGAAAATAACGCCCCCATAGACTTAAAATTAGCATTTTCATTTCTTCCCGTGTCTGAAGTGGGCTCTTGGAAAAAATATGTTACGCAGGACAAATTTCGCATTTTCTTAGACTTTTAAAGGTATACTGTACCCATAAAAATGACAAATATTAAAAATAATAAATATTAATTTTTTTTTAAAGTTTCGAACAAATTGATCAACTCTTTTAAAGTTAACAATCTTTAAAACTTACAAATTTTAAGTTCTTGTTAAATCTTAGTAAATTTAAATTGTTCAAAATTAGGAAAAATTAAAATAATAAAGTCATCAATAATGTTCTTAGGCATGTTTTAAAGGCATGAAAAATATGCTAAAAATTAATATAATAAGAAAATGAATAATACAGATAAAAATCAACTTTCAGGAATTTCTGCCAATTAACGGAAGTGTATTTGCATTCTTTTCTACAGCCCTTACATTAGCAACAAGATTTTATACACGTCACATGTTAAGATAAAATTTATTCCAGTATAAACATGCTTAAACTACTTAAATCGCACTTCCAGAAATTATGATCCATAGGCGTGCATGCATACAATTCTCTGGATAGCCTTGTATATTATTATATTTAGTTTTTTCTTTCGGAACCGGTTGGAATCCATTCTGAAGTCGAAACTATCCTAGTATTAAAAAAAACTAAAACTAAAATCGAAAAAGTAAAAACTAGCCTGGTTGTCGATCGTCCACAGCTATCCAATGCAAAAATCTATTAAAATAAAGCGAGAAATTTGAAATTAACTCCCCCATAGACTTAAAATTAGCTTTTTTATTTCTTCCCGTGTCTGAAGTGGGCCCTTAAAGAAAGATGTGTAATACAGGACAAATTTCGCATTGTCTGCGGCTGTTAAAGTTGTACTTTTTCGTTAAAAATAACAAATATTAAAAGTGATAAATATTAACAATATTCCTTTAAAGTTGATCAAAACTTTCAAAGTAAACATTCTTTAATACTACTTACCTTTAATACTACTTACTAGCTTTAAGTTTTTGTTAAATCTTAGTAAATTTAAATTGTTCAAATTATTGAAAAATTAAAATGATAAAGTCATCAATGGATATTCTTGGGCTTGTTTTAACGGCATGAAAAAAATGATAAAATTTAATATAATAAGAAAACGATTAATGCAGATGAAACTAAACTTTCAGCAATTTCTACCAATAACCGGCAGTATATTTGCATTATTTTGTACAGTCCTTGTATTCGAACAAGTTTATATACACGCAACATGTGAAGATCAAAATTATTGCAGTATAAACATGCTTAAAACAACTGAAATCGTACTTCCAGAAATTATCATTCATAGGCGCGCGCATGCATCCAATTCTTTGAATAGCCTTGTATATTATTATATTTATATTTTACAAACAGTTTCTAATTATAGTTGAACTTGAAAATGTAGAATTTAATTTAAAAAAATTAGCAATTCACTCTCATTCTCAGCAATTCTTCCTAGTTCTTTTGCGTAGCCCTATACACGGTCTATAGAAATCATATATATAATCAAGTATTAAAACGGATGTCATAGGTGAAAACTCATTTTTAGCAATCAACTCTAATAGAGAATACTTCGTATACAGTATTGTGTCCAGCAACTTTTATATGCCCCTGTAAATGAAATAAAATGTGATTCACATCATATTCTAATGTAAGCATCTTGTAGTAAACCTCAGTAATGTATATGAATTCCATCTTGTTTGAAATCGTGAAACATAACTAAAACACACTTTGCAAGCAGTATTTTCTGTAATAAAACTGAACTCATTTCTGTGACCCTGTGAATGAATGATAAATGCTTTTCAACCCCTTCAGAAAGCATGTTTTACTGCGCATCATAAATTCATATCAATTTTATTATGTTGTAACAGAGAAACGTTATTAAAATACGCCGCAAACGTTTTTTCTTAATAGGCCATAATATAAAGAAATATACTTTTAATTCCCCTGTACGCGTACCGAAATCACCCACTCGTGGACAGCCAACCTTTCCGCATAGGAGCTGTGCACTTAAATAAGGTGCATAATTTTTATGTTAAAATTGTTTTACATCATTAAAGTACACCGCAAATGATTTTTCCCATATAGGCCATAATATAAAAGAATACGCGCGATCTGATAGTAATTAAAATTCGACCCCCTCATGCTAAAAACGTGACGCTACAAAACCTGGTAGGACGGAAAAAAAAACAATGAGTGCGAAATACCGTTTTAGGTGGGTTGTATCCGTCTTAGCAGATACAATTGTAAAATATTTTTAGGGGAACCATGAAAATATTCAATTTAAACCAGGATTGCGTTACAGTTACGTATTGCAAAATAAATTTGTCAGCTGACAGACTTTTATAAAATGCTATATTTTACCTTACAGTCTCATTATTTTTAGTTTTACATTATTCTGCCCCCTGCAAGTTACGCTCACCAACCCCCGTTCAGACACCGCAGAATCTAAAAACACGCTAATCTGATGGGTTTAAAAAATATAAGAGAAGATTGAATTATACTGAAAAAAGGTGTGCAGATCTCACTGTAAATGGGTTTCCATTCAATTCCATTTGATTGCAAAAATGTAAGGCCGAATCAGTTGCTGTTAAGACATCCAATGGTTATTTTCGTTTTTGATTAAAGAGGATCAGTTAAACATTTGAAAAATAGCTGAAATAAAATGAATTAAGTATACAGAGTCTTTGTCTCCCGGTATTTTGAAACAATCTCTATAACAATAGCCTAAGTCATGTGACTATCATCAACAGTTTCGGGCGGGCCATTTCGCTTTTTATACTCTAGGTGCCATTTTGGTACTTTAATGTTAGCCATGCACAGGTGATAAGTCGCCAAATATTATTTTATCGCCATCGTTTCATCTATATTATAATAGTTCAAGTCAACAACTGTCATAAACAAATACGGTCTGATCCCTTCGCCTTTCATATGAAACTTTGGCACAGATGTCATATAGGATATTGGCGCGATTTTTTTCCGACGCCAATTTGGGAAACGCATCAACAGCATAAACAACAACATCCGGCTTGCCATATCAAGCAAAATAACAATACTTTGGCGCCAGTACCCGTTGCGTATATGCCATTGGCGTCAGAAAAAAAAATCGCGCCAATATGGGTCCGTATATAACATCTGTACAAAAGATTTCCATTTTGGTTAAAAAATCAATTTTTTTTTTCAAATAAAACTATATAAAAGTTGTCATGGTCACAAAGAATTCTTGGTACTGTTACGCTAGCCGGGTGCAAATCTCGCCAATAGCTTTTTTTCAAATTGCCAGATAGCATTTTTTTTTCGAGCGGTAAATTAAAACATTGATTTGAAGTTGAAATTAAATGTCATGGTTTGTTGCATTATTGGGAAGAGTTCCATATTGTGTGCTGGTTGGCGCGATTGGCGAATGAATCCAAAATGGCGTCAAAAAGCCATTTTTAGCGTCTTATACATTTTTTCAGGATGTCGGAAAAACATGGTCTTTAAATATTTGTAAATATATATACAGGGTGATTCAGCTCGTCGGTGACAAACTTTAAGGATCGATAGAGCACACCTAGACGAACATTTTTGAATAGGGAATGTAGGGTCCCTGACGCGATGGTAAGGCGCTAGGCGCTTTCGAAAATTTGGGTGCCGAAATTCGAAACGTCATAAAAACTAGGGAAATGGTTAGATTTTCTTGCTTGTTGCGTCGAAATGATTCTGTTTGTTTAGACTTTCTTCAGTACCAATTTGATAAGCGTATCTCTTAAAACATGGATAGGGGGCGCTGCAGACTTTGGAGAGCTAGACAACAACTTTAAGCCCGTTATTTTGATAATTTAACACATGCTCGCCAAAGTTTATACTCTAACTTAAAGTTTGAACCCAAAAGTAGAGCCCTGCAAAAAGCGTAAGAGCCGGAATAAAATGTCAAAGTACAGGGTGGTCGAAACTCGAAGGCTCCTAAGAGATAAACAAACAGATTTCTTGACTTATGGCATGCATTTTCATGATTCTGTTTGCTGGGGCTCCCTGAAACTCAGTTGAACGGTACAAAAAGAAACATCGATAGGGGGCGCTTTGGGCAAAAAACATAATTCGTTGACATTTCGGACGCTAACTGGAAACGGGGCGCTACGATCAGTTAGAAACAAAACAAGAGAGTAATTTACTTATCATAAGAAGCTATTAAAACTGCAGTTTGTTTGTTTTTTTTTAACAAACATAGCTGGTTTCAATCATGCACAATGCGCGCAATAAAATTTACATAAGGTGCTTTTTGCTGATTTATGCAAAAGATATCGTACCATATCGATATGCAAAAGATACGTAGACGACAACGCGAGATGACGTAGTTGTATGCGCAGACACGTCTTTTGAACGTGCGGTACCTACTTAAGCTTCGGGTTACTTGTCTGCAGATCGGTAGTAGGATGGAACGGTACACAAACTCTGAATTGGCTGACATGCATTTGGCGTATGGCGCTGCTGGTTGTAATGGACGAGCCGCTCAGCGGTTGTACGCCGAGCGTTACACCAACAGGCAAATCCCTGCCATGCCTTCTTCGCTCGAGTACACCAGAGGTTGTCCACAACGGGATCTTTCGACGGAGGCAGGCCTGAACGGGAGCGATCAGTGAGCACCCCCGACAACGAAGAGGCTGTGCTTAACCTGGTTGAGGACAACCCAGGTCTTAGCACGAGAGATATCGCCAGACATGTTGGCATTTCGCAAGCAACTGCGTGGCGCATCTTACGTTCCCGGAATCTGCACCCCTACCATATCCAGCGGGTGCAGTTGCTCAGAGAGCAGGATTTTGGCCCTCGAGTGGAATTCTCAAGATGGTACTCTGCGATGAGATCCAGGGATCCCCGTTTTGTAAACAGCATTTTGTTTACGGACGAGTCCACCTTCAGCCGGGAGGGAATGTGGAACGCCCACAACAGTCATGTGTGGTGTGATGAAAATCCACATGAAACCAGAAGCCGAGCAGCCCAGGAGCGTTTCTCAGTAAATGTGTGGGCCGGCATTCTGGGGGATTGCCTCATTGGCCCTTATTTGTTACCTGAACGGCTGACAGGTGGAAATTACCTGATTTTCCTGGATCAAGTGCTGCCGCAGCTTCTGGATGAGGCGCACGTACCCGAAGGTTCGCGTCGCCAGATGTGGTTCCAGCACGATGGAGCTCCGGCCCATTACACGAACGACGTGCGTCTCCATCTAAACGCAAGGTATGGCCAGCGGTGGATCGGGCGTGGGGGTCCAGTTCACTGGCCTGCCCGATCACCAGACCTCACCTGCTTGGATTTCTTCCTTTGGGGTTACCTGAAGGCCGAGGTATACCATACACCTGTCAGCAGTGCTGAAGAACTTGTGGCGCGCATTGTGGCAGCTGCAGGGCAGATCAGAGATACTCCTGGCA
This sequence comes from Maratus speciosus, assembly GCA_963932465.1. Lineage (NCBI taxonomy): Eukaryota > Metazoa > Arthropoda > Arachnida > Araneae > Salticidae > Maratus > Maratus speciosus. The sequence continues at coordinate 348,860,248 of OZ010799.1, read as the reverse complement.
TTGTTGGAAACACACACTCCTCAATGCGACGGAGGTGCGAAGCCTGCATCATGGCCCAAGGTCGAAATTTCGAACATCTTCTGTAGTGTTATTTTTTGTAAATAAATTTCCAGTATCATTGATGTTTTTGGTCTAAATTTATTCAGAAGTGTTGAGCAGAGGTAGAAAATGTGTTTTCATTATTACTAACTGATCGTAGCGCCCCGTTTCCAGTTAGCGTCCGAAATGTCAACGAATTATGTTTTTTGCCCAAAGCGCCCCCTATCGATGTTTCTTTTTGTACCGTTCAACTGAGTTTCAGAGAGCCCCAGCAAACAGAATCATGAAAATGCATGCCATAAGTCAAGAAATCTGTTTGTTTATCTCTTAGGAGCCTTCGAGTTTCGACCACCCTGTACTTTGACATTTTATTCCGGCTCTTACGCTTTTTGCAGGGCTCTACTTTTGGGTTCAAACTTTAAGTTAGAGTATAAACTTTGGCGAGCATGTGTTAAATTATCAAAATAACGGGCTTAAAGTTGTTGTCTAGCTCTCCAAAGTCTGCAGCGCCCCCTATCCATGTTTTAAGAGATACGCTTATCAAATTGGTACTGAAGAAAGTCTAAACAAACAGAATCATTTCGACGCAACAAGCAAGAAAATCTAACCATTTCCCTAGTTTTTATGACGTTTCGAATTTCGGCACCCAAATTTTCGAAAGCGCCTAGCGCCTTACCATCGCGTCAGGGACCCTACATTCCCTATTCAAAAATGTTCGTCTAGGTGTGCTCTATCGATCCTTAAAGTTTGTCACCGACGAGCTGAATCACCCTGTATATTTAATAAATCTTATGTATGTCACATGTTAAAAAAAGTACGATGTTTACACAGATAGTTTTATATATATCACGTATAGAGATATACCTTATACAAATATAGTATATATACACCTATAAATAAATATTATGTACTTATATTTTATGTATTTATTATATTTATTATACATGTCAAATTAAAACAAAGTTATATATTTTTCCGAAAAATATAGGCTAAATGCAAAAAAAAAAAAAAAAAAAAAAAAAAAAAAAAAAATAATACGCAAAAAACATATGAATAAAGTTCATTCCAGAAAAAAAACAACCTCAAAGGCTGAAGATCGCAACGACATCGATTCATTTAACCCCCAAAAAAATATCGCCAAAAAAACCAGCACACAATATGGAACTCTTCCCGCATTATTTAACATTTGGCCAGATGTCACATACGCACCGCAGATTTGGCGTGTTTTTTTTTTCTTTTTTACAAAAATTTGGCGAAAACCTTGTTTTCGAATAGCAGTTACATATGCATTTTGTGTATTACTTAGTTATCCCGTCGACCAAAAATCTATCGCCAAACTATAATATTAAATGTCAATAATGGTTGATCGTAAATGTCACATTCACTTGACTTTATGTAAGTTACACATGTTTACGTCATCAAGTGATTTTTATTTCGACGTTTTATTTGTATATTTATTAATGTTATACTAATTTATTTGTTCTTTCGTTATTTAAAATAAAAATTATGTCAATTTGTATAATTTGGCGATTTACATAATTTGGCGAATTTGGTCGACGGAATAACTAAGTAGTACCGTATCATAATATTAAAATATTTATTTGCTTAAAAGACGTTATAAAAACACATTAAAAGTAAATTAAAAATCCATATTATAAATATATTTCATCTATATTTACAAAATATAGATTTTTAATTTAATTTTAATGTGTTTTTATAACGTATTTTAAGCAATTAAATATTTTAATATTATGATATGATTCGTAATGGACGTAATTTTGATTTACTACTCGCACTTATTTACGTAAGTAGTACCGTATTTTTAAATTATTTTCTATTATTTTCAAAAGGAAATAACAAAAAAAAATAATTAATAACTATAGAACAAAATAATTTATATAATTTTAAAAAAGAAATAAAAGTAAATAAATATTTATTATTAAATAAACAACAATAGCCGAGTTACCATGTCAATCAAAATAATGCCATTTTGGCGCCAATCAGAATCTTTCGATTTGGCGAAAGATTGTTCAAGTAAATTGAATTATAAATAAAAGTAGCACGATACATTTTTTGACATATATTTAAGGGAGGCCAAACTGGTCGCCAAATTAATTTAAAATAACCTTTTCTGAAATAAGAAAAAAAAATATCTGTTCTGATTAAAATTTCAGTTGCCATCATTAGAAAAATGTACTTAAAACAAGTGGGTAAGTGTGATCACAGATCTCACAGAGGGTTTCGTTTAATATTCCTTTAAAACACTTTATCCTTTTGTGAAATCTGTTAGTTCCACATTTCGCAACCAGGGGCGCACTCTATTCTACACAAACCTCTATCCAAAGGAAACTCCGTTTTACAACCTATGCGTAGGTATATTAGTCGAGGGGATCGGGTCTATAGCACCCGAGATAGGTAGGCGCCCCAGGAAATTGCACGGAACATTCTTTTATAAGCTTTTTATTATGTGCTATGAACTATGTCAAAGTTTCCAGCAGATCGACTTGTTAGATTTCATAATTTTAACAAAATTGCGTTATGTTAGTTGCAAATTCCACCACCAGGGAGCGCACACTATTCATAACAAAAGTGTATCAGATCGAAACTCTGTTAAACAACCTATCAGTAGATGTGTTACTGGAGTTGGTGGCGGCCTTAAGCGAGAAATTAAGAAATTTGCTGAAAGTACTATTCGGAAATAGTGGTAACTAAAATTTTGACATTTTTATATTTCATAAGCAGCACGTGTCTGAGTATATCATAGTGCTCAAAAAACGACACCTAAAAAGGTCGTAAACGCTATTTTTTTAAAAAGAAATCCAGCGCCCCTCCCCCGCCCTCCCTTCACAGGAAATTGCATGCACCATTATTTTATAAGCTTTTTATTATGTGTCATGAAGTATCTTAAAGTTGCAAACGGATCGCCTTGTTATATTTCCTAATTTTAACAAAATCGCGTTACGTTAGTTCCGCATTCCACCACCAGGGGGCGCACTCTATTTTTAACAAAAGCATATCTGAACGAAACTCCTTTGCGCAATCTCTCCGTAGATACATGGTCGGGAGGGTGGCGGTGCAGTCTTAACCAACAATTTAAAACATTTTCTGCGATAACAAACGCTAAGATTTAATAAATAAATCTAGTCCCCCCCCCCCCCTCCACTCCTCGAAATATCACACTCCATTCTTTTTTACACTTTTTCTTATGTGTTATAAAGTATCTTAAAGTTTCGAAGACATCGAGTGGCGGTCTTAAACAATAATTTAAGATATTTCCTGAAATTGCTATTCGGAAATAGTGGGATGAACACTTATAAACCTATAAACTTTTTCATATTGAATAATTAATACTTATCTCATAGCGCGCCGTCGAAACACACCACGCAAATTGTTAATTTCCCAATTTAAATGAAATCTCCGTTAAAAAAGCACGTGCCTCCATCTTAATCTGGCATTTGATGGAAATAAGAGGAATTAATAAAATAATAATTAATATCTCAGCTCGTAATGAAGCAATCTCTTTGAACCGGGTATGTATGGAATCTGCGAGAAATTTCCAGCCCGGATGTCAAAAAATTTAATCGAAAAATTTAATATTTAAAAAGTTTGAATTTCGTATTAGACTTGCCTCCCCTTAAATTTCTCCCGCGCCGATATGTCGAGAAATGATGACAGTTGCCTTCCGGTGAATGGAAATCTGTTTTCATTGTTTTTAAAAACACAGAAATTAAATTTTTATCGATCGATTTTTAGTGGATTTTTTGCGTTCTATCCTATGCAGAAATTTGAAATTTATACCAAAATAAAGTAGAATTTTTTCCGCGTATTTCTACACCTGTTACGAATTTGTACGACCGATATTTCGGCAGATCCAATTTTGCTTTTTGAAGGTCCACTTCATTTATTGCTTAAAGTACTCCGTGGTAACCCTGCACCGGCTGATTTGACGGAGCATCCGCCGAGTTTACTGGCAACCATTAGGAGAAACTGGGGAGGATTTCGATAACGTGCATTTTCACCTGCATTCAAAAGGTTGATTGGTTAATTTTAGAATTTAATTAGCCCGTAATTAGGTTAATTACCAACTTTTTCAAAATTTTATGATTTGTTGTTTGATGTGAGGTGTTCAGCTATAAGTACCCAAAATTTCAAGTCTCTAACATGTATAGTTTCTGAGAACGGGCTCTGTGACGGACAGACAGACAGACAGAGGAGCGAGACGAATAGGGTTTCGTCAGATGAACGAAACCCTAATTAGAAAAAAATTAATATTTCGAAAACTAATTCGAATTTAAAAGTTCTAATACCAGCTTTGAGAACTGCAGATCAATACGGATTTTTGGTGTTCATTTCATCGCAATGTATTCCATATTTTAGGAAAAATAGCCGTGAAACTGAATCAGTCGTTTAATCAGTCGTTTCAAAGAATCGTTTCATAAATTCGTTTCATTAGGATTTTATATATATAGGGTAGATATTTAAAGATAAATTTTCGCGTTTCCTAACCGTTACAAATAATATCTTTATGTTTCATTTGAGAACCCACACTAGTAACGGGAAAAAAAATGAAAGCGCTAATGTTAAGTCTATGGGAGCATTATATTTTCAATTATATCGCTTCCTTTTAAACATTTTAAAATGAATTTTTGTTGCATAGGATAGCTGAGGACGCTCTATAACCGGGCTAGTTATTACTTTTTCGATTTTTGTTTCAGATATTTTTCTTTAAAATTACTTTTACTTTCATAACCGGTTGGAATCCGCTCTAAAATTTAAACTATCCTATTATATATAAAAAAAACTATAGCCAAAATCGAAAAGTAAAAGCTAGCCTCACTGTCGATAGTCACCAGATATCCTATGCAAAAAAAGAAAAAAAAAAGAAAAAGAAAAAATCATTCAAAAATATTAAAATCAAAGCGAGAAATATGAAAATGACCCCCCCCCCCCATAGACTTAAAATTAGCGTTTTCATTCCTTCCCGTGTCTGAAATAGGCGTGCATGCATCCAATTCTTTGAATAGCCTTGTATATTATTATATTTTTATTTTCCAAACATATCTTTCTAAATGTAGTTGAATTTGAAAATAAAATTAATCAATTTCTCAACAATTCTTCCTAGTTCTTTTGCGTAGCCCTATACGTAGTCTATCGAATTTATATATATAATCTAGTATGCAGAAATTTAGTTAAAAACGTATATCATAGCTGAAATCTCACTTTCAGCAATCATCCCTAATAGACAATACTTCATATGCAATATTGTATCCAATATCTTTTATGTGCCCCTGTAAATTAAATAAAATGTGATGCACATCATATTATAATGTAAGCATCATATTGTAAACCTCAGTAACGTATATGAATTCCATCTTGTTTGAAATCATGAAACATAACTAAAACACACTTTGCAAGCAGTTTTTTCTGTAATAAAACTGAACCCTTTTCTGTGACCCTGCAAATGAATGATAAATGCTTTGCTATCCCTTCAGAAAGCATGTTTTACTGCGCCTCATAAATTCATATCAATTTCATTATGTTGTAACAGAAAACGTTATTAAAATACCCCGCAAACGTTTTTTCTTCGTAGTCCATAATGTAACGAAATATACTTTTTAATTCCCCTGTACAAGTACCTATGCTCTTCAATAATGCGAATAAATTGTATGTTTAAAATTGTTTTATGTCATTAAAATACACGCAAATGTATTTTCCCACATAGACCATAATATAAAATACTTTTGAATGTCCATGTAAGTGAAGTATAAAATATTAAAATGTAATACGTATTAGAAAAAAAATTGCTAGCTAGTATATTTTTATAAAATGCTATATTTTATCTTACAGTTTCATAACTTTTAGTTTACATTATTAAAGTTAATGATAAATTTTCGCGTTTCCTAACCGTTGCAAAAAAAATATCTTTGCGTTCATTTGAGAACCCACGCCGGTTACGGAAAAAAAAAATAAAACGCTAACGTTAAATATATGGGAGCGTTATTTTCAAATCTCACTTCCTTTTTATCTCACTTCCTTTTTAACATTTTAAAATGATTTTTTTTTGTATAGGATAGCTGAAGACGATCTACAACCGGGCTAGTTTTTACTCTTTCGATTTTGGTTTCAGATATTTAAAAAAAATTACTTTTAATTTCGGAACAGGGGTGAGTCGTTTCTGAAAAACTTTCCTAATATATATATATATACTAAACTAAACTCTGCGGCTATACAATCCATGAGGATCAGGGCCGACAGTGCCCATCTCTGTTTTCTTGACCCTAGGCCCGAGGTGCTATACAGCATGCGTCCCTGCTAGGTGGTCAGCCTAACGCGAGACCCTCGGTGTTTAGTTCCCAAGCAAGCTTGGTACTCATTTTATCGACCCCAAAGGTATGAAAGGCTGAGTGAACCTTGCCCAGTCGGGAGTCGAACTCTCGACCTGCGGTGCGGCAGTCAGATGCCCTGACCACTACACCACTGGGCTTTATATATATATATATATATATATATATATATATATATATATATATATATATATATATATATATATATATATATATATATATATATATATATATATATATATATATATATATATATATATATATATATATATGTAACTATAATAAAAATATAAAAATCTAAAAAGTAAAATCTAGCCTGGTTGAAGATCGTGCTCAGCTATCCTATGTAAAAAACATCATTCAATAATATTAAAACAAAGCGAGAAATTTTAAATTAACGCCCCCATAGACTTCGTTTTACTTTCTCTCCGTGTCTGAAGTGGCCTCTTTAAAAAATATATCTGTTAAACAGGACAAATTTCGTTCTCCGACTGTTAAAGGTATACTGTCCCCTTAAAAATAATAAATATTAAAGTAATGAACTATAAAAATATTTCTTTAAAATTTTGAACAAGTTGATTTCAATTTTAAAGTTAACAATCTTTAAAACTTATTAACTTTAAATTCTGCTGATTTTTAATTAAAAAAACTGTTTTTCGAACGTAAAATGTTAAATTGTCAAATATTTTATTCATATACAAGAATAGGAGGCTTGAAAACCAGTCTCCTGGCCAGGCCACAAATATGTTCTAACAAATTATGACTTCGTAATTATTTGTTAACTATTTTAACTTAAAAAATAATTTAAAAAATACTCGTCTATTTTTTTACCATTTTACTTAATAAACTAGGACTGAAATTTGATTCCTTAATAACTTCTATATGTTGTAACTCCCTCTGTGCGGTTCTGAAATTGTTTATATAAACGAAATGTATAATTTCCTTCGTTATTCATAGAAATACAGAATTTAAAATATTTCATTCTTTCAAGAGTCTTTTGTTGAAATTAAACAATAATCTTAGAAAAAAATAAATCCTAGGTTTGGAATAGGAGTGATCTATTTTAACACGATACAATAATCCAATCACAATTAAATCGTTTCCATTTGCTAAAGTGTTTGGATACTAGCCAATCATATTTTTAATAGGCGTGGTTTTCATCGTCTTGGTAGAGGCGGAGAGCATAACATTACGAGGCCATTTTTGACACATTTTTCATCAAAATCTTTGCATATTTTGCTCAGCCTAATTGTAGTAGAACTATTGAAAGCATATTATTGGAAAGCTTAAACTCTATATTTTCGTTGTTATTAAAAAAATTTTCCTGAATTTTGCTGATATGGATTTTATAAGGCTAAAACGGACACAATACCTCGAATTTCACTGGATCCTAAATTGACAGGATCCTGAGAATTAAACTACAACGAAAATCGGAAAAGTAGAAAATAGCCCGTAAATAGATAGTCCTCAGCTATCCTGTGCAAAAAAAATCATTTAAAAATATTAAAAATCAAGCAAGATATTTGAAAATATTGTTGCCATAGACTTATCATTAGCGTTCGAACTTCAAGCCGTGAGTAGTGTGGCCTCTTAAGTGCCACTAAAGCAGTCAATGAAGCCTGTTAGATTACAGGAGAGCAGAAAAAATTTCAAAATATTTTCTGCTCTCCTGTAACTTCTATCATAGATTGCTCCTTAAATCATCATTTTACCTTTTTTAAGCATAATTGGAAAACTACTTGGAAGAAAAATGTGCAATTTTGGATTTCCATAAAGCAGGACTTAATAAACCTAAATCCATAAAAAAAAAACTGTAGTTTGCAATTCATAATTTTTTCGAATATTAATTTTGTAATTCATAATTCATATCATAAAATTACAAAAATTGCAAAGTCAGCGCATTTATGTTTGGGTATATTAGTATTATTGCTACGCAAAATATTAGCACATTAGGAGCATAATTTCAGAAGATATAAATAAAAATATGAAAATGTAATTTAATATTAGAAGCACTAAATTTTGAATGTTTATAATTCAAAAACTTATCATTCAAATGACTTGAAATTTGGTGTCTAGGGATAGTTTGAACCGAAGTTTTGAAATATCTAGTTAAAATTGGGTATTGCCTTTAAAAAAATGAAGTTATGGTTCGTTTTAATATGTAGATGGCCCCCTAAGCAAATTTTATATACGTCATTTTAAAGTAGACTTTATTTCCAGTCATTCGGTACAAGTAACTTTTGTTATATACCCAAACATAAATACGTCGAATTTGCAATTTTTATAATTTTCTTATATGAATTATGAATTATGAAATTAATATTAAAAAAAATGATGGATTGCAATCTACAATTATTTTGATGGATTCAAATTTATTAAGTCCTGCTTTATGGAAATCCAAAATTTCACATTTTTCTTCCAAGTAGTTTTCAAATTATTCTTAAAAAACGGCAAAATGATGGTTTAAGGGGTCGTCTATGATAGAAGTGACTAAATATTTTGAAATTTCTCATGCTATCCTGTAATCTAACAGGCTTAATTGACTGGTTAAGGTGCCTTGATCAAGAAGGGAATCAACAATCGAGTACCGAACTTCAATTTGGATACAGCCCTTAAAATACGCTCATTTTAAAATAATTAATTTCTCGGAAACTTATGGTACGAATTGTATAAAAATTTGTTTTTAGACTAATTGGAGGGTGTAGAGTTCATTTATGCTGTCAGAATTGTGTACTGCTATTGAAAAAAACAAAGTTATGCTTCGTTTTAATATGTAGATGTTTTTTCATACATCAAAGCAAATTTTATATACATCATTTAAAAGTCTTTATTTCCAAAGATTTTTAAAGACTTTATTTCCAATCGTTTGGTACCAGTAACTTTTTTCTACGATAATTTGTTGAGGAGTTAATAGGGGGTGTTTACTTTTTTACCCACTACTGTACATACATTTAGTGTGCACTCCTAGCTGTGCAGAACCCGTTACGTACAAGTAGTGCACAATCCTAGTTGTGTAATTCTCATTATTTACAGGCAATGTGCTATACAAATATTAAAATGAAACTGAGAAAGTGAAAAAAAATAATAATAATTCTTACACAAAATTGACAACATTGACATTTTAACCTTATGTATTTAATTTGCTTTTAAATATAAAGTACAGTCAGTTTCATACTGACATAGCAATTAACTTATAGATTTGGGAAATGCATAATTCTTTTTTCTAAACCTGGATGTAAATGTGTTAAAAGAAGCTTAAAACTTGACTATTCATCAAAACAAAGCAGTATTTGGTGAACTAATGAAGACAATCTAGCAAATATGCAAGAATGTCTTGTAATAAAAAGAATCACTCCTCGCTTTAATATAATAAACATATTCCACGCTAATGATTAATTGCAAGCAATCTAACGCAAAGTTTACTTTACTTTCTGTGTCAAAAATAATTCATTATTTTGCAGAATATAATAATAAAGAGTAAAGTATAATAAATTAGAATAATAAAATCGTAAAATTGTGAAACTGCTCAATACATGAATAAATTTATCTGTTATCTTTGAAGAATTTATCTTTGAAGAGAGATATCGTTTTTAATTTTAAAGAAAAGTTGGTTGAATTTAGTGAAGTGTATTAATACATTTTTAACTAGTTTGTTATAAATAAGGAATTTAAACCAATTTTACAAAATATTAATTTTATTAAGATGCATTTTGCATAAGATCATTATAAATATACGATATGCAGACTTTTAAAAATCTGTAGCATAATGTGCAGCCTATCAAAATATTTATAGAAAAAGGTTACACAGAGTGCACTTCTTGTTATGTACAGGAAGCGTGCAATCCTACCTGTGCAGTTCTCGTTATGTACAGGTGGTGTGCAATTCTGGCTTTGCAGTTCTTGTTCTGTACATTCAGTGTGAAATCGTACCTGTGTAGTTCTCGTTATGTAGATGTAGTCTGAAATCCTAGCTTTGCAGTTCTTGTTGTATACAAGTAGTCTGAAATCTTAGTTGTGTAGTTCTCGTTATATACAAGTAGTGTGCACTCCTACACTGATAAAAATATCGTGAAAAATAACCTCTGATTTTAAAGACTATCTACTTTCTGATCAATGAGAACGTTCCATGGGCGTTTGTGTAGCGTTCTCAGTGGCCAGAAAATAGATAGTCTTTAAAAACAGACGCAAATTTTCACGATATTTTTAACAATGTAGCTGTGCATTTCTCGTTATGTACAAGTAGTGACCAAACCTCGCTTTGATGTTCTCGTTATGTAGAGGTAGTGTGCAATCCTAGGGTTTCTTTCTTTCTAACCGATAACCACGACCAGACCTGCCAAATTATCCCAGCTGAACGGGTTTGATACCTAGTATCGGGGCGGGTGACCGCCTAATCGCCGCGTAGCAGCAATAACCCTAACAAGATCTTATCGACCGTGCCGATTGCTTAGTTTTGAACGGTGTTATGTCAATTGCTTAACATTTACATCCTGTTTTTTGGAACCTGCACATTGCTACTCATGTTGATCTCGTAATTTGGAACCTTGGTCAACTAACGAGACCTTCACCTAGAGAGGCATTTCCAGAGGTATAATTCACAGTTAACTTGGAGGACTTTGCACCCACGACGGATTTCACCTGCACCAGGCGCCATTAGCGTACACGGCGGATAATATACGGCCAGCAGTAGGCCTCGATCCCGCGGTCTTCAGCTGCGGGTTCGATGCTCTGCCAACTGGACCACCGCTGCCCGAACTTCATCTGATTTTCCTGGAGTTTTGAAGCCGAATTGTTGGTGCAGAATTGTCATTAGAAAATGGATTTAGGAGGGGGAAAAGCAAAAAATGGGTCACCGCAGATAGACAAGTTGCACCGTAAGTTAATTTTTAAAAGTAAAAGCAATCTTAGGCTTAAAATGAAACTGAGAAAGCACTTAAAAAATAATAACAATTCATAGATAAAATTAACATACATGACGTTTTGCGCTTATTTATTAAATTTGCGTGTTAAGTATATATTACAAACGGTTTTCTGCCTTATGTAGGTAGTGACACATACTTTTGGGAAAAGTATAATCCACTTTTTAAAAGGTGCATGTAAATGTGTTAAAATAATACTAAAACTGGACTATTCATCAAAACAAAGCAGTATTTGGTGCATTAATAAGGACAAATTATAGAATATGTAAGAATGGTTTGTAACGAAAAGAATCATTGTTATCTTATAATAACATTATTTCACGCTATGATTAATTACAAGCGATCTAACGTAAGGTTTACTTTTCTTTCTGTGTTAAAACGAATTCATTACTTCGCAGATTATGATGATCAAGAGTAAAATGTGATAAATTAAAATAACAAAGTCATAAGTTTAGCGTGAAACTTTTGAAAATGCTTAATAAGTGAATACAATTATTTGTTAGTGTATTTTGAAGAGATACATAGTTTTCTATTTTAATAAAAGTTCCGGATGAATTTGGAGAAGTGTAATAATAAATTTTTAATTATTTTGTTGCAATTAATGAATGTAAATCAATTTTACAAAAATTTGATTTTATTAAGATACATTTTACATAAGATCATTATACAGGTATAATATGGCACTGTTAAAAATCTACAACAAACTGTCGAGGCATTGAAACGTTTTTACAGAAAACGCTTACACAGAGTGCAGTTCTCGTTATCTACAGGTAGTAGCTTTGCAGTTCTCGTCATGTGCAGGTAGTGCCAATCCTTGAGTTAAAATGAAACTTAGAAAGCATTTAAAAATATTAACAGTGCACAGACAAAATTAACATACATTACTTTTCAGCCTTATTTATTTAATTTGTGTGTTAAATATAAATTACACACTGTTTTACCATTAAACAGCAAATGGCGCATACTTTTGCCAAAAGCATTATTCACTTTCCTAAGCGTGAATGTGAATGTGTTAACAGAAGGCTAGTATTCATCAAAACAAAGCAGTATTTGGTGCATTAATCAGATCAAATTAAGAATCGGGAAAGATTTGCAATAAAAAGAATCAATCATCGTTATCATATAATAACATTACTCCACGCTATGATTAATCGCAAGGGATCTAACGTAAATTTTAGTTTTCTTCCTGTGTCAAAACGAATTCATTACTTCGCGGAATATGATTATAGAGCATAAAATGGTATAAATTAATATACAAAATCATAATTTAGTGAGAAAATGTTTAATACATGAATTTAATTATTTGTCAGGGCATCTTGAAGAGAGAAAGGGTTTTCTATTTTAACAAAAGTCCAGGATGAATTCAGAGAAGATTATTAATACATTTTTACCTACTTTGTAATAAATAACACTGGTCAACAAATTTGAACTTTTGCTCTGTCCTAAAACAGAAATTAGTTGTTTTTTATGCGGTTTTTTGTGCTGATTCCGAATCTAGTTTTAGATTTACTCCAGCACGTCAAGTTTGAGAGATTTTTGCATATTTCAATTATGCAAATTTAGTCAATTTTATACAATTATTTGCAAATTTAAGGTATAAAGCAATATCAGACAGGGTTTTTTTGTTTTATATTATGATTACTACCTAATTTACTTCACAAAAACGTTGTTTCTGAGATTATACTGACATGTGACTGTGAAATATTGTACCTAATTTGCATATTTTTCATGTTTTTCAAATAAAGTTTCTTGACGTTCAAATATTTCTGCCGCACGAGTACGCTGATATGTTTCTAAACCAGTTTTTTGAGCTGATTTCAAATCTTGTATATGTTTTCTTCTATCACGTCTAGTTTTTGAAAAAAGTGAAATTTTAGTTTTTGGTCAAAAAAGCCAGAAATAGCTTTTTATGATACTTTGTATGTTAAACTTCAACTATTTAGGATAGATTCTACTAATTATTTTTTTTTTGATTATATACATTTTTGTTTATGTCTCTGATATGAATCTGACTATGTTCACCTTCTTGTCAATGAATTACGCACCCCTAAAAAGCATCTTATATCAAACCTGTGTTAATGCCGTGCAAAAGTAGAAAATCATCTTACTCAAAAACTAGACATGACATAAGAAAACAGACAGCAGATTTGAAATCAGCATAAAAATCTAGTCTAGAAAAACATTACGTCAATTCTGTGGCGAATATTTTAAGGTTGATAGTGATGTAAACATTACACCATAGAAAAATATGAAAATTAGGCTTAATAACTGATAAATAAATGTTAAGAATGTGCAAATCGTGACATTTATCTGAAGCAAATAGTCAAGTAGTCATTACCTAGAAAACGTAATTAGATGTGACATATATTGTACCTAAAATTTGCATAAAATAGTTTAAAAAAGCTTAAATTTGCATAAATTTAAATATGCAAATTTCTCAAAACCTAGACCACCTAGAGATAAACGGAAAACATATTCGGAATCAACGCCAAAAACTGATCTAGAATCAACTAATTTTAGTTCCAGGACAAAACCACTGTTGTCCAGTGTAATGATTTTAAAGAATTTTACAAAACATTGATTTTACTAAGATACATCTTACAACATCTTTATAAAGATATTCTGTGCATACTGTTAAAATTTGCAACAACCTGTCCAGCCATTCAAACGTTTTTATTAAAAAAAAAACGGTTACATACATTGCAGATCTCAAAATGTACAGCTTGTGTGCAATCCTAGTTATGCAGTTTTCGTTATGTATAGGCAGTATGCATTCCTAGAGTTAAAATGGCACTGAGAAAACATTTTAAAAGTAAGTATAAAAGGAAAAACATTTTTTTAAACAATTTCTTAAAAGCATTCACTGGTCATCTTGAAAATACAGCCTATTTTTTTTACTGTAGTTCAGGTATTTTTTGTAATCATTCCTGTTAAAATGATTTATTAATTATTAATAATTTAATAATTAATTTGACGTGGTCAACGAACTGTATTATAAACATTTCACTGCTTTTTTTACGCATGATAGAAATCTCAAATAAATGAATTTATTAAAAAATATATAACAATATGTATGCTAATCACTTATAATGAAACAAAGCTAAAAACAAATGCTGTAAAAGTGATAAAATGGCTTCATTTAGGTTAACGCTCGTTTCATCACACAAACGCCGATATTTTCAAAATCATTCATGACAGATGTATTTTAGAAACAAATTTTAAAAACAATAACTTGGTAAATAATGTCACGAGACTTCATGCATAATGAAAATTCGTGCAAACATAAAATAAAATGGGATATTTGTGAGCGTGGATTAATTTTTACTATTGTTATTAAAACCGCACAGCATCTCTTTCCAAATTTTAGGAGACGCAAGGGACACTGAATCATTTAAAATACTCTCGTTGAGTAAAAATATCTCTATAGATTCCCGGATAATAGATATGTAATATATACTTCTATAAATATATATATATATACTTTTTAATCTGTTTATTTTGTAATAAAGGGAACGGGAAAAAGAAAATGAAACATTATTTAATATATCATTTTAGACTTTCTAGATTTATATCTCGCCGTATAATCGTAAATTAATTAATATCTAACTATTAATTGATAAAAATGTATTTTTTTAATATTACACTAGTCATATTTTATTTATATTCTATTTTCTATTTTTAAAATTTTTAAATGTATTTGCAGTTACATAGAGCTTTCGCCCATTTTGACAAACATTTATTGTCGCATAATTAAATCCATATATATTTTTTTTTCAACTCCCATACTAATACTGGGTGATTTGTCACATGTGGTGGGCTAATTGGAAAATGCATTAAAATTAATATATTAAAAATAATTAAGTTGTAAAAATATTAAATTGCTGTATTGTCTTTGTAAACACATCTTACAAGGGAACCACTTTTAGAACCGATAAAAATTCTTTGTTAAAAACATATTTTATATACATTTTTACATTTTTCTTTTTATTATTGGATTTTTTTTTTCACGCCAAAAGTGATTTAAGTCTCTAAATATTGCGCTACGAAATTTTAGCTCTAAGCAATCTACTTTTTTTTTTTTTTTTGAAACCGGATGGAATAAATAATCGAATGTTTAAAATGAAATGTTGTGTCTTTTGGTAAAAGTAATCATAAAGTACATTAATATTTTTATACAGTTTAGAAAATATTATGTGCTTAATTAGATCGGACATTACAATTTCTACCGAAATAAAAACCACTGTTCACTTCACTCACGACAAACAGCTGTGATATTCGGCTAGTGTAGTCGGAATGCTCTATTTTTGAAAAAATGCCAATTTTTTACCCGCCAAAAGTGTGAATATAATGGTGTAATTTTTCTAAATCAAAGTCGTAGGTTTTTGAAGGGATTTTTAAACTTTTTTCAATATTTTATATTTATTATTGACTAATTTATATTTCTAAATGCTTTTCTTTAAAAAAAAAAAAAATCTATGTTAAATAGCCCGATACGTGGCCTCGAAAATAGAATTTTCAGAAAGTTATGCCGCTGTAAAATTAAAAAATATGATTTTAACAGAAAAAATTTATCGATTCTCATACATAGGGCACATATAGGGCTTTAAAACAATGTACAAACAACAACACAATATAGGGCTTTAAAATGCACTAGGTATCAATGATAGGTGCGAGTAGCACCAAATGTGGTTCCCTTGTTTGTACATATTTTTTTATAATTCTAGCGCAACCGGAACTGGATTAAAATTACATTGCAAAAATCCGTTTTTACATGCAAAAACCAGGTTGAGTTTAATAAAAGAGTATAATACTAACAGTGCATAAACGAAATTAACACTCATGACTTATTTAATTTTCGTAATAAATGTAAATCATACACAAAGTTTTATCTTTAAATAGCAAATGGCACATACTTTTGCGAAAAGCATAATTCACTTTTCTACACCTGGATGTAAATGTGTTAAAAGAAGGCTGGACTATTCATCGAATAATTAAAGCAGTATTTGGTGCAATAACCCTTTAGGTATTGGATTATGAATTTATGAAAATTTTATCTTCTGAAGCATTTTTCGTGAATTGTTTAAACTACATTGGAAGATTTACATAATCATTTAATAAGTTTTAGAAGGATTTCAGAAGGAATGAAGGATTTAGAAGGATTAATTAAACTTGAATTTATAGGGATTTTGTGCAATCTTTATAATCTCACTCAAATTTGTTATTTTAAGTATTTTTCATAGTATTTTGTAGAATTATTAAATGCACAAGTATAAAATTCTTACTATAGAAATAGTTCCGAATTATAAAAATCACCCCCCCCCCCCCTCGCTTCCAACGCCAAGAAGGCTGAACAGATGCGGAGGCAAAAGAAATCAACCTTTTAAAAATATTTTTGTTTTGTGCAACCAATAATGTTTTTGGAACAAGATACAGTAATGTATCTATTCCCCATTCTAAACTGTATTAGAACTAATTGATGTATTAAATGAATTTTAAACAAGTTATTTTAATGGTACTTATAACTACCTTCAGTAGATAAAGGTTTAATGTGGACGAATTAGCCAATATGCAAGAATAATTTGCAATAAAAAGAAACAGTCATCGTTATCGTATAATAACATTATTCAACGCTGAGATTAAATGTAAGCAATCTAACGTAAATTTTTACTTTGCTTCCTGTGTCAAAACGAATTCATTATTTCGCAGAATATGCTCATCGAGCGTAAAATGTGATAAGTGAGTATAAGAAAATTATAAGTTTAGCGTAAAAATGTTCCATATATTTAATTATTTGTTAGGGGATTTTGAATAGATAGAATATCTTTGTATTTTAACAAAAGGTCAGGATGAATTTAGAGATGATTATTAATAGTACATGCTTAACTAATTTTTTTATAAATAACGATTTTAAATCAATTTTACAAAACATTTATTTCAGTTCATAGACCTTACATAAGATCTTTATAAAGGTATTAGCTAACCTACTCGGCGTTGCCTGGATCCATCAAAGAACAGCAGAAATTGCGAAAAAGTTCTGAAAATCATAATGAAATAAGGCGAAAAATGTAAAAATCGTTTTGAATTTCAAATAGACTTCAGAAAAAGAAAATAAAAGAAAGAAAAATCATGCTTCAAGCATAGATTATGAAACACTTTCTAACACATTCAGAATAATGTAACAAAGCTGCAACGTTTAATAAGTTAAAGTATTGTGTCTAATTCAACCACATGGAAATGCTTAACACACTTGAAAACCCAATTTAAGCTGTTCCCATCTACAATCGGAAAATTATCCTAGTTCTTTGAGCTGCCCTGTATATAGATTTGTATGTATTAACTACATGCATGCCAAAATTTAGTTCAGTTAAGAAATACATATGTACATTAGTTGAAATTGCCCCTTTAGCAATTTCCGCTAATAAGGAGAATGGCACGTGAATTCTTTTGTACAACCCTGTATATAAACTATACAATTACAACAAAATACAACTCGTGAAATGAAAAAAAAAGGTTAAATTTAAAAGCGCATGCCGAAATTGAAAACGCACTTTCAGTTATTATTACTTAAAAACAGTGCTGTAATCTATTTCCTTTGTGTGCCCCTGTAAATGAACGAAAAATGCTATGAATGCCCTATTCTATCGTAATCATCTTGTGGTGAAATATTCAGTGATTTATATTAGTTTTTCAATGCATTTGAAATAGCGTAATGTTGTTAAAATACTCTGCAAACGATTTTCCCCCATATACCATAATGTAATGGAATTCTTTTCAGTGCCCCTGTAAAGGAACTATTAATTCCACATACTTTATATACAATACCAAACATGCTTAGGTGACCCTAAATAGCGTTTATCAATTGTATGAAAATCCGGGCATATTTACGGAAGTTAGAGCGTGGACAGACGGGCAGACAAAACGAATGCATAAACACTTTTCAACTTTGTTGAAAGTGTAAAAAAAATTCTATATAGGGTTAGAAGATTGAAACAAACCGTAGCAAATCTCAAAAACACACTAAAAATCACATAAAAAATTCACAAAAAATTCAAAAATTGCTCTACGAAGTTCAAATAAACTTTATTGAAAAGAAGGTAGAATTTAGAATGTTAGGTCAAAAATTCACAGTTGATCGCGGAAAAAAAAAAAAAAAATAAAAATAAAAATAAAAACTGCATTAAAAATCGCAAAAGTTTAACATATCATGAAAGTCAAAATTTACTATATTTGGATAAATGTTTCAAATATAATTCCGTTGACAAACGTCAAGCCTTGGAACGCAGAAAAACGTTAAATAATCGCGATAAAAGTGGTTAAATAGCAAAAATCGCGGTATTGAAAAATGGTATTAATCGCATTGGAAAATGCATTAAAAATTGCATTGAAAAACAATTAAAAATCGCTAAATATTAAAAAATGCAGAAGTCAAAATTTACTCTAATGGGTAAAAATAGTAATCGAAAATCTTTTGTGAATGATAAAAAATTGACGCGGCACGTAAAATCCTGAACAATCGCTAAAAATCGCATTAAAGATCGCTAAAATTCAATATCGTAAATGGCGATCAGACTAAAAGTTTCAGACCAAATTTTCTCCCCCTAACGTTAAAAAATTGCCGTAGAACTAAACAAAACGGTAAAAATCGCACTGAAAAATACATTAAAAATCGCAGGAGTCAAAATTTACTCTAATGGGATAAAACATTGTAAACGGAAATATTTCATGAATGACAAAAAATCGACGCTAAGCGCAAAAAATCGTTAAAGATTGCATTGAAAATCGCATTAAAAATCGCTGAAATAGTAGCAAACAAAATTTAATACATTAGGTTGAAAGCTTGAAACAAAATTCTTTTTTCCAATATCAAAAAATAGCTGCAAAAATCTGAAAAAACACTAAAAATCGCATTAAAAAAATTCGCTAAGATTTCAAAAATCACTGTACGACTTTCGAATGAACTTTATTGAAAAGAGAACAAAATTTACTGTATTGGATTAAAAGAATGAAACCATATTCCTTTCACTAATGTGGAAAAATATTCTCAAAACATTCAAAAAGCGATAGAAGTAGCATGAAAAATCAAATTAAAATAATTAATCAAAAAGTCGAAAATCGGACTTCAAGGTACAGAGCTTCATATACAGAGGTACCTGCCTCCCAAATTCTGTAGCTCTACGTCCAGCGGTCTCTTCAGAATTCCGTCGAAACACTCTAGACGCTCGTTCTCGCTTCCTGCGGCACCGTATAGCAAGCGGGCTGCGCACGCTGTGCAAAATCTATTAGTCTCGCTTTCTATCACCAAGGGGCGCACTCTGTTCTAAACAAACCTATCCGAACGAAACTCCGTTATTCAACCTATCCGTAGATATATTACTCGAAAGGCTGGCAAAACGCAAAACATTGTAAAAATCTCTAGAAGGCACATTGAAGATTCATTAAAAGATTCAATTCTATAAATAATAGAGTATATCTATATTATAAAGGACAAACATATCTGTGCGTAACGCATACGTCATTTTGCGAATGGCAACACTTTGAAATTTGAAATAAAATTTTGGTCTTGCAATTTTCTCTACTGCAATTTTTTTAATTTCTAAACATCGCACATTTTAAATTTTTACACCGTCGTATAAGGAAAAAAATGCTCTTTTAAATGCTATTTGTTTGAAAGCTGTATTTCAATTTATTTTTGAGATATTAATTTTTTTTTGTAGTTTTTAATAACATTTTTCTTATTGTGGCAACAAAAGTACCTCATTTCTATTGAAAGTAAATGGAGAATAGTCAAAAATAGGCGATACTGTATCTTTTTGTTGCCATTTTCTCACAAAACCTGAAAAAAGTTGAAATTAAAATATGAGCTATTTCAAGAATATTGTCTGTTATTCTGTGATAATGACGTCATATGAATACTTTTCTATAGACGAAGTTTGAGACTGGATTGTAAAAGTGAATTGCTTTAGCGGATGGAAATGACGTCATTTTATAAAAAAAAAGAAGCGTGTATTTTGATTCTTAAACCTGAATTATGTTTTGTAGAAGTGCGTCATTTTCACAGCCCAGCTACTTTGAAATTCTTCATAGGTGAAAATACTTCACTTTTGAATATAATGTAATCGAAAGAGTCTCAATTGATAACCACATCCTAATAACTGATCTTTATTATAATTTACTGATTAATTAGCTATAAAACAACAAACGTATTTGTGCGTAACGCTCATGCCATTTTGCGAATGTCAACATTTCACGATCAAATTTGGGTCTTGAAATTTTCGCTGCTGCAATTTTTTAATCTTCTGACCATCGTACATTTTCAATTTTCGTCGCATAGGGAAAGAAATTTACTTTTAAATGTAATTTGTTTAAAAACTGTATCTTAATTGACTGATGTATTATATTTTCTAAAATAATTTTTAAGCATGATTTTATTTTAAGTTTATCTTATCACGTACCGGTTTCAATACTTACATAATAATAATAAACAATTTGCACATAAAGCAACAAACATTTTTCAGCATTTGTTTCTGACTATTTTTGCATAACGAAATTAATACTTCCTTTATAAACAAATAAAAGAATAATATTAAAAAAAAACCACCAATCTAGCATATTTGTGAAAGACAAATTAACGAAATTAATACTTCTTTTATAAACAAATAAAAGAATAACATTGAAAAAACACAAATCTAATATATTTGTAATCGTACAATTTAAATTTTTAGATCACCAAATAAGATTTTTTTAATTGAATTTGCTTGCAAAGTTCATCTCAGTTTATTGTTGTCTATGGTTTTAAAAACAATTTTAAAGCATGAAATATTTTTTAATTTATCTATATCGCGCGGTTAAGCCTGACTGCTGCACCGCAGGTCGAGAGTTAGACTCTCGACTGGGCAAAGTTCACTCAACCTTTCATCCCGATCGATAAAATGAGTACCAAGCTTGCTTGGGAACTAAACACTGAGGGTCTCGTGTTAGGCTGACCACCTGGCCGGAACGCATGCTGCATAACACATCGAGGCCAGAGTTAGGGTCAAGAAAACAGAGATGGGCACTGTCGGCCCAGATCCTTCATGGATTGTATAGCCACAGAGTTTAGTTTATATCGCGCGGAGCTTGATTACGAAAGCTTAATCCGTTTGCCCTTAAAACAAAATAAGGAGTTCATCATTTTCTTACGGCTAATATCCATTAAAAAAACTTCTCTATGAATAAATAAATAAAATAATATAAATAAAACACAAATTTAACAGACATGTATAAGCTCTGAAATTATCGGAATATAAAAGGATACCATAAGTAGCAAAATCTCAGTCAAATAACTTTAGCATGCGGCGAATAAGAAAATATCGCATTTGATAAATTTCAAAAATTTATTTGATTGTATAATTCGTATTTTTCATATGAAAAATGCTTTTTTAATGTAAGTGGGTAATCTAAAAAATTTATTGCATAAAAAAATATTAGTTTTCAATTAAAAAAACGTTTTCACCTATATTCTTTAACCCGGGAAGCCCGGGTACGATCCCCTAGTTCTTCATAAAAGCTAAAATTCAAAAATAGTAGAGGACGAAATTTACTATATTACCCTAAATGTTTGAAACCAAATTCCTTTTACCAATGTCAAAAATTTGCCGTGGAACTGCAAAAAACGCTAAAATTCTGAGTGAAAATCGCAGAAAAAGTTGCTAAGATTCAACAAAGTGGAAATTGTACGCCAAACGTGGCAAATGAGGTGCGTTGGTACTAGACCCAGTAATATATGAAATACATTAACATAACTAAAATGCGTCGTAAAAAATGTTTCCCCCTATACCATATGTAACGGCATTCTTTTGTGCAGTCCTGTAAATGAAAAATAAATATTTTTTGCACCACATATGTTACAGAATATATATTTAAATACACTTCATAAAATCATTTCAATTTCATTATGTTCGAATGGCTGTAACATTATTAAAAACAATCTCAAACAATTTTTTGCCATAGGCCGTAATGTAATGGAATTCTTTTGAGTGTCCCTGTAATCCCGCACTTCCACCCACCGCGAACAATCTGCCTTACTAACAGCAGGAAGCCAAGGATTAAGTAATTTGGCTTCAAACTTTTAGCCTAATTAGTCCAGTCAAAATAGACATTTAACATGGCCAAAAGTGACGGAGAGCTAAAAATTTGCAAAAACCTTTAAGATATCATTCTAAATGAAATTCCAAAAATCTTAACCGATCTGGCTGGAGCAAAAAATTTTATTCAAGGTCAAAGGTCAAAGATTTAAAAAAAAAAATCGTTTTTTGCAGATATCGGGTAGACGTCAGGTTTTATCGTAAAAATAGTTGTTATAAAAATTGAAAATCTTGGAATTTTCTACGAAAAAGGTCTTTACATCCCCCCCCCCCCACCCCACCCTGTTTGTGAGAAATTGCGATTTCAAATCTACTACCGCTACATCCGCATATAGATGGCAGTGGGTGGTCATGTAGAAAAGCGCGTCTTTACGTACACACACTTGCCTAATATATATGTGCATAGATTGTATGTACACTGTTAAAAACTGCAACAACCTGTCCTGCCATTCAAACGTTTTTACAGAAAACGGTTACATACAGGGCTGTTCTCGTTATGTAGAGGTAGTGTGCCATCCTAGCTGTGCAGGTTTTTTTTTTTTTTTTTTTTTGGTTTTGTTTTTTCAATAATTCCTGTTAACATACATTAATTTGACGTGATTATCGAACTCGATTATGAAAAATTCATTTTTTATTTCAAATGAAAATCAAATTTCAAAGTAATTGCTTAAAAGGCGCAAAGGCCAACATAGTGAAAAAGATTCCAAGCCGGGACTCGAACCCGGGCCATCAGTATAGCGCACAGACGTTCTACCGACTAAACCACTTTGAACGATACCTAGCTCGGAAAATTTCTCACTATCATATGTTGGCAAGGCTACAAACGCAGCACAAGATGGAATATTTATCGTGAGAAAATAAACACGAAACATAATTAAAACCAGCATCGATAGAAATTATATTAAATTGAATTACTTTGCAATTACTTTGAATGCAATTACTTTGAAATTTGAAATTTGATTTTCATTTGAAATATTGTATGCAAGGCGAATGTTTCTCTCTGGAATAATTTCCATGTCTTAATATATTCATTTTTTATGCATAACAAAAAGATCAATGAATCAATTTATTAAAAAAATACACCATAGTTTTTGCACTTTTATTTTTTAAGAAAGGGAACTAGGAAAAGTAAATTAAATATTATTTAAGATATCTTTTCCGAATTCCTGAATTTATTTATAAACGTATAGTCGTAAATTAATTATTATCTAGCTATTAATTCATAGAAAGGTATTTTTTTAATATGACACTCTTCATTTTTTATTTATAATTGACTTTCTATTTTTCAGCTTTTTAAATGTATTTGCGGTTTTACAGAGGTTTCGCTCATTTTGGCAAACATTTATTATCGCATAATTAAATCCATATTTTTTCAACTCCCATACAATTGTACGAGTTAGAGAAAATATTGGTCGCTATATCACCGTTGGTGGGTTTATTGTAAAAGTCTTAAAATTAACGTATTAAATAATAATTAAGTTAAGCAGGCTCGTAATAACTGGTAAATATAATTACATACAATAGCAGTGTAGGCACATCTCCAAGGCTGTTTTGGACGATTTGGGCTCGGCTGAAAGTCGTCATCGCTGTCCATATCGGCACTCGAACATGCAACCTCTCGATCAGGCCAATGGGAAAAGTCAGACTTGCTTGGGGAACTCGCAAGAACAACAACAAATTACCACCACCTCATCCCACCTCCTCCTTTTGTACAATTTTCATACGCAAGCAGTTTGAAATAGTGTAACATCGCTAAGTTTTCGTATTGTTACTCTCAGTTGCTACACTCAGTTGTTTCGTATGTTAGAACATCAGTGAGGTTATGTATGCAAGCGTCTGTATATGGGGGCATTCTCACAATCTTTTGACTTTAGGGAATAAAAATCTGGTGAAATTAAACTTGCTAAAATAACATTTTAATCTAATAGACGAATGCCCTAATGATTCAAAATAAAGAAAAAATGATCAGCAGCGAAAAAATTGTTATTTAACTGAGGTTTACGTTTAACTTGAGAGTTTAATTTTCCTTACCATTTTGCCACTATAACTTTCTATTTTCTTCTAAATTTTTACTTATAATGAATTTGTCTAGCACCCACAGGACATTGAAATAAGAAATAATAACAATGTAGTATTTTTCGTACAAAATTTTGGTATAACATTGCCTTAAAGGGGTGTAGGGGTGTTAAAGAAAAGACGGAAGGAAAAAAGGGGATGGTATAAGGAAAAAAGGGACGGTAATGGTAAAAAAAGGAATGGTAAGGAAAATTACCACTATTTTTAGGCAAATCATGTTAAGACTAAGTGATAACCACAATGTTCATTTTAAACAGTTATTTACATTGGATTAAATAAAAAAAAAAATTAATTTACCTCGAAAAGTGCAGGAATAAACCTTGGGGGCGGTAAGACTACTAATAAAACCACCATGCTTGAAATTGATATTTAAATGCTGATTTAAATTTTTCAGTAAATTTCCTGCCAAAGAATTTTAGACAATCTTTTTCTAGCATACTTCTGCATGAGAAAAAACTTGAAAAAAATGCTGTGGCTGCATCTGAAGAGATTTTCTGTATAAGTTTAGCAAGAGGGAGAGTAAGGAATCTAAAACCCAGGGACAGACTTCAAAAAATAATAACAACCGTAAAAAGGTGGGCAGGTTAATTTTTTGCTACATATTTATATAAAACAAATGTCCCAGTTTCGGAAAAAAAAATTATATCGAATTACTTTTATTGAAACAATTTTATACAGATAGCTCCAAACCTAAAAATTGACATCAGGGACACGGGAGAGTATAGGAGTTCTCCTGGTATTTGGACCACCGGCATCGTTCAAAACTTATTTATCTCGTTAATATTGTTATGCAATCATGGATGGGATGTTCCCCAGTATATGAAATAAAAAAAAAACCCCACAAGAATATATATTATAATAAAAATTTTTATTCTGGGACTTAAAAGTAAAAATTTGTGAGATTGCCCCATATATGTTAAAACATCACTCTGTTTCTGCATGCAAGATGAGTTTTTTTCGTGTCTCAGAACATGAGTGGGGGGATGAATGCGAGTGTCATTGTTTCACATACATACACAAATATGATCAGATAATCAGCAGGCGAGATTTGGTTCTGTCGAATTATGCAGACATGTGTTTAAAAATCAGAACCAAAATTTAGTTAAATTTATATATAAATTTAAAGAGTGATTTCTTTTTAAAATCACTTAAAATAACTGCGTAATTTTAACTAATTTCATAAATGATCATCTAATGTAAGCTTACTGAAGTATTCAGATAAGCTGTCCATCGAAGTTGCAGCTATGGATCCGTGCTCCACAGAATCACAATCATCCTTGATTATAACGAAACAGCACCGAAAACTGGCGATATGAACAATTAAAATAACAAAACTTTGTAAAAAGTGACCATAAATAAAAATAAAACATAGGACGCGTTTCGAGCTAAAAATATTAACAGCTCGTCATCAGCTACAGTAAACACTTGTCCGTAAGGGGACAAGATCAAAATTGACCTTGTCCCCTTACGGACACGTGTTTACTGTAGCTGATGACGAGCTGTTAATATTTTTAGCTCGAAACGCGTCCTACGTTTTGTTTTTATTTATGGTGATTTTTTACAATGTTTTATTATTTTAATCATCCTTGATTATTCTTGCGTACAATTCGCTTGAATAGCAGGCTTTATCAAAAACTGCAACTGGATACCATGCATGGCAGTCGTATATGTCACACATTTCTCTGAAAATTACGAATCCACTTATAGTACGAACTCCATTTTCAGAATATAAAAAAGAAAGAAAAATCATGCTTCAAGCATAGATTATAAAACACTTTCCAACACATTCAGAATAATGTAACAAAATTTCATAGTTTAATCTAATTCAACCCTAAGGAAATTCATAACACATTTGAAAACACAATTTCAGCTGTTCCCATCTACAATCGGAAAATTATCCGAGTACTTTGAGCAGCCCTATATATGATTAAAACAGTTAAATTTAAAAGCCTAATCCGAAATTGAAAACGCACTTCAGCAATTATTACTCGGAGAAAGTAGTGTTGTAACTGATTTCTTCTGTGTGTCCCTGTAAATGAACGACAAATGCTATGAATACCCTATTCTGTCGTAATCATCTTGTAGCAAATTTCAGAGGTTTATATCAGTTTCAATACGTTTGAAACAGCTGTGACGTTTTATCTGAGCACTCAGAGACCAGATGGCCATAGCGTAATAAACATTTTTATTTGGGACCTCCAGATGCCTATCTGTAAAATTCACATGTCAATGTTTCACAAAATCCAGATGGAACGTGTAAACAGATTTAATGATGTAAATATCTTGAGAAGTGCTGCGTAGCATTCTGAATTTGTGAGAACTTAAAGTTTTTGACGAGGATGACTCAAGATACCACGTGGGGTGGCTAGGAGATAGACTGATCTCTCGAAAAAGGCTCCGGAGATGAGATGCCTTTTGGACACGACCGAAAGCGGTCATTTTTCGGCTCTGCTGATGGAGCGATCCGCTCCGAAAGGGATAATTTTTTTATTATGTGTATAAGACTAATGTGTGCTTGCTGTGTGTGTGTCCATGTGCCGTCAATAAAACTGTAGAAAATGAATTCAAGGGTCTTTTTATTTTTAGTTACGAATCTTTCCTTAAGTTAGTTTTATTTGGCGTTACACAGCGTAATGTCATTAATATACTCTGCAAACGATTTTCCCCATATACCATAATGTAATGGAATTCTTTTGGGTAGCCCTGTAAATGAAATATTAATCCCACATACTTCATTTGCAATACCAAACATGGTTAGGTGACCTTAAATATGGACCATCAGTTGCATGAAAATCCGAGTATATTTACGGGAGTTAGAGCGTGGACAAACGGCTATACGGACAGACAAACCGAATGCATAAACACTTTTCAACTTTGTTGGAAAGTGTTAAAAAGAATATACCCAGTATACATGCTTTTCAGGATAAAAAACAGGCGCATCAGAATCAGCAGTTGATTCAAATACCCAGCGAGCAGACAACATCATGCTAATCCAAAGCGCAAAACTCGATTAATTTTGGGTGCTTTCGATGTAGCATTATATACAGGATTATTAAATAATAAAATTTAATTGTTGTATTGTCTTTGGAAGCACACATTTGTACATATTTTTTTTTTAAATTGTACTAGAGCAGGAAGTGGGTTAAAAAATGATTATAAAATTCCCTCTTTACGCACAACAAGTCGGAAATATTATGTCAAAAGTGGCAAATGAGGTGCGTTCATACTATAACTAGTTTTATAAATATTCAGATCTTGGAGCAATAGCTGTTGCACGCTTATGCAAAAATGCATTAATACAAAATTTATTACGATTATATACGTTAAATTCAGTAATACGGAAATAACAGGACTCCGCCTTAAATAGGACGTCATCACCATGGGAACCTAGAATCATGACCCATCACGGGATATCATTCATATAACTACGTATGGTAGGATTTTAAAAAATGAAGAAAACTTTTATTAATATCTTTTTATGTTTTGATTCGATTTTCATAAAATTTGAAATGTCTCGAAAAAATTCTGCATCGATTATATATATTAAATTTCAAACAATTAGGTTGGGTTGTTTTTGCAAAGTTATATATGCGGACAGACGGATAGACAGACGGATCGACCAGACGACGACTAAAGGTGCTATGTATTTATATAATTACGAACGCACCTAAAACCCAGGTTATGTTAAATAAAAGAATAGAATAATAACAGTGCATAGCCTAAAATAACACTCATGAATAATTAGGCTTAGTTATTTAACTTGCGTTTTAAATATAAATTACAAATGGTTTCAGCCTTAAATAGCATATGAAACACACTTTTAGCAAAAGCATAAATCACTTTTCTAAATGTATAAAAATTTGTGTGTGTTTAAAATATGTTAAACGAAGTCTAAAAATAGACTATTCATCTAAACAAATTAGCATTTAGTGCATTTATCAAGACAAATTATGGAATATGCAAGAATGATTTGAAATGAGAATAATCTCTCATCATTACTACATAATAACATTAATCTACTCTATGATTAATTGCAAGCAATCTAATGTAAATTTTACTTTTCTACCTAAGTCAAAACGAATTCGTTGCTTCGCAGAATGTGTTCACAGAGCGTAATATGTGATAAATTAGTATGATAAAATTCTAAATTTAGCATGAAGCTTGTGAAAATGTTTAACACGTAAATACATTTATTTGTTAGCTCCATTTAAACTGAAACACAGTTTTTTATTTTAACACATCTTCAGGATAGACAAGTTTATTAATAAAGTGTTTAATTATTTATTATAAATAATGAATGTAAATCAACTTTACAGAACATTAATTTCAATATTAAAAAGCAGAAGAACCAACGTTTAAAATGCACAAATAATATATGAAAAGCAGCAAACAGCTGTTTCGAATCTACTAGCGAGATTCTTCTTCAGTGCAAAAGGAACAGCGTGCTAGAAAAAGCAAGGCTGAGCAAAATCATAGACAGAGACGCGCTGGCTTTTATACCCTATGCGGGTGGCGAAGGCGCCGAAACAACCAATGAGAGAGAAGCAGTGGAAACGACTGGGTGGACAAGTAGCGACATCTACCGGAGAAGTAGAGAAAAGAAACCAAAGAAGGAGGAATTAAATCAACGCTTTCCAAATACTTGGAAAATCTGGAGTACTAGATAAATCATTGACTAAAGAGTGAGAATTTTTAATGATATGGTAAGCTTCCCAAAAATCAAGATCAAGGTTAGAAGAACATTTTTGGATAATGATGGCTGAGGAAAAATCGAACCTATGTTGAGAAGACCAAGAATGTTGAGCAATAGAAGAACGTTTGAGCTCCTGATTTTTAACATAACCTTCATGCTCTTTTAAACGAAATCTAAGAGCACGTTTAGTCTGACCAATATAAGAAAGACCACACTGACAAGAGATCTGGTAAATGCCCCAATTATCTAGGCGATCAACGGGGTGTTTGAGATTTGAAAAAGGGATTTTATTAACAGGAGAAAAAATAACTTTAAAATCAAACCTTCTTAGGATTTTAGCAACTTGCTGACTGATTTTAGGAAAAAATGGTAATACAACTGAAGTATTAGAGTTGGAATTAGAATGCTTTTCAGAATGGTCGGATTTCGTCAATTTCTTATAAATAGAATCGATAATATTAGAGGAATAACCACGATCGACAGCAATAGCTTTGAGGTAATTAAGTTCAGCACTAAGTAACTGAGGAGTGGAACAAATATTAGTAGCCCGAAAAACAAAAGTATTGAAAGCAGCGAATTTCTGGTTAGGGGGATGAGAAGAATACCTGTGAGGTGGGAGACTGACAGCAAAAGGTTTACGAAAGACAGTAGTCTGAAAGCCATTTTCACAACGAATAACAAGGACATCCAGGAAAGAAAGACAGTTATTGGTCTCAATTTCAGAGGTAAATTGAATGCAGGGATCAATGGAATTCATAATGGAGAGAATATGATTAATATCCGAATTCATAAATGAATTTCCTATATTTCTAATTCATAAATGAAAATTCCTATGAATTCGGATATTAATCATATTCTCTCCATTATGAATTCCATTGATCCCTGCATTCAATTTACCTCTGAAATTGAGACCAATAACTGTCTTTCTTTCCTGGATGTCCTTGTTATTCGTTGTGAAAATGGCTTTCAGACTACTGTCTTTCGTAAACCTTTTGCTGTCAGTCTCCCACCTCACAGGTATTCTTCTCATCCCCCTAACCAGAAATTCGCTGCTTTCAATACTTTTGTTTTTCGGGCTACTAATATTTGTTCCACTCCTCAGTTACTTAGTGCTGAACTTAATTACCTCAAAGCTATTGCTGTCGATCGTGGTTATTCCTCTAATATTATCGATTCTATTTATAAGAAATTGACGAAATCCGACCATTCTGAAAAGCATTCTAATTCCAACTCTAATACTTCAGTTGTATTACCATTTTTTCCTAAAATCAGTCAGCAAGTTGCTAAAATCCTAAGAAGGTTTGATTTTAAAGTTATTTTTTCTCCTGTTAATAAAATCCCTTTTTCAAATCTCAAACACCCCGTTGATCGCCTAGATAATTGGGGCATTTACCAGATCTCTTGTCAGTGTGGTCTTTCTTATATTGGTCAGACTAAACGTGCTCTTAGATTTCGTTTAAAAGAGCATGAAGGTTATGTTAAAAATCAGGAGCTCAAACGTTCTTCTATTGCTCAACATTCTTGGTCTTCTCAACATAGGTTCGATTTTTCCTCAGCCATCATTATCCAAAAATGTTCTTCTAACCTTGATCTTGATTTTTGGGAAGCTTACCATATCATTAAAAATTCTCACTCTTTAGTCAATGATTTATCTAGTACTCCAGATTTTCCAAGTATTTGGAAAGCGTTGATTTAATTCCTCCTTCTTTGGTTTCTTTTCTCTACTTCTCCGGTAGATGTCGCTACTTGTCCACCCAGTCGTTTCCACTGCTTCTCTCTCATTGGTTGTTTCGGCGCCTTCGCCACCCGCATAGGGTATAAAAGCCAGCGCGTCTCTGTCTATGATTTTGCTCAGCCTTGCTTTTTCTAGCACGCTGTTCCTTTTGCACTGAAGAAGAATCTCGCTAGTAGATTCGAAACAGCTGTTTGCTGCTTTTCATATATTATTTGTGCATTTTAAACGTTGGTTCTTCTGCTTTTTAATATTCTTGCACAAAGGCTTTATTTGCTATTTTTATTAATTTCAATGTCTGAAGTCTGAAGTAGCCATTCCTGAGGACTGTGCAAGAATTTGGATTTTGGCCCCTTAGTTAATTAGGTTTCGGAAAATAACGAAACACTAGCTGGTTAATCTGTTCTCTGCACGGGAGTTCATGAATTTAATTCTAAAACCAAAATTAAAAATAACTATTCGATTTAGAAAAATAGTTTTCTACTACTGTGCATTTTGTTTAATGAAATTTAATTTATTATGTTGCTATGGCAGCAGACGATAAAACGAAATCTTTAAAATATGGGAATAAATAGAATAAAATTTTGTTGATGTTTGTGATAAAATGTTTTTCTTTATTTTCTAAAAAAGGTAAAAATTAAAGACAATTAAATAATATGTAATTATTTGCATGAGAGGTAAAAGAATTATCGTAATACCCGCTACAGTTTCTTTGCATTGCATTGTGGCGTACGTAATATGTATAGCTCACATTGCCGTAAACATTTGGAACTGGTTAAAACTCACGCGATTACGGGTTGAACATAAAAAAGGCATGTTCGTTAAAAACATAAAAAAAAAATATATTTAAAATTTTCGAATTTTTTGCCCCAATCGCTCATGTGCTCCCTACCAGTAACTTGTGTGCCTAATTTCGTAGCCCTGCGCCTGGTGGTTTCCGAGTTTTTTCAGGTTACATAGATACGCGCATGGATTTTAATAGGGTAGATATCAGAGGCGTCGCGATGGGTGGTTATGGGGGGAGAGCCTCCCCCCGAATATATGTGAACTTGGGAAATTTGAGCTTAGAGTTGGGAAGTTATAGATTTTTGAAACACTTTTTCTTTTTTTTTTTTTAAATAAAAAGTAAAAAAAAGAATTTTTTATTGTTTTACTGACTATTTTTCTGAGTTCTGTAGTAGTAAAATAGATAAACTTTCAAAAGAAATACAATAAGCAGCCAGTATCAATTTATCATTACGTTTCTCTGTGCTACGAAAATTTTACGAAAATATCATACATCTACCAGAACTGAATTTCTCTACTGCTGTCTATCAACAATGTCTCTAATACATTTTCTCCAAAACTTTGTTCCTTTATCAAAAATTTAAAAATATGAGGCTATTTTCATATGAAGTACGATTATGACTATACGCAATTGAAGACAAAAACTTTCATTAAATGAACCGGTAATTATAATTTTTATGTTTTGAATTTCAACATTTTCTTTAGGAAGATTTTTTTTTTTTTTTTTTTTTTTTTTTTTTGTATAAGTATCATTATCAATAAACACACATTGAACCTGTCATTTTAGTTGGAAAATAGAGCAATTTGTTTTTCGTTGGGAAATTTTTGAATTATAAGATGGGACAATTTTGAACCCCCCCCCCCCCCCCGAAAAATATTTTGTAGCTACGCCCCTGGTAGATTTACAGTGAATCTTCCATTTTACGAAGTCTCAACGTTACTCCTAAACACTTCGTTATGAAGAAAATTCGTTAAATAGAAATCAACTCAAATTCGTGAAATTTGTATAATAAAATGCATACACATGCATAAAATAAAAAATACACATAAAATGGAAATATAGGAAAAATGTATTTTAATTCGGGTAGTAACTTTTTTTATGCTATGTAGACGTATGAGAAAAATTTAATTAGAATAATGTCAAAAAAAAAAAAAAAAAAAAAAACAATAAAGAGAGGTAAACGAAAACTGTATAACGCAGCGTAACTTTTCTCTTCTTTCTCAATGTTTCAATTCCTCAACTTTAAGAAAGTCTGTAATATTACTTTGTACAGGTTTCTCTCTATCTCTCTATTCTAAAAAAAAGTAACTACCGCTGTCACCGCCGCCGCCGCCGCCGGTTTTGATTTTTTTGTGACCGGAGGCCTTTCTTCGTTAATATTAACAAAAATAATGCATACAAAAATATGAAAATCGGTGGTTTTATACAGAAATGTTTGATAAACACGCTGATGTAGACAGTTTTCAAATCGAAGAATTATTTTAAGAGTTATTTAATGCTAAAGTTGGACAAAATCGTTCCACTAAAAAAGTTTTATAGCAGCAAAAACTGTACATGACAGTGTAATCATTTTTAGATCATTTTATGCGTTAGAATTTGCCGGAGTGCAGATTGCATTAATTTTTTTATTTTGACTCATTTTTTCAGGTTTTATTTCTATTTTAAATTCAAATTTTCAGCATTTCTAGACATATTTTTTACAGATTTCAGAAAATTGTACTAATTTAAACTGTTGCCAACTGTATAAAAAGCGCAAGCAATAATGTTTGCTTCAAATTAAAAATTTATTTACACGTGACTATCATAAACAGGAAAAAAACTTTCAAATTAGAATTAAATAATTACGTATAAAAAGCAGGAACTTATTAAAAATTACGTCATAAAAAGTATACACGTGAATTTTAAAAGAGAATGGATATTGTAAAATAATAAATTCATTAACATGCGTTAGAAGTCTTAGGAGAAATTACGTCATATTTACGTCACATTATAGTTATTACATAAAATGAACACAAAATAATATTGCAAAAAAGTTTAAATTTAGAAATTGCGCTAGACATTTATTTGATATTTTGAGAATTAATTTAAAATGTCTCATTTGAAAGAACTTTCTTTTCGCTTTGTTAAAAAATACCAGGAGACAAAGACTCTCTTTACTTAATTCCTTTTATATTAGCTTATTTTGAAATGTTGTTACACGTGTATACGTCATCAAGTTATTTTTATTTCGACGCTTTATTTGTGTTTTTATTAATGTTGTACGAATTTATTTGTTCTTTTGTTATTTAAAATAAAAATTACATCAATTTGTATAATTTGGCGAGTGGTTTGGCGATTTATATAATTTGGCGAAATTGGTCGACAGGATAATCAAGTAGTACCGCAGCGGATTTGGCGTTAAAATTCCCCAATCAAAGAGAAATGAATAGAAATTCGTTTATAGGGAGATCGCCACTGTTTTTAAAATTATAATTCAATCTTTCGAAATCTTTTTACAGCCGATCAAATTAGCGTGCATTTAGAGTCTGCGGTGTCTGGATGGGGGTTGGCGAGCGTAGCTCGTAGGGGGCCGAGCCCCCTAGTTCTTAAAAAAAAAGTAACTACGCTGTCACCGCCGCCGCCGGTTTTGAATTTTTTGTGACCGGAGGTCTTTCTTCGTTAATATTAAGAAAAATAATGCATACAAAAATATGAAAATCGGTAGTATTATACAAAAATGTTTGATAAACACGCTGATGAAGACAGTTTTCAAATCGAAGAATTATTTTAAGAGATATTTAATGCTAAAGTTGGACAAAATCGTTCCACTAAAAAGTTTTATAGGAGCAAAAATTATACATCGGAATTTAATAATTTTTAGATCATTTTATACGTTATAATTTCCCGCTGTGCAGAATTCATTTATTTTTTTAATTTGAATCATTTTTCGAGGTTTTATTTCTATTTTAAATTCAAATTTTCAGCATTTCGAGAGATATTTTTTACTTATTTTAGAAAATTGTACTAATTTAACCTATTGCCAACTGTATAAACAACGGAAACAATAATGTTTGCTTCAAATTAAAAATTTATTTACACGTGACTATTATAAATAGAAAAGATGCTTTCAAATTAAAATTAAATAATTGCGTATAAAAAGCAGGAACTTATTGAAAATTACGTCATAAAAAGTATACACGTGAATTTTAAAAGAGAAAGGATATTGTAAAATAATAAATTCATTAACATGCGTTAGAAGTCTTAAATAGGAGAAATTACGTCATATTTGCGTCACATTACAGTTATTACATAAAATGAACACAAAATAATATTGCAAAACAGATTAAATTTAGAAATTGTGCTAGACATTTATTTGATATTTTGAGAGGATCTTTGCAACTATTTTTGTTAGGAAAGCGCAAATAATATTTCATTTCTGACAAAAGTATTTTCACGTGAATATTTAAAAGATAAAGAAGAGCTTGGTCAAAATTACGTCAGAATAAAAAAGATTAATTTAAAATGACTCATTTAAAAAAACTTTCTTTTCGCTTTGTTAAAAAATACTAGGAGACAAAGACTCTGTTTACTTAATTCCTTTTATATTAGCTTATTTTGAAATGTTGTTACACGTGTCTACGTCATCAAGTTATTTTGTTTTCGACGTTCTATTTGTATTTTTATTAATGTTGTACTAATTTATGTGTTCTTTCGTTATTTAAAATAAAAATTATGTCAATTTGTATAATTTGGCGAAATTGGTCGACTGGATAATCAAGTAGTACCGCAGCGGATTTGGCGTTAAAATTCCTCAATCAAAGAGAAATGAAAAGAAATCCGTTTATAGGGAGATAGATCGCCACTGTTTTTTAAATTATAATTCAATCCTTCGAAATCTTTTTAAAGCCGATCAAATTAGCGTGCATTTAGAGTCTGCGGTGTCTGGACGGGGGTTGGCGAGCTTAGCTCGTAGGGGGCCGAGCCCCCTAGTCTTATAAAAAATACTCTGCTCATAACAATTTTCGCATTTTTGTTAAGTACCGAACAATTCATCTGTAACATTCTCCTGAAAATGGAATCCCCTTCTTATTGTATCGAAGGCTTTTAGCATTTCTTCTTTTGAATGGAAATGATTAAATGAATAAATAATTTCATTTTCATACAATCCGCTGAATTAAATTCATACATCCATCGCAACAGCAACCTCTCCGTTTGGACGTTGTGCACGCACGAAAGTGGAATAAACTTCGTTATAAAGAATATATTTTCGCAATATGGAGATTAATTTGTCTGTTAATGGTGTTCAAAGTCAAAATTCAGTAGAAAATTTCTCTAAGTAGAAAACTTCGTTAAAGGGAAGTTTGACTGTACTTTCTGAGTAAAAGCGTGAATCGAAGTCGAGTGAATCCGCGCCGAAACACCTCACTTTTTAATTTTTTTCGTCGAAATTTTATGAGATTTTTTGTTATTTAAAAGACATCTACTTATCCAAAATTTGTATAGCATATTTAAATCGAATCTGTTGATAAGCTCTAAAATATTGTCTCGAAATATGGATATACGCTTTTCTGTAACAACTCATCTGTAACATTCTCCTGAAAATGGAATCCCCTTCTTATTGTATCGAAGGCTTTTAGCATTTCTTCTTTTGAATGGAAATGATTAAATGAATAAATAATTTCATTTTCATACAATCCGCTGAATTAAATTCATACATCCATCGCAACAGCAACCTCTCCGTTTGGACGTTGTACACGCACGAAAGTGGAATAAACTTCGTTATAAAGAATATATTTTCGCAATATGGAGATTAATTTGTCTGTTAATGGTGTTCAAAGTCAAAATTCAGTAGAAAATTTCTCTAAGTAGAAAACTTCGTTAAAGGGAAGTTTGACTGTACTTAGGAGTAAAAGCGTGAATCGAAGTCGAGTGAATCCGCGCCGAAACACCTCACTTTTTAATTTTTTTCGTCGAAATTTTATGAGATTTTTTGTTATTTAAAAGACATCTACTTATCCAAAATTTGTATAGCATATTTAAATCGAATCTGTTGATAAGCTCTAAAATATTGTCTCGAAATATGGATATACGCTTCGTCAGGTAATGATCAACAGAGCGGGCGGATTTCTTAGTATTTTTTCATAGTTTTTATTTAACCTATAGCGTTCAAACAGCACGGTACTGTTTACATTTAAAGACATACTCTGAAAGACCATAAAGTAAATCTCAAACGCCGCAATGAATTCGAAAAAATATCGCATTAAACATTTGAAGAAAAAAAAAATGCAAAAGGTGTCGCTTTTCTGAAAAATGTTTCCCCTTTATGGCAACGACCCTCCAGGGCACACTTCTATTGGTATTGACAAACTAAAAGTATGCTTTTAAATCAGAAGCCGTCTTCTCATCAGCAATATAATCGGTTTTAAAAAATATTAATTTTAACCCTTTAAATACACCGGCAAACGCAGATCACTTCGCTCCTCATTGAGACGATATTTTTTTCTACGGTAAAAGTAACTAAATGTCCTTATTTTAACACAATTTTTATAGAGCATCTCAATAGAACATATTTACAGCACTTGCAAAAATTTCTAAACGTTCGGATGGGTAGAAATATTTTTTGCAGAGTAAAATGTGTAAAATTTTTGATGAAATTAGTATAAACCTGGGTGTTTTGTCGCGGTTAAAATACCAATGTCTATATACTTTCAATTCAATATTTTTTGCGATACATTAATTTAAAAATATTAATTCAGAAAAAAGGGAGTTATGTATGATTTTATATCTTTAATTTAAAGTTATCACGGGCACGGCAGTACAGGTCGCGTCAGTTATTACTAAAATAAATAGTCCTCATCTATTATATAGTCTATCTAAGATAATTGAGATTGTTATTAATGTAAATAGTAATTTCTGAACTACGATAAAACACGAAATACTTTTTAATTTCATGTCATACATTTATTTTTACAAAACGAATATTAGTCTATCGCATTCCTTCATGATTTAATTTTTTTTTTACTTTCATTTTGCTTCAGTAAACTTCTTATACAACACAACAAAAAGGGTTTATTGTTTATTAAGTATTATCACTCTTGTCAAATATAAAAATGTGGGCTAAATCTGTAGTAATGCTAGCAAATAAATTCAGAAGAGAAAATACTTCATTAAATCTACGTTTTTATGCACAAACTAAAAGGCTTTATTTATAACATTACACCGACTAATAAAGAAAATGTATTATTATATTCATTAAGTTTTATTTCTTACAATAAAAAAAATATTCTTTCAAAGAATAAATTAAACAAATAATAGAAATATATTAAACCTCCTTAATCAATTAGCGTCGCGATAAAATTAAATGATAATTAATATTCATTAACAAAAACTAAGTGCTCCAGACAAAAAAAAAAAAAAAAAAAAAGTATATTTTCTTACATTAATTCGAAAGTACATGTGTTCATTAATAATTTTAAATGGCCCTTTCCCGGTTTCAGAAGCGTTAATTTTTTAAATAACATTTTTAATGAATTTATTTTAATGCTTTTAACATAGTTGAAAAGTGTTTCTGACTTCGGTTTTTTTCTGTGTGCTAACTCTCGTAAATATACTCGGATTACCCTGTACATATTATATGTTATTGAAGTTCATTATTGCATGATCTATCTTGAAAATGTAGTGTGTAGCGTTTACAACTCGTTTATAGGGACAATCAAAATTATTCCGTTACCTTACGGCCAATAATAATAATTTTAAAAAATTCAAATGCATTTGAATTATGTTACACCATTTCAAACATAATGAAATTCATACCCATTTAGGACTTGCACGAAAACGTTTATTCTGTAGTGTATGTGGTGCAAACATTTTATTATTCCTTTATAGGGCCACACAAAAGAATTCTCTTACATAATGGTTTGTGGCACATGCATTCATATACATTTATATACACATACGTAATATTTACATGCATTTTTGACTTGCACGAAAGCATGTATTCTGTAATATAGGAGGTGCAATGCATGTATTCTTCGTTTACTGGACCCACACAAAAGACTTCTGTTACATAAAGGTTTGTATCGTATTTTAATTATATTACACTATTTCAAATAAAATGAAATCCTTATGCATTACTACAAGATACTTGTTGTAGAATGATATGTGCATAGCCTTTATCGTTCATTTATAGGGACACACAGAATATTTTGGATACGGAATTGCATCCAAAGTACTATCTATTAGCTATTGAAGTGCGTTTTTTGTTAGAGTATGTGCTGTTCAGTTAATCTAAATTTTTGCATATTACGTGGTGTGTATAAATGCTGTTATGTATCATATACAGAAAACCAACAGAATTCATAAGCATTACTGAGAATGACCGCAAATTGCCTAAAGCATGTTTATTTAGTTACTCATATTCAAGCTAAACTATATTCAGTATAGTTAGAGACGTTTGAATACAAATGAAATTATATACAGGACCATGCAAAGAACTTAATACAGAGCTGTCTGGGGATTATAAATTCTGGAAATGCGAGATTAGTAGTTGTAAGCGTGTTTTAGCCCGAATTAAATTTTAACTTAATATGTGGCGTGTATAAAAAATATGTAAGTATTATACAGGGGTGTACAAAAGAATTCAAGCATGTTTCCGTCTATTGATATAAATTGATGAAGGTGAATTTTCAACCTATTATGCGTTTGCTTACTAAACTAAATCTTAGTAGTTTATGTAGTATACAGGGTATTTCACTACCAGACCGACAAACTTACAGTAGGTGTAGGGGGCACAGAGACGACTCGAAATCACTTAGCAATGCAGGGTCGAAAATGCCGTAGTTGCGAGCGATGGTGCAAAGAAGCAGAGAAAAAGAACAGAAACAGCAATACATTAATGGGACGGAAAACATTTTATTGAAAGGTTGACTACAGAAGGTGTTCGGAATTACGACCAGAACTCGACACGTAGGCTAAATAGCGGCGCCGCATGGAATTCCTTACGTTCTGGAAGATTCCTGGCATGTCGAGTATCCTTTCGGAAGCTACAGATATTCTAGTGGTGAGGTCTTCAACTGAAGAAACAGGGGGGCGGTGTCAAGATTCTTGCAACTTCTGATCGTAATTTGGAACATCTTCTGTGGTACCACCTTTCAATAAAATGTTTTCTGTCCCATTAATGTGTTGCTGTTTCTGTTCTTTTTCTCTGCTTCTTTGAACGATAGAGTCGTCTCTGTGTCTCCCACATCTCCTGCAAGTTAGTCGGTCTGGTAGTGAAACGCCCTGTATATACAAAACTTTACATCATACACAGACATAAACGAATATTCATAAACGAAAAACATTCATCATAAACGAATTCGGGTATTTTTCGGCTGTTGGTAGTACTTCCTGATATCGAGTTTTCAAAGATATTATGCGATTTCCAAATGTTAATATTCCTATTTATACTCTAATGTCAATAACTGTTATATCTAATCTATTTCAATCACGTACTCCTATAATAATTACCATTTATGTCTTTTTTTTAGGGTTTCGTTCATCTCACGAAACCCTATTCGTCTCGCTCCTCTGTCTGTCTGTCTGTCTGTCTGTCTATCTGTCTGTCCGTCTGTCCGTCACAGAGCCCGTTCTCAGAAACTACATACATGTTAGAGACTTGAAATTTTGGGTACTTATAGCTGAACACCTCACATCAAACAACAAATCATAAAATTTTGAAAAAGTTGGTAATTAACCGAATTACGGGCTAATTAACTTCTAAAATTAACCAATCCACCTTTTTAACGCAAATTTAAACGGACTTACTCGAAATCATCCGTGTTTCTCTTAAGGGTTGCCAGTAAAATCTGCCGAATGCACGGTTACCACGGAGGAAATTAAGCCGAAAAATGAAGTGGAGATTTTAAAGCGAAATCGTATATCAGAAAATATTGGTCCGAGAAATTTGTATATGGAATAGACAGACACAGAAAAAAATCTACTTTCATTTGGTATAAAGTTCACATTTCTGCGATCTGTATAAGTTAAAATATCCACTAAAAATCGATCGGTAAAAATTTAATTTCTTTAATTGGAAAGACAAGGAAATAAAAAGATTTCAATTCGGCGGGAAAGCAGGTAGACATGACGACGCTGCGGTTTTCCATAATAGCATATTTTAATACGAAATTTTAACTTTTTAAATATTAAATTTTTTGATTAAATTTTTTGGCATCCCGATGTCAAATTTCTCGCTGATTTCATTGATACATTGACCATATCTAAGTCCTATCTTAATTACAAGCTGAAATATTAATTATTATTTAATTAATCGGTTTATTCCTATCAAATGCGTCGATTAAAAGGAAGAGACGCGCTTATTTAACCACGAATTAACTTAAATTAGGAAATCTAATAATTTGCCTGGGCTTTTTGAACAGCGATATGAGATAAGTATAACTCATTCATCATCAGAAAGTTTACTTCATACCACTATTTTCTAATAGTAATTTCAGGAAATATTTTGAATTATTGGTTAATACCGCCACTCAGTCTGTTTGAAACTTTAAGCTAGTTTATAACACATACAAAAAAGTGTAAAAAAGAATGGAGTGTGATATTTCGAGGAGGGGGGGGGGGAGCTAGAATTATTTTTAAAATCTTAGCGTTTGTTACCGCAGCAAATATTTTAAATTCTTGTTTAAGACCGCCACCATCCCGACCCATCTATCTACGGAAAGATTGCGTAAAGGAGTTTCGTTCAGATATGCTTTTGTTAAGAATAGAGTGCATTCCCTGGTGGTGGAATGTGGAACTAACATAACGCGATTTTGTTAAAATTAGGAAATCTAACAAGTCGATCTGTTTGAAACTTTAAGATATTTTATAACACATAAGATAACGTGTAAAAAAGAATGACGCGTGAAATTCCGGGGAGGGGGGCACTAGATTTCTATTTAAAAAGTTAGCGTTTCTGACCATTTTAAGTGCCTTTTTTGAGGTAGTCCTGAGATATATGCTACTTATTTAATATAAAATTGTCTAAAGTTTAGTTACCACTATTTCCTAATAGTAATTTCAGCAAATATCTTAATTTCTTATTAAGACCGCCACCACCTCGAGTAACATATCTACTTATAGGTTGTTTAACGGAGTTTCCTTCCGATACAGCTTTGTTAAGAATAGAGTGCACTCCCTGGTGGTGGAATGTGGAACTAACATTTTTGTTAAAATTAGGAAATATAACAAGGCGATCTGTTTGAAATTTTACGATAGTTTATAACACATTAGAAAAAGTTTATAAAAAATGGCGCGTGAAATTTCGGGAAGGTGGGGAGAGGGGGAGGGGCAAAATATTTCTTTTTTGTTTCATACCGTTTCAGGTGCGTTTTTTTATTGGAGTCCTCAGATACATGCTACTTATACTTATTAAATATAAATATGTCAAAAGTTAAATTACCACTATTTCCGAATAGTAATTTCAACAATTATCTTAAATTCTTGCTGAAGACCGCCACCCCCTCGAGTAACATATCTACTAATGGGTTGTGTAAAGGAGTTTCGTTCAGATACGCTTTTGTTAAGAATACAGTGATCTCCCTGGTGGTGGAATGTGAATTAACAGAACGCGATTTCACTTAAAGTAGGAAATCTAACAATTCAATCTGTTTTAAACTTTAAGATACTTTATAACACACGATAATAAATCATAAAGAAGAAGGGCGCGTCGCATTTCGAGGAGGGGGGGGCGGGGTTGAGGGAGGTGCGCGAACAAAATTAGGAAATATAACTGGACGATCTGTTTGAAACTTTAATATGGCTTATAAAACATAACATAAATTTTTAATATCAGGCCGCGTCAAAAATCATGGTGACCATCTGCCCACTCCCCCCCAAGGGGGGCACTTTTCTAAATTTGGCAGATACCCGTCATGTGATATATCGTAGCATTTTGGGGGGGGGGGGGGAGCGAACAAAATTAGGAAATATAACAAGGCGAATATGTTTGAAACTTTAACATAGTTTAGGATGTGTTTGCCAAAATTTAGAAGGTATTGCATGGCGATAAATGTACTGGACGTTTTGAAAGAAAGTGTTTTGAAAGGAACATTAAACGAAACCCTTTGTGCGATGTATGATCACACTTACCCACTTGTTTTCTCTATCCGACGGTGTAAAAAGTAATATTATCGGATGTTTAGAAGTTTAAGAATCAAATTTCATTTAAAATGTGTTGTCAGATTTTCTGGAAATTCGACGATGGAAAAGCATTTTCCCGAACAGCCAATGAAATGCTTGGATAATCCGTAAGTTTCAGGTGGATAATACGTACGAGTCGCAGGCGATTTTTGTCGCTTGGAATTTTTATGTGTAATAACACTATTAATGTTTAATTCATGGCATACGTAATGTA
Source organism: Maratus speciosus (assembly GCA_963932465.1). NCBI lineage: Eukaryota > Metazoa > Arthropoda > Arachnida > Araneae > Salticidae > Maratus > Maratus speciosus. The sequence goes on along the minus strand of OZ010799.1, from coordinate 348,817,164 downwards.
GGATCAACTCCGTGCGATTTTTTATGTCTTAAATTTTAGTCTTTGAAAAAATCATTTTCCAAATAGTCGTTGTAATTTGTTAAATTGCTTTTTTTTTTTTTTTTTTTTTTTTTTTTCTTTAGATAGTTAATGAAATAATTTTGACTTAAGAGTTAATCATTTGGAAAATACATATGTGCTTATAATATATATCAAATTTCATAACAATCCATCCTCCATCCATATGTTCTCAAGATATCATGCGTGCAATGACTTACGGAGTAAAAAAAAGAGCTGCTTTAATTCCAACAATACAAAAATTCTGTAAAAGTCTAGTCAGTTTATAGCGATAAGCATAACCTGTTGAATCAAAATTCAAAATTTCATGTTTATACATAAAAAAATTAAGGAAGATACACTAATTCAAATTTTTTATGTTTTTGTTGAATTCCGAAGAGTTTAAAAGGTACAAGACCCTTTAAAACAGCCTAAAAACTTAGTTACCGTTCAAATTAAATAGAAATAAATCTTAGACTTTTTCTATTTTTAAGTTGCAAATTTTTTCAAAAGTATTGCAAGTTTTGTGTTACGTTTAGGATGGATGTATACAAAATGATAAGGTACAGTTGTGGGAAAAAATAGTTAACACCCCCTACTAACTCCTCAACAAATTATCGTAGAAGAAAGTTACTGGTATCGAACGATTGGAAATAAAGTCTAATTTTAAATGGTGTATATAAAATGTCCTTAGTGGGTCATCTACATATTAAAACTAACCTCAACTTCATTTTTTTCAACCAAATTTTAACAAGATATTTCAAATCTTTGGTTCAAACTATGCCTAGTCACTAAATTTCAAGTCATTTGAATAGTAAGTTTTTGAATTATAAACATACCAAATTTAGTGCTTCGAATGTTAAATTACATTTTCATATTTTCATTAATATAACCTGAAATTGTACTCCTAATGTGCTATTTTTTTGTGTAGCAATATACTAAAATACCCAAACATAAATGCGTTGAATTTGCAATTTTTATAATTCTATGATATGAATTATGAAATTAATATTCGAAAAAAATATGAATTGCAACCTACAATTTTTTTGATGGATTTAGATTTATTAAATCCTGCTTTATGGAAATCCAAAATTTCACATTTTTCTTCCAAGTAGTTTTCAAATTACGCTTAAAAAACGGCAAAATGATGGTTTAAGGGGCCTCCTATGATAGAAGTGACTAGATATTTTGAAATTTCTTCTGCTATATCCTGTAATCTAGAATTCTTCACTGACTGCTTGAGTGATACTTAAGATGCCTTGATCAAGAAGGGGGCTCTCTCGGTCAACAATCGAGTACCGAACTTCAATTTGGATACAGCCCTTAAAATACGCTCGTTTTAAAATAATTAATTTCTCGGAAACATATCGTACGAATGCATAAAAATTTGTTTTCAGGCTAATTGAAAGGTGTAGACTTCATTTACGCTGTCAGAATCGTGTACTGCTATTGAAAAAAAACAAAGTTATGGATTGTTTTAATACGTAGATGACCCCTAAGCACATTTTATATACATCTTTTAAAAGTAGACTTTATTACCATTCGTGTGGTACTAGTAACTTTCGTCGACGATATTTTTTTGCAGAGTTAGTAAGGGGTGTTTCCTTTTTATTCCCACGACTTTACATGCAATATACAAATCTTTAACTAAACCTTTAAGTCTAAGATTTATTTCATTTTCATTTGAACGGAATATAAGTGCAATTTTAATTAATTTTTCAACTACTTTTCAGCATTGAAATTACGCTTTAGATTATTGAATATTAAAGATGTGAATTATCACATTGCTAACAAGGAATATAAGTTTTTAAGGTGTTTTAAGTGTTATATTGTTTGGACTTTATTTTGATTTTTTAATGTTCAATTGGTTAACTTTGAGGCTTCAATCATTGAGACTTTTCCTACACCAAAATATGGTACAGAGTTGTAGGTATTTAGTATAATTACATTTGACATTTTATTTATCTTTGACAGTGTTTTTCTCATTGTAATTAAAATGTTCTTATTTCAGTTCCTCTGATAGAACTGGAAGCCATCTCTGGAAGTCAAGCAACCCTGCCTTGTAACATTACCTCGCCACTAGAAGACGACGTCGTAGCTTTAGTTCTGTGGTATAAAGGCGATATGAAAGTCCCCATTTATACTCTCGATGCCAGAAGGGGTGGCCTAGAAAAATCAAAACATTTCTCCAGTACGACTCTTGGTAGGAGAATACATTTTGATGTGCATAGGAGGCTACCGGGGTTGACGATAGATCCTGTACGTCCAGATGATGAAGAGAGGTGGAGATGTAGAGTGGAATATAAAAAATTCAGAACACTTAGTCACAATTATGTACTTAAAGTTTTTGGTATGTATTACTCTTTATTCTGTTCTTGGTAACATTTTCTTATACGAACAAGGAAGGCCTGCGTAAGCACATACTCAGAAAATTTTGAAAAAATTACAGAATGTTCTTGTCATGAGGATATAATGTTTATAAAAAAAATCCGTTGGAAACTCGTTATAGTGACCATAGAAAAATAATGAGGAATTCGTTTTCTTGGCGATTTATCTCTGGTTGGTGACACTGTGAAATTTAAATATATACATGCATTTACGCATATATATATTTAACTTATCGTAAATGCAAATAACATTTACGATAAGTACTTTCTTTAAATAAGCTCTTTAAGAAAAAAAAATGTTCTACTCTTCGTATTGGATTAGTTTAAATAGTTTGTCTTAAATAAATACACTTTTTTAACTACGGTTTTGTCATATACATTTATGTGTATATATAATGAAATTTAACGATCGTTTAACGATCGTTTAACGAAGGCTTAGAACAAAATTTAATTTTATTAGAACTGTTTAAAACTCAAACTTAAGGTCCGATTCGGAGCACTGCCAATTTGACTTCGATATTGTTAGTGTCGGAGACAACAAGAGCAAGGTATTGTTGCCATGGAAACAACGACTTATTCAATGTGTTATTGCCATGGAAACAACGACTTATTAAATGTTGAGATGTATAACGAGAGCCCCCTTAACTTTTAAAATTCACATAAACTTATCCAGCCTGTGAAACCGTGAAAAATTAAATAATTTGAGAAATACGGTAGTTTTATATACGAGCATTATATATGCTTGTTGAAATAACTAATTCACTGTTTAAGTTTAAATTCTATAAGTACCGCGCATTCGAATAAATTTCAGATGCATTATTTATAATAGATTGCGTTTGGCGAGGTAAAGTACTGTTCGCCAAATCGCATGGCGTATTCGTTTTTCTCGAGCCAAATATTCGAAAGTATTTTATATTTTACAGATTTTCTACTAGAATTCTGTTTCTAACTTTGACTGATCGTTTATTACATACATGAGTAGCATAAATAGCATTTATTTAAAGAAAATTCTAAGCATGTGCTTTAAGGAGAACTTCCTTGTCAGTTGTCGCATATATATGTATGTTTTTTTTGTTGTTGTTGTTGTTTTGGTCGAATGTACACTCCCCCCTCCCCCCCCAAAAAAAGGCATAGGCAACAAGTTACCGAAATATCCGTGTGATTGGAATAGATCTCTCTCTCTCTCTTATTTAAAAAAAAATCCTTTTTAAACTGAAAAAGTTCTAGAAACTTTTGCTTTATGTGCGCGATTTTTTCGTGTTTTGAAGGAAGAAGAACACGCGCAGACATTCCTTTTCTAATAAGAAAAAGCACTACACGGAACAGTTACAGATTTGAGGAAAATGCATCATTCATTAGAGGATTTCCGGTAATTTTCTTATTTCAAAATTAAATTTTCTGTATTTGGTGGAGAAAAGGACAGATAAAAGTGCAAATAAACGTGATTTAACGAAATACACTCAGAAAAAGTTTCAAACCTTACAAAAGAATGCGCGTAGTCGTGTGAAAATCACTAGACTAAAAGAGGTGAGACACACATACAGATGAATAAAAAGACAAAGAAAGATATATAAAGGAAAATTGTTTATTCAGTTATTAATCTGACCCCGACGAACAAATATATGCCGCTGAAAGGTGAGGCATCTGTCGGTGGAGCCATAGTTGATCACCGGAACTACAGCTTTACACATGTTCCATACGAGAGAGATAGAACGCGGTTGCCCGCAAGGAAATCATGCCGTCTATGATACTGAGAGTTCGCCCCCAATATATGGCCGATCGTTACCTTACTAGAACAACGGTAGTAGCTTGCACCAGTAGCCGAAATAGAAACAAAAAACCCATTTGATGTATCACCCCGCCATCAAACCTCAGGCAATGTGCTCGAGAGCAGTCCGCTGTCCAAAAATGACGCTTCGCAAAACCACTATACCAGGTTTGGGGGCATTATTTATGGTTTGCGCTATGGCTTGCCAAGTTGCGTTATTGTAGAAACCGTTACTCTCATCCACGGCCATAATGTATCCATAAAAAAAGAGTGGTATTTGTTGATGATCAATATTCGAAGCCTTTCGTTAGCTCAGTTGCAATAGCAACCACACCAAGACAGGAGTGCAGCCCTAAGTCAAGCGCTTAAAGAAAGCCCAATGAATGGTTGCCGTGTGCGCATCCATACCTCGAGCGACTTGTTACGGATGGTTTGTTTGGATACAGATGCACATTTAAATAGTAGCTGGTATTGCGAATGTCACGCTATATAGAGAATCTGCGGATCAGGGCGCTCTCTTGTAGCCCGCTGATAAGCTCGACAGAGGGTGGGAGTTCAATGTACAATATGCAAATAAATTTAACAATAATAACATTTGTAAAATGAAAATAAACAGAAAAAAAATAATAAAGATAATATTATACAAAGTTGCGACCCGACATCGAGCACTGAATAACGAGGAAAATGAGCCCCTGGCTCACAAAGGAACCACTTTTGGTGCTACTCGTACCTATCATTGAGACGTGATGTATTTTAAAGCCCTATATTAAGAAGTTTGACAATCAATTTTATTTTATTTTTTATTTTTATTTATTTTTTTTTAGCTGCAGCAGCAGCATAACTTTAAAACCACATATCGGACTATTAACATTTTTTTTTTTTTTTTTTTTTTTTTTTTTTTTTTTTTTTTTTTTTTTAAGAAAAGCATTTAAAAATACAAATTAGTCAATATTTAGTGTAAAATACTGAAAAAAGTTTAAAACAAATTCCTTCAAGAACCTTCAAATTTTATTTTGAAAAATTACAACATTATACTCACATTTTTGGCGGGAGAAAGTTTGATGGGTTTTTTTTTTTAAAGTAGAGCTTTCCGGCAAACCTATCCAAATGTCATAGCTGCTTGTCGTGTGTGAGTGAGCACTGGTTTGGACTCCGCTAGAAGTTGTAATGTTCGAACTAATTAGGCACAATAAATTTTCTAAATTGTACAAAAATATTAATTTACTTTATGATTACTTTTACCAAAAGACACAACGTTTAATACAGCAAAATTTCATTTTAAACATTCGAAACTTTATTCTATCTGACTTAAAAAAAAAAAAAAAAAAAAAAAAAAAAAAAGAAAGAAAAAAAAAGAAAAAAGAAATCTCCTTACTTTGCATTTTTTTTTTAAGTAGTTTTCAATGATCTTGAAAGCTTTTAATAGATAAATATTTACTATTTATACATTTATCGTCTGCATAGAAAAAAACTAATTCATGGTTCTTATGCTATTATCAAACAAATAGCAATCTGATTTAATTCTAATACGCACCGTACATATACTATATACTAGAGGGATAAAGCAGGTGAAAAATGTTTAGAGCCATATTTGACGACTTAACTCACTTTTGACGTAAATAAACAAATAAAAAACCAATAATAAAAAATTAAAAGTATAAAAAATTTATAAAATATGATTTTAAGAGAGAAGTTTTATAGATTCTCTAACTTTTATGTATAGGGCTACAAAATGCACCAGTTCTCGATGCTAGGTGTGAGCAGCACCAATAGTATCCCTTGTCAGAAATCCAGTAAAAGTAATGTTCGCAGACGGCCCTGCGTCAATCGAGGATTACATATCTCCAGGGTACTCTCGTCGCATCCAGTACTCGTCGCTATTGTGCACGCCGATGTCGCTGATTTTCAGAATTCGGTTTCACTTTCAATCTATTAATTACAGGTATTCACATCATTCACTTCTCTGATGTTTCCCAGACATACAGAATGCTTCTTCAATTCTGCCACTGCTGCAATCGGTCGCTGTTCGCATATACAGGATCAGTCAGCAACTGTCTTTTATAGCCATAAACGGGGTAACATATGACTAAATATGCTCGTAGGACTAATCATTTGAAATTTCTCTCACCAATTTTGGATACCAATTTTTCTCACCACTACCATTTCGCTGTTGACGGTCGGGATGTGAGGTGTGCCTCCTGGCTCTGTCTCTACCCTCTTTTATTCCATAGTTTGATTTTTATCTTTACTTTATAAGCACTGATGATGGGGCCTTAGAGGCTTCGAAATAGCTGTATGCTTTTTAAAATTACTTACATTTGTGTTTTTGTAATCGTTGTTTCTCTCTTTTTAATATACAATTGTGTCATAGTGGCGCAATTTTCATGGATTTTTTATTACGTCATAACAAAGATGAAAATCTCAATTAATAATTTCATAATTTCTTATCTGAATTGCTCGTAACTGATTACATACAGGAATAAAGCTTAACTTTTGAATAATTTGAAAAGTTAAAATTGAAATTTTGTAAAAAATAATATTTGTTTTAAGAGTTGGACCAGCAAATGTAAAATTGATTATCTATTGTAATTATTTTTCTGATTCTTTTATAAATAAAGCCAATCAGTTCTTTTAAACATTTTCATTCGTCGAATTTGGCGGTTTTCGACTCGTATAGTTTGATTTATTGCTTATCATTCATAAATTATAGCTACCGGATGTCCCAAAACGGAAAGACCATTTTTAAATTTAATAATTAAAAAAAAAAAGCGATGGAAATGCTCTGTTTGTTGTATCTTTATTTGAAAAGCCATTTTTAATCGTACGATTTCAAAATTAGTTTAATAGTTCGCAAACAAATAAAAATTTAGCTTTGTGTCCGACTTTCTCAAAACGGAAAGACCATCTTTAAATTTAAATAATTTGAAAAAAAAAAAGTTAACCATAGGAATGCTCCGTTTGTTGCATCTTTATTTGAAAAGCCATTTAATCGTACGACTTCAAAATCAGTTTAATATTTCGCAAACAAGTAAAAATTTTGCGTCCGGATGTCCCAAAACGGAAAGACCATTTTTAAATTTAAATAATTTAAAAAAAAAGTTAACGATAAAACTGCTCCGTTTGTTGCATCTTTATTTGAAAAGCCATTTTTAACCGTACGATTTAAAAATTAGTGTAATATTTCGCAAATAAGTGTCGGTGTAAGCAAAAAAATCTATATGTAATTTTTTTTTCCAAATATCCGACATCTGCAGCAATAACATGTAATTTTATTACAAAACAAGCCTATATCCATGAATATGTCTCTTCAGGAATATTATCGCATTAGTTCCAGATGTAATGTTCCAGTTCTCCTAATCCTTGTCGGTTTTGGAGGTAAATTATCATTTAAGTGTCCACACTAAAAAAAATCGCAAGGGATGCAAATCCGGCGAATGTCGTCATTTGGTTTTTCTAGCTTACAGCGCACCTTTTGGCAAAATTTTAAATTATTATTAAAATGGAATGGTTAAAGATTTGTTGCTTTTCTAATAAAAATGCAACAAATGGGATATTCCCATCGTGAAACCCAATTATTTAATTATAAAAGTGTCTCTCCTTTTTTAGGACATCGGTATGTATGATATCCGGTCAGATGCATTATAATAGTTTGTTTAAAATTTTATGAATGACATGTGCTTATAAAGTAATTTTCGTCACTTTAATTTAAAAAAAAATCTTCCTTTTACATCTGATGCTTCAATTACAATACAAAACTTTTAAGTAATCATGGTGACAAATTTTATCCAGTATGATAATTTTACTTACGATCATGTACTATTGTGTGTTTTGTTACTACTTTTTTCACAAAGTCACATTAACTCTTAAATGTGCGATTTTTTATTTTGTTTCGAAAAAATTATATATGATTCTCTGAAAGGTTCATTACACAGGCAAAATAATGAAAAAAATCACAGATACATTATTCATATAATACGTCAATCTTTTCTTCTGTTGCAAACCTGCAATACATGTAAAAACTACTATCGTGTGGCTACTTTAAGCTAAAATAATGCAAATAAGTAAATATTTTAATAAGTACGTCTCCAAATACTTTATTTTATATAATTATTTATTTTATAAAACGCAACCTTTAACACTTTAATTACCATGAGAGAATACGTTCTAGAAATCTGAGTTCAGAGAATCTGACTTTACACTGTTAAAAATTTTGCAGCATTCTGGTAGGTCATTCGACCGTTTTTTGAAAAAATGGTTTCATAACCATAATTTAACTTTATTTTGACCATAAAATGGCCAATAATATGGTCAGAATAGTGTTAAAATTACGGTTGTGTAACCGTTTTCGAAACGGTCAAATGACATGCCAGAATGCTGCAAATTTTTAACAGTGTAGACAAGAAAGTTTCAATGGTTAATTTCGCTTTATTTAAAAACGGAATGTACGTTATTAATTAAAGCAAATATTGCAATTTTAATTTTCTGGTGTGAATTAGGTATACACGAATAAAAAATATTTTAAATTCAAAACACTGTTGTTTGCATGTATGCAAAGATGCGCACTAAAGGGTTGATTGTGTTTTATTAACGTATGATCGATGCATTACTTTATACTTTTATGTTTTGATATTTTTCAGTTCCTCCAAGAGACGTCTATATTCTCGACGAAAGAGGCCAAAGAATCGAAGGAACAATAGGACCAGTCGATGAAGGAATGAACGTTAGCCTTATCTGTGAAGCTGAAGGTGGTAAGTTTTTATAGATCTTAAATGTTGATAAATTTAATGTTATACTGTTCTATACACTGCTATTTTTAAAACAGGATCATTAAATTAACTTTCTAATAATAATCATTCAAAAGAGTGAGTTGATCAGAATTTATATAATAAGAATAATACAGTGTGTCTATAAATTGATGCAGAGATTCCCTTACTCATAACTTTTATTTAAGAACATGACAAAAAAAAAAATTGTAATACATTTCCATAATGTGCAACTGAAATTTTTTAATAACAGAAAAATATTACATATGAGTAACGTAGCATCTCAAAGCATTATTCATCAAATAACGTTAATTAATATTAAAATTTTATCAAAATTATCAAGAAGGGATGGCGGAACTACCATGTGGAAACAATCTAACTTTGCGCGTAATACAAAAAAATATTTTTGATAATTTTTTAATGTTAATTATTATTTGATTATAACCATTTATTGATTAATAATTTTTGGGTTAAAAAATTATACACATGAAACTTTGTTTATGATATTTAAAAAAAAAAAATTAGTTGAACTTTACACATATGTATTAACATTTTTAGTCATGTACTTAAATCAAAAGTTGTGAGGTACAGAAACCCAACAATGATTTAAGGGTGTATTCGAAAAAGTATTTTTCCACCCTCAACAGCTCGAAATTTTCTGAGACATTTTCAGACTCATTTTTAAAAGTAAAAACATGAAATTTGCTGGGGTGATTTCTGAAGACATGTTTAACATGCCGTGTGATTTCATTTTCAGCTCAATTAATTAGAATATGATTTTTAAACAATTATTTTCTCAGTATGGCCATTTTTTTCATTCCCAGATCGCCCGCTTCGGAAAATTCGGTTCAAAACGCCAACTTTGACAGCGTTTTTTACAGTACTTTCTGCATTTATCAAAAAATTAAGAAGCATCGCACATTATATAGTTTCTAAATAAGAGAATTTCCAAGTTTGATGCGTTTGAGAGCAAAAATGAATTTTAAAATGAATCAGAAAATAAGCAGTTTGGATCGGAATACACCCTTAAGGACACCGTTTAGGTTAAAAGGGGCAAATATAGTGGCAAATTGGACAATTTATTTAGCATCGGAGAACAAAATAATTTCTCGTGGTTTAAGATACAATAAAAAGAACTTAACAGTACACAGCGTCAAAATGCCCCTAGATACTAGCCAAATGCCGAAACCACAATTTTTGCCAACACACAACCTTCAATACAAATGTCATTAAAATATGTTAACTAGCATTTATTGTGTAAAGTATATAAATGCATTATTAATTACTTTAGCTCATACTATCATGAAGTTCAATATTTACAATGTTAATGATCTTTTGTGCAAAACAGTACACTGAAAATTAATTCATTCTAGCGATAAATGACATTTTATGATGGATTGTGTTTCAGAAAAGATGCATCATTAGATTTGGGTTGTAAGAACTTACGAATTTTCGAAAATGACCATTTCTGAATAAGTAATTTTATAAATTTTTGAATACAGTTGATTAAAAAAAGTTCAAAATCACTCGATGGTTATGACAAAATTCAGGACCATTTGCTATCCTATATGACAATCCACTTTCGTTGCTTATACGCCTAAATACGGCCAACAGGCTTAAATTTATTCCTGCCTCAAGCAAAGGTGTATTTAATTTATTGCAAGAACTCCTAGGTAGACGTACAGCTATTCATTATGTTGTAGTTGTTTCGACACGTTGTTGTTTTCGGCCAGACTGATCGTTCCCTTGCAATAAATATCTCATCTAAAACTAAATTTAAACAATGTTGTGTACTATGCCATAGTGAAACATGGAGTAGACGGAAAAGAACAAAGTGCGCCCACCGGGAGTGGAAATTGCAAATGCAACATTTTCCTGCGCGTGCGGTGGCCGTAGACATCGGGGACCCGAGCCGGTGGATCATTGGGTTTGAGGTTCGTTTTTGTAAAAATTTCCTATAAATTCGTGACCCCGGTGTAATTGCATACAAATGTAAGGTTCATTTGATATTATTATCATGCGATCGGGATACACAGGGCGAGCCAGCTAGTAGCAGAAAAAAGAGCTAAAAATAAGCTATTGCAAAATGGTTTTCCTCTAAATAATAATAATAATAAAAGATTGGAATGTTTAAAAATAAGATTATGCTATGTGTTATTTTTTTATTTTATTTAAAGCACTTTAAAAAAAAACTGACGAACGTCACGTATATGTGACACATAGATTGCTTGCAATCCTTGATTGCACCTATAAATAATTTTTCATTAAAGTTGTTGCATTATTTAAGTAAAATATTCTTTCGTTTCAACTAGGAAAATTAAAAAAAAAAAAAAAACGCTGAAAAGGATTAAAAACTCAGAAAAGGATTCTCCTTGCTAACGGGTTAAGTTCCAAATATTTTTTTGTTACTTTCGGACACATATTGTGGTTATAGTTTTAAAAAAAGTGTTTCAGATTTATGAATGAGAGTGCACCTTTTCATTGGAGCATATGAGGTCTTTAATGCCAGTGGTAACATTTCTTCTTAGTAAAATTAGGATCTGAATTTTTACTTATTTTTATATTGAAACATGTTTAAACTTACAGTTTTTTGTAAACTGTTCGGAGATTCAAGTGGAGTTACTCTAGATTTTCAGCATTATGCAATATATGTAAACCTTTAAAGCTCAAAATGCCAATATATTGGGATTTTTCTCAAATTTAAAACGTATTACTATTCATAATTGTATATATTTTTTTCGTGTATGGTTACAATATTCTTTGAAAAGAACGCCCTCAAAAAATTACAATTCTGACTTGTTTTTCGCTGCACTTCTAAGCAAAATGCAAAATATAGAGTGACGCCAGTAAGAAAAAAATAAGTGGGAGTAGAATTTTAAATGCGCTTTACAATTTTAAAATTTTGAGTAAAATTTCGAAGTTTAATTGCGGTAATAATTTTATTAGTAGTATATTTTTAAAAATAACAAGAAAGGCTTTATGGAAAAAACGGAGCCCCCCCATACTCTTTTGTTGGAGAGATTATCTGTGAATAAAACAGGCCGGTTCGTATGTACTTTGTACACGACGTTCTTCGCAAATCCATTATTGAGTTGAAATTCAGAACATGTAGGAGAAACGAGAAGAAACGTTTACATTTTAAGATGTTTTATTTTTTCACGATCCATAAGAAGCTTCAGCAGGGGTGGCCCATTAAAAGAGCGAATATTTGTTTACATGATCAGAGTTGCGAATAGAATCGCAAGAGAGCGAAAATAATCAAACAATACAGTTTTATTAAGTTGGCATGCATAAACATCCAAAATTCGCCAACGTGGTAGAAAGAGGCGCAATCATTGGCGAGATATAGTGTCAAACAAATTAAGAATTAATATAATGACAAATTGAGAATTTATTGCCTCGCCGCAAAGAGAATATTAGTGTAATGTTATTTTCAATAACCATACACAAAACAATATTACTGGGAAATTACAGCTATAAATTTATTCCTAGAGTGAAAAGAATTAACACGTTAGCTATCTAGTGTTATACCTTTAAATTTATGGGCAACTGGTATAGCAGAGTAACGGATAAATAAAATTTATGATAGCTGTAATCAATATCATAGTGTCTGAACTGAATATAAAAAACAAACGATTTAAAACGTAACGATGGTGTAATCAACATTTTTAATATTTAATATGTAACGGCTAAAATTTATTACTGATTGATGTACATAAATATTTGCGTTGCAAGAGGAAATGTTATATTCACGAAGATGAAATGAATTATAGCGCGATCTATAATTATTATAGTAGTAAATTTACGAATAAAAGGAAAATAACATAAAACTGAAAAAGTAAAATATGATAAGGAAATAATGCTTCTTAGAGAATTAAGAGTTTAATTAAAAAGCGAAATAATTTAGTAACTAATGTATTTTTTAAGTTCAACAAAATCCAATTATATGTGATCAACATCACAGGCTTTAAAACAATTAAATGTGTATTAATTACTGAGATATTTACAGCAATGTAAGTGATTTTTGTCAATTATAGTTACACGCTTTAATTGCCATGCATGCATTATACATATTAGTATTTAGTAGAGAAATCAATTTGTAGCACTTTTTTAAATTTTTTAAAAAGAATTTTCAGAAAATATTACGATATCTTCCTCGATTAATTCACAAAATGTTTAACTTTTATGTCTTACATATTTTCGAAACCAATTATTAATTTGTATTCTTTCTAAGCAAGTTTACTTTTGTAACCTTCTCTTACAAGCATACAAATAAATATATATACTATTTATTTAACTAAGGTCTGTTTAGGAATTATTTAAATTTACAAAATCTTCCATTGATTCAGAAGCTCAGGAAACCTATAATCTAGGAAGTAAACAGTTGCTCTTATCAAACATATATCCAATAATTTCAAAAGTTTCTCTCACGAATAAGAGCTTCAGAGACCAGCTATCTTTTAACTACGTAATTGCAGGTAGTTTCAATTCAGGCTTTATTAATTGGAGGAATATTTTGGAATGTAATAACTTAGAAATGAGATTCGAGGAAGTATTTGATCCTTTAAAACATATTTATTTTGAAACGGAAAGAGAAGTAAATTCTGTTATACTTATTTAAACAATTAAATCAAGCAAATGACTGGTACTTAAAACTGAGTGGTTAACTTACATATCAAATACAATTATGTAAGAAAATAAGTTGTTTTAAAGAAGGATCGTTTAAGTGCGTTTATTTGATATGTAATTTACCTTTACAATCTACAGTATATAAAATTACTCCGCTTAATAGGTCATCTAAGAATAACTTTATATTTATTTATTGAGATAAAATATTTAAGAAAGTATATTCACAAAGGATGTTTTAGTAAAAGTTCGCAATGTGTTAATGAAAATAATGAGTTTGTTCTTTTTCTTTATAAAAATTATAAAACATTCTTTGAATAAAATCGTAAGACGAACCGCAATTTTTCACCTTGATTCAATATAAAATATATAATGTGAACTTTAAAAAGTCTACAATTTTACTTAAAAGGCTATTAAAGTAATTAAAAAGATGTTACAAGTTTAAAAAATGCATTTTATTTAAAATTGATAGCTTTTGATCACGCAAAATTCATATTCCCAGCATCCAATTATTACGCATCCACTATAAGAGAATCCATAGAAATCCTGTGTAAAAACAATCAAGTATGTAACGACACCCTATCGTACAATAGCCCCAGTTTATGGTTCAATATCCTGAAAATAAATCCTGAAAACTTGAGCAAAGTGACGTATAAAAATTTAAAGTACGGCAGTTAAATATTTTTTTCTACCCACGAAAAGTGGCGCATGAGAACAGAGTGATGTCATAAAAATAAATGGAACTGCAATTAATAATAATATGTATTTCCTGTAATTAAATTCAATCCAAGAAACTGCTACTGCTATTTCTACTTTCAACTCTAGTAATTATTGGCTCTCTCATTTTCAAAACAAAGTGACATATTTGTATATATAAACAGCAATTTATTACTAAAATATTCTCTGATGGTGAGCTTGGAAAGCTTGAAAGTACTAAGAAGTTTTAAATAAAATGTATATTTTAAACTTGTAACATCTTTTTCATTACTTTAGTCGCATTTTAAGTAAAACTGTGGACTTTTTAAAGTTCACATTATATACATTTTTTAAAATTATGACTATTTATGAGATCGAAATATTATCTTAGATGCATTTTTTTTTTTTTACGTTTACGGTTTTGTATGCTTGCATTGAAAACTTTAAAACCCCAGATGCCAATACATTAATTTTTTTTTTCATAATTAAAATGTGTAACTCTTCATCATTTTATACATTGTATGGTTGCAATTTTCTCCGAAACAAATGCCCTAAAAAATACCTGTTCTGATTTTTAATACCGTAATAGTCTTGCCACAATATAAAATATAGGATGAAACAGATTAAGTAATATAATCAAGAGTAGCATTTTCAAGTGCATAGAAAATATTTCATAGTATTAAGTTAGTTTTATAATTTTGAACAATATTTCGAAATTGAATATGTGTTGTAAGTATATTAATAGTACATTTTTAATAACAACTAAAAAATGTTTAATACGTTCACGCCAGCGCGATGGGTCAAACTCGACTGTCTCAGAGCTGGCAAGTCTCCGGCCTTTTGAATACCAGTATTTTAATATAAAAAATTTTGTTTTATTTAATTAGAGCAATTGGGCAATTTAAAGGAACAACATTTTCTCTAAAATAACAGTGGTGTGCAAAAAGCTGGAGACTTGACAACTCTGAGACAGTCGAGTGTGACCCACCGCGCCGGCGTGAAGGTGTTAAACAATTATATGTATTACTGGTATATATAAAGTTATGAGTCCGATTTTTCTCATTTATACTATTTAACCCATTTCATTGGAGAGTATGCATGTGTAAATATATTAATATTCTGAAGAAAAGTAAATTTTTAGTATTTATGTAAAAAAAATGAAGGTAAATTTTCATAAAATATTACTTATTTTTATGCGCTTAATACGCAAGATATTTAGCTTTTATATACGATATATTTTCATAAACTGTTATTAATGTGTACCCTAATTCAGCAATCTTTTGAAATCTTCTCTTAAAAGCATGCAAATAAATTTTTAATCAAATGTACATGCTATTTACTTAACTAATATACGATTAAGAATTATTAAGATTTGGGAAATCTTTAGCTGATTCAGAAGCTCTGGAAAACTATAATCTGGAAAGCAAACAGTTTTAGTTATGAAACATCTATCCAACCGTTTCCAACATCTCCTGTCATGAATTATTTCTTGAGAGACCAGGTATCTTTGTACGTTTATGTAACTTCAATTCAAGTTTTATTAATTAGAGGAACATTTTGGTATGGAAATAAGTTAGAAACGTGATTCGAGAAAATATTTGATCCTTCAAAACGGCATCATTTTGAAATGGAGAGAGCTTTAAATTCCCTTTGCAATTAATTAAACAATTAAATCAAGCAAATAATTGATATTTAGAACTGATTATGTAACTATATCTCATATGCTATTAGATAAGAAAATCAGTTATTGTAAAGATGAACCCTTTATGTGTATTTATTTGATATGTAATTTATCTTAAGATTCTACGCTTTAGGGAATTATTACGTTTAAAAGTTCGTCGAGTAACATTGTATTTATTTGTTGCGATTGAATATTTAAGAAAGTATATGTACAAAGTATGTTTTACTAGAACTTTGCTATAAATTGTAAATAATGGGTTTGATATTTTGTTTACAAAAATTGTAAAACTTTCTTCGAAATTATGATTCTTTACGGGATCAAGATATCAAAATTGATGCTTTTTAGGTTTTCGTTCATCTGACGAAACCCTATTCGTCTCACTCCTGTGTCTGTCCGTCTGTCACAGACCCCATTCTCAGAAACTATATAAGTTGAAGACTTGAAATTTTGCCTACTTATAGCTGAACACCTCGGATCAAACGACAAATCATAAAATTTTGAAAAAGTCTTGTATTTAACCCTCTGGGCTTTAACTTGCGTATTTTAATCTTTTTGTTCTAACTGAGCCCCTAATTAAGTTGAAGACTTGAAATTTTGCATACTTATAGCTGAACACCTCACATCAAACGATAAATCATAAAATTTTGAAAAAGTCTTATATTTAACTCTCTGGGCTCTAACTTGTGTATTTTAAGCTTTTTTTTTTCTAACTGAGCCCCTAATTAAGTTGAAGACTTGAAATTTTGCATACTTATAACTGAACACCTCACATCAAACGACAAATCATAAAATTTTGAAAAAGTCTTATATTTACCCCTCTAGGTTCTAACTTGTGCGTTTTAAGCTTTTTTTTTCTAACTGAGCCCCTAATTAAGTTGGAGACTTGAAATTTTGCATACTTATAGCAGAACATGTGCTATCAAACGTAAAACCATAAAATTTTCAAAAAGTCTTATATTATTTACCCCTCAGGGCTCTAACTTGTGTATTTTAAGCAATTTTTCTAACTTCCCAACATTACACCCGGTGGGTACTTTTCTAACTTTTGCCGACGCACCTTTGACCACTCTTTTATATTATGCACATAGCCTTACATATTTTAGTTCCACTTTTTACCGCCAGGAGGCGTCTACCTATCTCGGGTGCTATGGGCCCGATCCCCTCGACTAATATAGCTATGGATAGGTTGTAAAACGGAGTTTCGTTCGGATAGAGATTTGTGTAGAATAGAGTGCGTCCCCTGGTTGCGAAATGTGGAACTTACAGATTTTGCAAAAAGTTAAAGTGTTTTGAAAGGAATGTTAAACGAAACCCTCTGTGCGATCTGTGATCACACTTACCCACTTGTTTTTAAATCCATCGCTGATTAGCATGCTTCATTTGAATTTTTTCTCATAGAAATATAAAAATGTGCTTTTGAAAAGTGCGTTAAATCCAAGGTGGCCATAAATAAACTGACAGTACTCAGGCTGTTCTGTAGCGTGATCTAATTGAGAAAATGACGCCAAATTTTGTAAGAATAATAAATAAAACGGGGTATGAAGGATTCCACGAAAAAAATAGTTCTAAAATTCGCCGGTAGGGGAATATGTGGCGCTGTGTAACAGAAAAGGAAGTTTAACAAAAAATCAGAATCAATACCTAAATAAAATTAACGATTACTTAGTTCATTTAACGATTTTAGAATTGATTCTGCATTTTTAAAAGTCCCTTTTCTGCTACACAGCGCCACATATTCCTCTACCGACGACTTTTGGAACTTTTTTTTCGCGGAATCCTTCTTCCCCCGTCTTGCTTAATCTTCTTACAAAATTTGGCGTCATTCACTCAATTAGATCGCACTACAGAACAGCACTGAGTACTGTCAATTGAATTATGGCCACTTTGTACTTTATAATTAGTGATGAACGTTATTTATGTTATTATTATTTACCATTTCTGATTCGTATGCTGATTTTTAAAAGCTCTGTAAATATACAGTATAGTTGTACTTATATAGCAACAGTTGTACTTATGAAGCATCTATCCATCGTTTTCCAAAGTCTCCTCTCATAAATGAATGCTTGAGAGACCAGGTATCTTTTTCTTTGTGGATAGGTTGAATTCCAAGCTTTATTAATTACAGGAATATTTTGATATGAAATAACTTAGAAATGCGATTCGAGAAATTAATTGGAGGAATATTTTGATATAAAATAACTACACTATAAAAAATTTATGCAACGTTACCCATAAATCATATTAGATGTAAATTTCCAACCGGGCGAAAAATGTACGAACCAGGATTCCAACCATGGATCTCCTGGCTGTAGCCGCCAGTGCTCTGCCATGTGGCGGCTTCAGACAGGAAAGCCCTGGTTCGAATCCTGGTCAGGACAGTTTTCGCCCAGTTGGAAATTTACATTTAATATGATTTATTTACCAATTAGAATAATTGTGTTAAAATTAATCTAGTGTTACCCATACAACTCGTTGCAACATGCTGCCTCCAGTTTTATGGAGTTGATTTAACTTATATAATGGCGTGATTTAAATTGATATAACTGGGTGTAATATTACACATTAGTGTAAAGTAACACCAGTTATATCGGTTAAATTGGTGAATAAAATGGAGTCAGAAAGGCAGCCACCAATTTTATGTAGTAACTTTACATAATTTTTTTTACAGTGTATGGAAAGGGTTCGAGGGAGTACAGTAGAACCTCGATTATCCGAAGTAATTGGAACCAACCATCTTTAGGAAAATCGAAATTTTCGAATAATCGATAATTCTTCAATTTTGAGATTAAGGAGAAATATATGCAATATTTCTTATTATGATAACAAGTGCTTAATAAAAAAAAGAGCAATGGCAAAATAGAAACAAGAATAAATTACCTGAATTTTAACTTTGAAATTAACTACCTTTTACATATATCAGAAGGGTTTGAAAAAATGTTTTGCTTGTCGCAGTTTCGATTGCTTTTGCTTTGAAGCTCTATCACGGAGTTTTTTAATATTATTAGTTCACCAGTATCATAGTCTTTTTGCTGCTCCAGGCATGCCAATCCTTTTGCAAAACATTCAAAAGCTTCAGAATTGCTTTTTTTTTTTTTTTTTTTTTTTTTTTTTTTTTTTTTTTTTTTTTTTTGTTTCACTCCACAAGTTACGGGATCTCAAGTTAAATTCAAAGGAACTTTAAGAAAGAGGATAGAAAATGTTTATATGTACTCGTAGTTCGTAAAGAACCGCTTGCACACAAGAAATATGATAGTTAAAAAAAAAAAGAAGAAAAAAGAAAAGAAAAGCTTTCAAAATGGATTTTGCATATAAGAAATGTAACAGTAAAAAAAAAAAAAAAAAAAAAAAAAAGCTTTTTTAAAAATGGATTTTGGTTAACGGAGAGTTTCGGATAAAAGACATTTTAAATGATATTTTAAAACACTTTATTTTTGAGAGAGCAGTACATTCCCGTTATATTTATTTAAACCCATACATGAAGTAAATAGTTGATACTTAGAACTGGGTGGATGCCTTATACCTCACATTTAATTAGATAAGAAAATAAGTTATTTTAAATAATCATACATTGTCTGTATTTAATTGACATATAATTTAATCCTTAAGTTCTACATTTTAAAAAATTATTATGATTAATAGTTCATATAAGAGTAACATTGTATTTATTTGTTAAGATTGAATATTTAAGAAAGTATAAATACAAAGGATATTTTTGTAAAACTTTGCAATATATACAGTGAACCAAAATAAAAGTTGGACGGCAACAAGATTCGATTTTGCTGCTTAACTTTGTTTTAACCAATTGTGATATCGTAATCTATCAATATTAAAGAAAAAGATAATCTATTCAAAGATTGAAATAGTTTTATTTAATCTTAATAAAATGTTATATTACATTTTAAAATAAATTGTGCGTTTTTCACTGCCAAAATAAAACTTGGACACTTATTTCACTTTTACTTTGGATTCACATTATGCAAATTTTTAAGAGCGTGTTGATTTCTGGCACGAGTCCAAGTCAAAGCTATGAGATTGAAACGTGCTGAAATTTCATTTTGCTAGATTAAAAATTCTCCAAAATGGTAAAAAAAAAAAGCAAACTTCTGTTGATATGAAAAACTTAATTGTTAAACTATGGAAAGAGCAGAAAAGTATACGATATATTGCAGAAACTGTGAAAAAGCCACGTTCAACAGTGCATTACATAATAAATACATACAAAAAGTACAGATTTTTGTAAAGACCTAGTGGAAGTGGTAGGCCCAAAAAGATTTCCTCGTCTCAAACAGAAAGACGGATTGTGAGATTTGTGAAAGAGAATCCTAAAATTTCTGCGGTAAAGATAGCCAGAGGTGTGAAGGAGGCATCTATACTGAATGTGCATCCACAGAGTATAAGAAATCTTTTACATTCCAAAGACTATAGAGCATACACACCACGAAAAAAGCCATATTTGTCGCTTCGAAATGTAAGAAAACGTCTTGAATATGCTAAACAATATGTTGGAAAGCCACGAGAATTCTGGAAGTCTTATTTTTACAAATGAGTCGAAATTTAATTTGTTTGGATCTGATGGTCGGCGTTTTGTATGGCAAAGGGGAGGAACAGCGCTAAAAATCAGCAAATATAAAAGCGACTGTAAAACATGGTATCGGATGCGTTATAGTATGGGGTTCAATGGGAGCTAGTGGTGTTGCAAATCTAGTGTTCATTGAAGGTACAATAAACAAAATGATGTATTTGAACATTCTAAAAGAAAATTTACCAGAAACAGCTTCAAAATTAAATTTAAATGGGAATTATTATTTTGTCCAAGACAATGATCCTAAGCATAGCGGATTGTACAGGAATGGTTATTACACAAAGTGAAAAATGTGCTACCCCATCCTCCCCAAAGTCCGGATCTAAATCCTATAGAACATTTCTCGTCTTATATGGAGGAACAATTGCTAGAAAAGCAGATTAAGAATAAAAATGAACTAAAAACTGCTATTCTCAATATATTGCAAAATGTACCATCAGATTTAACCGAAAAACTGGCCCTTTCGATGAATAAGAGGCTACAAGCTGTAATAGCAGCAAAAGGACACCACACAAAATATTAGATGGTTTTGTTTTAAATTAAAAAATGTTTTTGGAACATTGTGTAAGTGTCTAAGTTTTTATTTGGTGCTGAATGTTATATCATCACCACGTTTTATTAATTTATAAATTAGATATAAGTTTTATTAAAATAAAATGTTTAATTGTTAGTTCCTATATATAAACACTGTTTTGATGAGGCCTATAGATTTCTATGAAGGTTAGAGTTGCAGAAAAGCTAGCGATCCTACCAACACAACTTCCAGGTTGTATAATATTTAAACGGAGCTTCTGACTGTAAAATAGTCAATGAAGCATCGTCTTCACTTTGAAAGACCTATCCAATAATATGCCACTCAATAGGGTGCGTAAAATTTCTTTTTTCGTCTCTATCGCCATTTTGTATTTTACGGCCGCCATTTTGAATTTATATAAACAAATCCTATCCTATAACCATCGGGCGATTAAGACGAATCGATAGAGACCTCATTCATTAAAATCCATCCAGCCGTTGGGATGTTTCGAAGGTATAAAGAAATCCACATACACAGATACGCGTGAAACACATAACCCTTGTTTTCAGTCGGGTAAAAAAGAAAGACAAACCTTAAAACAGTTAAATGCATTTAATTAAATATTGCATCATATATTAAATGGATATACTTATAACGATTTCCTTATAAACAATATTCATGTGACGTCACAGTGGGAATCACAAGACATAAAAATGAGGGGACTAGAATGTTTGTTTATATATTTTATCACTTGATGCAGCATAAATACAGGTAGACGCATGCATAAACTGAAAATACTTTAGATTTATTTTTTTTTCGAATTATTATTCGATCAATCCATATTAAAACATAGTACATACAGTGAAACCTCCCTATGCGACCACCTCCCTGAACGATCATTTTTTCATGGAACGAAATTTATTCCAATAGGCTCAATACTAATTTTATCACCATTCAGAGACCATCCCAATTGAACTCCCTCCAATAGCGACCAATTTCTTTGAAGAAAATGAAACAAATTCTGTTTTTAGTATTTTTGAACGACTTAAAATAGCGAAGACATACGGAATCCCCTTGTTTTTCTTCACTAGAGTTATCTAGACTACACCGTATCTACATACCTACTCGTTCTACATTGTCATTTTAGTTTCTTCATTCTTGAGGGGGTTTTCAGATATAAGCTGAAATTCTTCAGAACGTTTTACAAATACAGTGAAACCGCCGTGTGTGGCTACCTCCATTAAGCGACCACCTTCCTGACCGACCATTTTTCAATGGAACGAAATTTATTCCCATAGGCTCAATACTAATTTTACCTCTATTCAGAGACCATCCCAATTGAACTCCCTCCATGAGTGACCCATTTCTTTGAAGAAAATTAAACAAATTCCGTTTTTTCCCGGTTGCTTGAAAAAGATTTTATTAGAAAAATAATCCTGGAGAGCGCATTATTCATCAAACTTCTAAACTAAGTTTAGATTTATTTTTATTCTGGTAACTTTTAAGTGTTTAAACAACCCTTTGTGCCATTTTAGGCAATGAATTTACCTTTGACGACAAATTAAGAATGGCAGCCAATAAACTCCCCTGCCCTATTCTGTCAGGAAACTCTCAAAGAAATAGATAAATTAATGAAATCGTCATTATTTGTTTCCGTCCAAAAAAAATTTCATTTATTTACTGAATTTCGAAAGGGCTTGGAAATAAAAGTTATAAAAGATAAAACCGTAAAATCAAAGCAAACGTCAATGTATTCATTTTTTATACTCTGCAGTAGTACTCTATGTTATGTAATTAATTTTTGTTTGATACTTACATTTTTATATTTTTTCCTAATGTGAAAAAATAAATTCTAGTAACGTTAATTGTTACCTTTTTTCAACCATTAAATTCTAGATTTAAACATGACCTCCATTAAGCGACCACCTCTCGGAGCGACCAATTTTTATTGGAACGGAGCGTGGTCGCTTTATTGAGGTTTTACTCTATATAATGAAGAGTGAGGTATTATTACAGAGAGGCAGGAGTTCTATATAAAAATCTAAAAAAAAAACGGTTATACATGTCATTTGTCTAGTTAAAATTGTGTGTCTAGGTCAGTGGCTCCCAACGTGGGGAGTACTGAATCAGGGGGTAATTTGAAATTTAAGAAGGAGGGGAATTCCAAATTTTTTACTCAAACATTCGCTATCTGTTTCTTTTCTTTTTTTTTCGAAAAGTAATGTTGTAGATTGAAAAATAAACGAAATACATACAGGCAAAATTTAAAAAAGTAAGATTTTTTGTGGCATTAAAAAAAATACCCAATCAAAAGTTTAAAAGAACACCAAAGAAAAAGAATATGTTACAGATTCAGAGTGGGGGGGGGGGGGGCATCGTAATTGCACGGATTTTTTGGTGGAGCGTGGAGAGTAAAATGTTAAGAAGCACTGGACTAGTTGAAACTCAAATTTCAATACACAGAATAAACAAATAAACACTTTAAAAGTATGATTATTCATAATTTGTTACCCTTTTTTTGTATATGTTTGTAATCGCCTCGAGAAAAGGAACTTATAAAACATCAAGTCTGACTGTTTGAAACATGCAAAATACAGACAGGAAAACACTGTAAAGGTATTAAGAATAGCATGCGAAGACATTTCACATAAAAAAAATCAAGATAAATTCAAAATCTAATTCTTTTTTTCAACGTTTCTTTTAAAAATAAGTTTTAATCAGTTAAGTTACATTGTGGCGTTTTAGAGAAATCGGATGACTTAATTAACGAGTGCTTATTTATTTGACACTCATGGCGAAATTAATGCATTACACGGTTTACAATCGCAAACTAATAATTAGAAAGAACAGTTGATGTTTGTTGGTCGTCGACCAATTTCGTAGATGAATTACATCTGCGGAGTGTGTTCCGACACTAGGAGAGGGGGGGGGGGAGTAGAGTACAGCCTAGCACTCAAGTCTAATTTCAAAATATCCATAAAAATCATCTTTTATGCATCCAATGTAAGTTTTGCCTGGTACAACCAACCTCTGTTTCTTGCAGTGTCATTCACAGATGCTCTTCTAACAGCAGGGGCGTAACTACAAATTTTTTTTCGGGGGGGGGGGGGGGGAGGGTTCAAAATTGTCCCAATTTATAATTCAAAAATTTCCTAACGTGAAAAAAAATGATCTATTTTCCAACTAAAATGATAGGTTCAATGTGTGTTTAATAATAAAAATACTATGCAAAAAAAAAAAAAAAAAAAAAAAAAAATAATCCAAATAAAAAGGCTGAAACTAAAAACATAAAAATTATAATTATTGGTTCATTTAATGTAAATTTTTGTCTTCAATTGTGTACGAGTCATAATCGCATTTCATATGAAAATAGCCTCCTATTTTTAGATTTTTGAGAAAGGAACAAAATTTTGGAGGAAATGTATTAGAGACACTGTGGATGGACTACAGTAGAGAAATCCAGGTCTGGTAGATGTATGATATTTTCGTAGCACAGAGAAACATAATGAGAAATTGAGCCTGGCTGCTTTTTGTATTTCTTTTGAAAATTTAACTATTTTAATATTACAGAACTCAGAAAGGTAATCAGCAAAATAATAAAAAATTCTCTTTTTTTTTTTTTTTTTTTTACTTAAAATAAAAAAAAAGAAAAAGATTAAGTGTTTTAAAAATCTATACTTTCCCAACTCTAAGCTCAAATTTCCCAAGTTCACATATATTGGGGGGGGGACACGCTCCCCCCCCCATAACCCCCCATCGCGACGCCCCTGTCTGACAGAAAATGAACAGGTCTCCTTGTGGCCCCATCATCTTACCGCTCGGCGTTTCAAGTGGTTTGAATGGCTTCATGAGATCCCTTAGAGTACTACTAAATTTTCTGGAACATAAATGTCAGTGTAGTGTCAAAGATAAGAGTTTTATTAAACTTTATAATTTTGTAACGTCGGCTCAAGGGTTTGTGAAGTAGAATTAATCGATACACAAGGTAATCTTTGTTACAAATTAAGTCTTTTGAGTGGTAAGACTTCTTTAAGAAGGAAGGAAAATTAGCTTTCTTTTACAGTTCTTTTACGTTAGTTAATCAGTTGTTAAAGGAAGAAATTGCCACAATATAACGACTAGTGAAAAATGTAATCGATGTGGCAGAAACTATAAAAATTTTATCCATGTATTAGTTTTTAAGTGGTTTTCGAGAAAATATTTTTCGCTACTGAACAACCCGAAACTTTTTTACTTTTTTTTACTCATATTTAAACGTTGAACTTTGATATCTGCAGGCAGGATTATTGGCCATTTGGTATAGAAAAGTTTTTTTCAATCTTTCTATAAAAGTACCACTTCTTATGTTATAAGCAAATGTTGTCTCACAACATAAATTTTCTCCTTTCTCGCGCAGTTACGCCCAGAAATGTAGTTCAATACACCATATTTTGATAATATTTTCTGAAAGGATATTTGCTTTTATCAAAATATGAAAAAAAAAACCCTGTTTGATTGCAAAGTTTCTGAATAAGAGCACTTTATATATTAGCAATTTCATACGTTTGCGAACAATAATGAAATTAAAAATGTATCAAAAAGTATCCAGTTTGCATTTTAGAGCAGTTTTAATTTTCGTAAATGTATGTCAGTATTTTGTCCAGAAGTAAACCTTATCTTGCGTTAAAAAAAACTTCATTAAAAAATCATTCATTAAGGAATTGTGACTTTTTAAAGGATTTCATAACGTTATTTAATTTTATAGCTGATATCTTTTAAAAATCTAGTATCAATTTGTATTCCTTTTCAATAAGCCTTCTTTTGAAATCGAGAAAAACCATTCAAAAAGGTTCAAAAATTTGTAAACACAAACAGTATTCAATTACTTAAAGATGTTTTTTATTTACAATACGATACATTTAAAAACCCAGTACTTACGAGCATATCATGCTCATCATCAGAGTTAAAAATGGTAAAAGTCAGAGGCTGAGTCCTCTGAGTACTAGGTTTTAAATGTATCGTATTGTAAATAAAAACACCTTTACGTAATTAAATAAATACTGTCTGCGTTTACAAATTTTTAAATTTGTTATTGTAAGGTGAATTTAAGGATTTCAAAAAATTGATATGTTATATCATTTTTAACTTAACATTTAAAAAGATTTTCGAATAAATCTACTTAGTATCGGTTTAACTAGCGCATGTTTAGGAATTCTTTATATTCGGAAATTCTTTCTCTGTTCCAAAAGTTCGGGAAACCAATAATCTGGGAAAGAAGCAGCTGCATATGTTAAACATCTATCCAACAGTTTCCAAAGTATTCTGTCACTATTTAATGCTTCGAAGATCATATACCTTTTCACTTCATAAGATGCATGTAGTTTCCGACATATGTTGCATTGTAAAAACGTAATTTTTTTTTCTTTTTTCGTTTTGCAAAAGTCTTTATTACGTACAAGGTAATTTGTCGGAAATATTTATAGCAAAAACTTAAATAATTAAACTTTATCTAGTGACAGTACTCATAAGTACCATTAAAATAACTTGTTATAAAATTCATTTAATACGTCGATTAGTTGTAATACCATTTATAACGAGTTATAGATACATTACTTTATCTTGTTCCAAAAGCATTATAGGTTACACAAAACGAAAACGTTTTTAGATAGTTTTACGCTCATTTCATCTTCCTAAATTTCGAATTTAAACCGTTCTTAAGTATTTACGTCTTAAAAGCTATACGAGCTCTCACCATACGAAATCTAAAGTCTTTAAATTCAACAGTATTATAGTAATCGCAATTTTTGAAAAAAAAAATTGTTCCTAAACCTTTTAAAATTCCGATTTTGTTAAAAATTGTTTGGTTGCAAATATTTACATATTAAAAGAAACAGTCATGTTAAGTTTCAAGTCATAAGTTTCAGTGAGTTTCTAGTCATAACAGTTCTAAATTAATCGCAATAAAAAAGTTTTTAGAACTTTTTTCCTATTATTTCTCCATTTTAAATATCGATTATTTTGGAAACCATAGAGAGCATTTACATCTTAAATGCAATCACCATTTGTTGGAGCAGAGATGGCCACAAAAGTTTTGAAACCATTACTTTTTTTAATCGGCACATTAGTTCTGGAAATTATCCTCTACACGCAAACACGTAAACAAAAGTTTTTTTCTTTATAATATGAATTAGAAATAATTTATATCTTGCCTGACATTTTTAACAAACAAAATTAATTTGTAAAAATTTTGATTATGAAAAACGTTCAGGATGAATTTCGGAGAGGAAAATTTTATAATTTTAAAATACACGTTTTAATCAATAATGGAAAAGATTTTTTTGAAAACATGCACTTTAAAAAATATATATCTTACGCAAGTCACTTATTTTTTTTTTTAATTCGATATACTCTCAGACACTATTATTAATTTGTATTTTTTTTTCCTTTAAGGTGTCTCAGGACTCTTAAAGCGTCAAAATTTTCGAAATTTTAATTGTTTTTTATGTTAAACTTCTATATTTTCTGAACATTTTGATATAATTGTTTTTTGAAATTCCTATTTGAACAGAAATTATGGCTTTTAGAATTATACCCACCCAATAGCTGAGGCAGCGTTTTCGAAACTTTGAATTCATTTTTCTCCAAATGACGTTTTTGGGCATAACACGCAATATATGTCTGAATTTTTTTCCATAAAATTTTCAAAACGTATGTTTCATATTAATTTACATAAACTGAACCCAGAATTTCCATTTATTCTTCAAAAAAATATTTTTTCGGTAATTATACTGTTGAAATTTTAAAAATTTTGTATAAGCTAAATACGACTTTGTATTAAAAATATAAAAATGCTTTAATTACAAATTTATTTAAGTTTAGGGTAATTATTACAATCTGACGTATAACTAAGCACCAAAATTTTCATTCTAGTTGCAAAATTTATTTTCTAATCCTGCGCGTAAGCTGTAATAATAATTTTCTGCTCGTCAAATGCCTGACAGTTTGGAGCCTCCTGTAAATGCTAATTCTGCACCTTGCAATTTTTTAAATACACGAAATTAAAGAACATACTTATATCTTTCATCCCAAGAAAAATTGTGTTTTAAAATCATATACATTTTAAGATATTAAATGTTGAAAATGGTCTTTTTTTTTCCTTTTTTTTTCCCAATCATAAGAGTCCTTAGACTCCATAAGCTTTCTTTCGAAATCTTCCTGCAAAAGAATATAAATGTATTTCAGAATGCATCATTATTTATACATAACAAATTCATGTTAAGGGATTTACATTTACAAATAAAAAAGAATCATTAAAAATTATGATTATGTCAAGTCGATCACATATATTTTAGGAGACATTTTAATTATTATTATTCTTCTTAAAATCTGTCATTTTTTAGACTTTCTCGCTGTCTTCACCAAAAGTCCATTTCGGTAGATAGGAATTTCTCTTTCAGATTTAGATTTAATGTCCATGTATCTGCGCCATACAGTAAAATACTTGCACAATAGCATTATAAATTAATCGTTTAGTTTTAGGGAGAATAATACTGCTAAACAGAACAGAATTCAACATTGCTGTTCTGCCTTCACCAATCCTCCTTTCAACATCTCTTTGGCTTGATCCACTTTTAAGGAAAATTTTAATGTAGAAACAATGGCAGCAAAATGGTGATTGTTATTCCGAAGCAATAGTTTTCAGTGGAAAGAATTAACTAATTGGAGAATAGAAATGAATGATTTGTATCTTACTTTACGGGAAATTTTCTTTTGAAAACTTCTTGCAAACAAATACACTTCCAAGTAAATGTTATAATATTTATGTAATTAATGCATGTCACAGAATTATTGACATTCGGAAAGTCTTTTGGTGCTTCAGAATCTTACAATCTTGGAAATAAACAGTTGCGTTTATGAAACATCCATGAAACAAATCTCAAAATATCCTCTTATGATTTAATGCTGCGGAGATCAGGTATATTTTTGCCTCGTAAGTTATATGTTGCTTCCGATTCAAGTTTTACTAAGTTTAGGAATATTTTCGTATGAAATAACACAGATACGAGATTCCAAGACGTACTTATTTGATACTTCAAAAACGAATTAATTTTGAAGTGGAGAGGCCCGTTGATGAAGGTGATGGCAATTTTATGACGTAAGTAAATAGCATTTTGAATAGAATAGAAGTCTTATTTTTCAAATGCAGTTAGATAAGTAAATACGCTGCTGTACAGAAGCATCTTTATATATACTATGATTTATAAATACTGTTGTACATACTTATCTTTACATATAATATTATACATGCTTATTTGAAAAATAATCTATCCAGAAACTCTACATTTTAGAAAATTATACTTTTTAATAGTTCATCTGTCAGTATGCATACTAGGAGGTATAACCGTAGCTTCGAAGGTTTCAGAATATAGGGGGAAAAATTGAAAACTTTAATAGATTTTATAAATTTAATATATTTTTCGACTGCTCACTTCAACACCAAAAAGCATTTTCACATGAAAAATGTCAATACTACTTCCAAATAAAATTTTAAAAGCGATGCTTTTGTATTAACAGCGTGTAAGGAGTTAATAGTCGAAGAAATCGCGAAAGTTCACTGCTTACTGAAGCCCTTTTGATTCTGATAATTTCAGCGGTGCAGTTCGATTAGACTGTAAAAAAAAAATCTGTAGTTCTACAAATGTAAAGTTACATGCTTACTAAACTTTCATCTGTAACTGTACAAAAAAAGCTGCAAATCTACAAAACTAGTTTTTGTAAAGCTACAGAAATCTGTAACTTTACAAATGAATCTGCTAAAATTACAGTAATCTTACTAAAATTTTATCTGTAACCCGGGTTGCAGTTACATGTAAAGCTCTGGGCATCCCAGTTTCCTAAAAAACTCTTAGTCTTCCTAACAGATTTTATGATTTTCGGCGCAAAAGTGTGTCTCTTACAGGAATTTTCGTTGTTTCGGTTACATAAATAGTTGTAGGAATCCCAGTTTCCTAGAAAAACTTTAGTAACTTTACAGATTTTTTTCTTTTTTTTACAGTGTATGTGTCCATTACATTTGTGTTTTGTTTATGTTATTTTATTATTTTATTTATATGTTGAAGAAGTTTGAATTTCTTTATGGAATATTAGCCGGAAACAAACATTGAACTATTTATATTGTTTTTAAGACAAACGGGTAATAAAAAAAACAGTAAATTTAGATGAGTAATTACAATTTTCAGAGAAACTGTATTTGAAAATAGTGTTAAAAAAAGGGATAAACACTCTTTTGTACACTCTTTTTTTCATTCGACGTTCTCCTTCAAAATCGCGTCTAATTTTTTCACAGCAATTCATGTTTTTGTTCTTAAAATTACAGTTACAACACATGGGGTTGTCACCGAACTCGATTATAAAAAAATCGCTGTTTTTTTTTTTTTTTTTTTTTTTTTTTTTTTTTTTTTACCTTTGGTAAAAATCGCAAGCAAGTGGATAAAAAAATATACTTATATAGTTTTTTACCATTTTCTTTTTTAAGATAGAGAAAGAGGAGAATCCTTTTACGATAAAGGAAAGTAAAACTTTATTGATACTATCATTTTAGGACTTCTAAATTTATTTTCAACGTATGAAGTCAAATTAATTAATACACTAAACACCCAGTTGATAAAGTATATTTTCTCCTCTTCATTTATTATTTATAATTTATTTTCTACATTTTAGCCTTTAAAATCCTTCATTGTTTCAATTTCACAGCCATTTGACCTGTTTTGTCGAGCGTTTATTGGCGCATCAGTTAGTCCACTGCTATTTCAACTCCTATACAACTGAACCAAGAATAGTTGGCGATTTATCACCTGTAGCGAACTAACGTAAAATAATTTAATATTAATGTGCTAATAGAGGAAGTTCGAGTATTATGGAATACCATTTACATTTTGGTTTGTTACTTAACATAAAAAAAATTGTGATTTAAGATACATTAAAGGTTAGTAAAATGCAAACTTTGTTTATTTCTTAAAACATTTTTAATGAGTTTAAACTGGGAAGAAAAAAAATACATATCAATATTTAGATTTTAAGCGAATTACAATTTTCGTGTTACATGAACTGGTCGGGTAATGTGGAATAGGGGAGAGTAGCCGAATTTGGACCATTTAACTTATTTTCAGATGTAACTCACTTCATTTTTGGAATATCTGCAAAATATCACTACACATGGTCAGTTTATTCATCTACTAAATATGTAAATAAATCTGTAGAACACTTTCCTTTTGAAAATCTTAAGTTTTATTTCAATTTGAAAATTTTTTTCAGAACTGGTTCAAATTCAGCGGCTGGTCGCCAAAGTTGGACCCCAGTCTCCTAGATTGGACCAAATAATATTAGGCTATTTTAATGAGTAGGGAACATCACTAATTTTATTAAAAGCAAAGTTTGCGATTAATGAAACAATCAAATAAAACAACAGCAATGAAATATAATGAAATCAAATGTCTGAAAGTAAGGGTAATTGTTTTAAATAAAAATAAATTCAAATATAAATCAAAGTTATAAGTAATTGAGGATAGAAATTATGGAGCTAATTGCCCGTTACTTGAATATCACGTAACAAAGGGATGCAAGACTCGCACATCAATTTCTTTTTTTCCTTTTTTTATTCCAGCAAATACAACATGGAACCATATTTGGCAATCTAAACAATGAATTCATTTATCGAATTTTATCATTCAAACAATATGACACTTAAACACCCTAAAAACTTAGATTCCGTTCAAACGAAATCGAAATAAATCTTAGATTGTTTTCGAAGGTTTGTATTTTAGATGTGCATAATAATTTGTTTTCACCTAACCGTAAACATAATACAAAATCAGCAATACAATATACAAATATTTGCAACTTAAATTTTGAGAAAAGTCTAAGATTTATTTCAATTTCGTTTGAACAGAATCTAAGTTTTTAGGGTGTTTAAGTATCATATTGTTTGAATTTCATTTTTACTTTTTAATATTCACTTATTTTAACTAATTTGTTACAAAATTTAACGTTAATTGTAGAAGTAAATGAGCGAAATATCTTAATTTATGTCCCTTCTTGCGCTTAAATGATGTAGGAAATAAATATGTTTTTTTAATTTGTTCGGCAAACTATGTTGTTGTTTAATTAATATTTTGCTGTCTTGATTTTAACTGCGTTGTTAATATTATATAATTGCCATATTAAAGGCAATGGCAGAAGTATTTATATATGTATTGCTATAGAATGCGAGGTAGCGTAATAGATATGGGAACGACCATTCGTTACTCTTGTGATAATTAGAGCAAATTTTCATACATAATTCCAATTATTTTGTTACAAAATAAAAGTAAGATAAAAATTGATATAACCAGCTAAACACCACTGTGTTCCACACACAAACATATATCTAATTTATAATAATAAAAAAATTACTTATGTATATATTAAATGGCTCTTGTGACACTCTGGTCACAAGAGTAACAAAATTTTGATTGATTATATAGACAAGGGAAATGCTTTTTGTTACAAATTAGATATATATTAAATGAGTGGAGCACAATAGTATTTTACTGGTTATATCACTTTTTATCTTAATTATATTTTATAGTAAAATAATTGCAAGTATTTGTAAAAAACCGCACGAATGGTCACAAGAGTAACAGTGGACGTTCCCATATAATATACTATATTTATTCATAACGTATATTTATATTACGTAATAGTTATATTTTATTTATTTTGCTGCGTGTAACAAACATCTGGAAATAAAACCACCGCTGTTAATATCGTTTATTGCTAAAAGCCAACAATTTGATAAATATAATAATTTGTTTTTAATAAATTATACTAAATTGCTGTTTTGCTATATTTTACTTAGTTTTATATTTATAATTTTTAACAACGTTTTCTATTTATAAAATGTACATTAAATTGCGAATTCTCAACGCGATCGACAATTGACAACGATAAACAAATTTGGCGATTGACAACCATTTTTGGCGATTTGTATACTTGGCCCGGATAATGCGTAAATACCCATTTACGAATGAAAAATCCAGTTTTGCCAGCATTTTTTTTTTTTTTTTTGAATAAGCGAATTGCGCCCCTGTTTTCTTATGTCAAAATTGTGCATCTGGAGAAATACTATAACTTATCTTTTTCTGTAAAAATATTCTACGAACAGTATGAATATCAGTAAAAACCATTATTGATTTGTATGCGTATTCTTCTGCGTATACTATCATTTGAAATCTTTGTAGGGAAACATACATTTTCGTATCAATAAATTTGACATTTATTTAACTAATAAATGCTAAAGAATTATTTGCATTTGTACATTTTCTCGCTACTTTAAAAGCTCGCGAAACTCATAATCTGGGAACTATTCAGCTGCTTTTAACCCTTTACTGAATTATGAATTCATGAAAAATTTATCTTCTAAAGCATTTTTCATGAATTGTTTAAACTACATTAGAAGATTTGCATCATCATTTAATAAATTTTAGAAGGATTGAAAGATTTAGAAGGATTAATTAAATTTGAATTTATAGGGATTTTGTGCAATATTTATAACCCCACTCAAAACTTTTATTTTAAATCTTTTTCTTGGTATTTTGTAGAATTAGGAAATGTACAAATATAATGTTCTTACACTGTTAAAAATTTCCGCTTAACGTTGAAGCAATATATGAAATAAAATAATAAGAATTACCAAAATATGGTACTTCTTAATTTTCAAAAACTCCATTTCATGGCGTAACCTTGGACGTTACACTTTATTGAACCATATATTGGTTGAACCAAGCTTTCGAACTACTTATCAGCCAATCAGAACAGTACGTATTTGTATATGACGCCATTATAAGATAAGTAAAACGATTACATTTCGTCCGCCATTTAAAGTTTAAACGAAAGGGATATTGAAAGGAATATTTATGGAACAGGAAAGTAAGTCTTATTTAATTTTAATGTTTCATTCCTATTCATTCATATTGTATCTTATGAATAAGTGTTAAATATTATTCATGTTTTATAGAAAAAGATTGATTTAGTTTCCCGAATATCCCAAGCGATTGTCTGTTATATTCGTTCTTTATGTAACGGTTTCAAATATAATTGTTTTAACAATTAAATGACAAACAGCACTTAGTAAAAATTAATCACGTCTTTATTCGTTTTGTCTTTTTAAATAAAGAAAATTTGTGTAAACATTTCATTCTTCCTATTCAATAGTGAGATGTGAAGTATTTTAATTTGTCGCAGCTCGAAAGCAAAAACAAAACGTGATCTTAGTTTTAAAATGCTGACACCGAGATATGTTGATTCACGGCTGCATTCATAATTGTAGATGTAAACCTTAATTTGCTGTGATATGAAATTCTGTTTATTTAAACTAGAATTTTTGTGTTCTTTACCGTTTCCCGATTATAAAGAATAACAGACAATGAATTAGTATTTATAATTATTAATATTTTGGAGTAAAACATGATATTCAATGATTAAGATAATAAGAAAAGGTTTCAGATTGAAAAATAGATTTACACTGGGAATATTTCCTTATACATATTACAGTTTTTAATTTAAGAAGTGAAAAGGAAACATGATATTTAAGCATTTAAATAATATGTTGTTTATACCGATATAAAGTTTATGTATAAAACTGCTTTAGCATATTTTAATTATATATTTACATTTTATCTATATAATGTAGGATTGAATATTTATAAAAAAAAAATTAATAATTACTTTTTACATTCAAAATGTTTTTTAGACAATGAAGAACAGTAAATACGCAATCGTTTCTTTTCTTTTTAAATTTCCTTTTTTTTTCCATTTCCTAAATCAATCTTTTTTTTTATAAAATATATAAAATGTATTTAGCTTATATTTATAAAATACAATGTATACGGGAATAAAATATTAAAGTTAAATATGGCTTATGTCGTTCCATAAGTATTAATAAGAATTTTTAAGGAATATGTTTAAAGGAAAATTATGTACATATCCCGTAGAATTTGAAAATTTAGACTCCATGTTGATGTTCACATTTAATAAAACAATTACCAGTCTCCATACATATAAAAAATTTTATCTTAATATTTAGATCATGCTTAGAACTTATTTAAAAAAAGATGCGAGTTGATAAGCAATGCTTTTTGCCCCCACCCTCGTTTGACATAGTTTTTTTTTTTTTTTTTTTTTTTTTTTTTTTTTTTTTAAGATGCTGTCCTTGTTTCA
Source organism: Maratus speciosus (assembly GCA_963932465.1). Classification (NCBI taxonomy): domain Eukaryota; kingdom Metazoa; phylum Arthropoda; class Arachnida; order Araneae; family Salticidae; genus Maratus; species Maratus speciosus. The sequence continues at coordinate 348,781,876 of OZ010799.1, read as the reverse complement.
ATGCAATTTAGGATTTATATTTACTCTTTCTCTGATTGATTTTTGCTTAAAGATTGCGTGCATGCGACTTACAAAATCAATTTTATAGGTTTATTTAGCAAACTGTAATGCATTTTAATTACCTCAATTTGATAAGTTTATATATATAAAGGCTCCATAACATAATCGCATCCTTTCTTATGTATTTTAATATGTAAATTATAGTGTAAGATATTTAAAATAACAATGGCGTTATCGTATAATTAAACTATTTTTAAATTTGCTAAATAAACCTAGGTTTCTGATCTTGAAAATTATTTTCCAACAAAAATTAAATGGAGGAACTGTAAATAATTCACTTTAAATTATATTAAAACAGAATATTTTTCTAAAAAAGCAAAATATTTTCCCTATGAAAGGGGTGGTGTGGGGTGGACAAAAATCATTGTTTCAACAACATTTCACCGATTTATGGTTCAACATTTCGCAAATTTGCGGTTAAAAGTTTCACCAACGTATGGTTCAAGGTTTCACCAACTTATGGTTCATCCTTAGAACTAAATCTTGGAATAATGTTTCACCATCTTATGGTGGCAGCTACTGGAGCACCAAAAATTGGTTCAACGTTGAACCAAATTTTTAACAGTGTACAATAGAAATATAGAAATATTTCTGAATTGAAAATCCCCCCCCCCCCCTCAACCCCAAGAAAGCTGAAAAGATGCAAAGGCAAAAAAAAATCATCCGTTTATAAATATTTGTGTTTTGTGTAACCCATAATACTTTTGGAACAAGATAAAGTAATATATCTATAACTCATTCTAACCTGTATTATAACTAATCGATGAATTAAATGAATTTTGTAACAAGTTATTTTAATGGTATTTATAAGATCTGTCAGTAGATAAAGGTTTAAAAGCTAGGGAAACGCATAATCTGGTAACTATTCAGCTGCTTTTAATAAACAACTATCTAACAATCTCCAAAGTATCCTCCCCCTCGTGAATTCATGCTTCAGAGATCAGGTACCTTTTTGCTTTGAAGTACTAAATAGTTTCCTATTTAAGCTTTATTAATTGCAGGGATATTTTCGTGTGAAATAACTTAGGAACGAGATTAGATGACGTATTTGATCTTTCAAAAACGGGATCCTTACATGTAAATTCCCGTTGCAGCTATTTAAACAATTAAACGAAGTGAGTAAATGTTATTTTGGAACGTGCTTATTTTGTAAATTCAGTTTTATAAGCACATAAGCTTGTTGTAAAAAAGCATCTTTATTTATCTCTGTTTCTTTGACATGTATTCTATTCAAAGGTTCTGAATTTTCTTTATATATATATATTCTGTTTAAACCTTTATGTAATGAATTATGAATCCATGAAGATTTTATGTTCTAAAGCATTTTTCGTGAAATTTTTAAACTAAATTAGAAGATTTACATGATCATTTAATAAATTTTAGAAGGGATTTAGAAGGATTGAACGAAGTAGAAGGATTAATTAAATTTGAATTTGTAGGGATTTTGTGCAATATTTATAGCCCCACTCAAATCTTTTATTTTAAATATTTTTCTTGGTATTTTGTAGAATTAGGAAATGTACAAATATAATTTTCTCACAATAGAAATATCGAAATATTTCCGAATTGAAAAATTCCTCCCCCCCCCACCCCCAACGCCAAGAAAGCTGAAAAGATGCAAAGGAAAAAGAAATCATACTTTCAAAAATATTTTTGTTTTGCGTTACGAATAATGCTTTTGGAACAAGATAAAGTAAAGTATATATAACTTATTCTAAACTGTATTACAACTAATCGATATATTAAATGAGTTTTAAAACAAGTTATTTTAATGGTACTTATAAGTACCGTCAGTAGATAAAGGTTAATAGATCTTCTAAGAGAAACATTTTATGTATTTGTTACCTTTTACCAGTAGTTAAAAATGTATATATACAAAGATGTTTCGGTAAAACTTTGGTCTAAATTGAAAATAAGATATTTAATCATCTATTAGGAAGGGAAATTACTTATCGCTTGTTAACATACTTGTTATTCCTTTAGACTTTCCTATATAGAAATTTATAGCTATCTTTCTGTAATATATAGCTATCTTTCAGTTTAGTGATGTAGTGCGATTATCTCCATTATTGTTACAGTGTTATGTACTAAAATACTGATTTGCTTGTAGGGAGACACACTGTAATTTTCGCAGAAATAGCTGTTTGCGTCTACTAGTTTCTTATAGTAAAATTATCCATATGAAAAATTCTGTCACTTATCATTTTTCGTAAAAATATTCTACCAACAACCTGCATATTATCAAAAACAATTATTGATTTGAATATGGTTCTACTTCTTCTGAAACTTTTCGGAGAAGCATACATTTGCGAATAAATGAATTTGATATTTATTTAACTAATACATGTTAAAGAAAAATTTACATTTGAAAATTTTCTCGCTAGTTTAGAAGCTAGGGAAACACATAATCCGGGAAATATTTAGCTGCTTTTATTAAACATCTATCCAGCAATTTCCAAAATACCCTCCCTCTCGTGAATTCATGCTTCAGAGATCAGATACCATTTTGCTTCGAAGTACTCTATAGTTTTCTATTTAAGCATTATTAATTGCAGGGATATTTTTGTATGAAATAAATTAGAAACGAGATTAGATGAAGTATTTGATCTTTCATAAACGTGATCATTACATATAAATTCCCGATGCAGTTATTTAAACAATTAAATAACGCGAGTAAATGTTATTTTGGATCAAGTTTATTTTTTAAATTCAATTTTAATAGCAAATAACTTATTTGTAAAAAAAAAAAAAAAAAAAAAAACATCCTTATTCCTCTGTGTTTATTTGAAATGTGTCCCTTCAAAAGTTCCGTATTTTTTAAAAATATTCTGTTTAATAGATCTTATAAGTGAAATATTGTATGAATTTGCTACCTTTTACTCGCTGTAAAAAAAAAAAAAAAAAAAAACGGAAATACTACTGACAATTTAGACGCCAGTACTATTTCCGTTTTTTTTTTTTTTTTTTTTTTTTTTTTTACGGGAATTTTTCCCCATAAATTACAGAAAATTTTCCGTTTTTAATCAAAAAAACGAAAATTTTTCTGTAATTTATGGGGGAAAATTTCCGTAAAAATACGGAAATAGTACTGGCGTCTAGATTGCCAGAAGTATTTCCGTTTTTTAGTCCTTTTTTTTTTTACAGTGTAGCAGTTAAAAATGCATGGATACCAAGATGATTTGGTAAAATTTTGGTCGAAACTGAAAATAAGGTATTTAATCATTTATTAGGAAGGTAATTTGCTTATCGCTTGTTAACATACTTGATATCCCTTCAGACTTCCCTTTGTAGAAATTTATAGATTTCTTTTGGTAATAATGTTGCATTTTAATATTACGAAATGACATTAGTTTCGTTAAAAAGTATTAAATAATATAAACATTATTGATTTCTATATTTCTTCTTCATTTGAAACTTTTCGGAGGAATACACATTTCGAATAAAGGAGTTTAATACTTATTTAACTAATACATGTTAACGCTTTATGTACTGAATTATGAATTCATGAAAATTTTATCTTCTAAAGCATTTTTCGCGAATTTTTGAAACTACGTTAGAAGATTTACATAATCATTTAAGAAATTTTAGAAGGATTTTAGAAGGATTGAATAATTTATTAGGATTAATTAAATTTGAATTTATAGATATTTTGTACAATAATTATAACCCTACTCAATTTTTTTTATTTTAAAGATTTTCCTTAGTGTTTTTTAGAATTAGGAAATGTTATATACAGTATAATTTCAAAAATCCGACATCAGCGGGACCAAAAATATGCCGGAATTTTGAAGGAATATCAAAAGTAGTAACTAGGAATATCAAAAGTAGTACTATATTCTTTATGGGGCTTTTAGTCACAAATTAATTCATTATTAAGTGATAATTATGTAAGAAAAAGAGAAAATTAAATGTAAAAAAGCCTTACTTTAATTGATATTTTCTATGTTACAGGGAAAAAAAATCTAATAAAGATTGAAATTATATCTTCTCTTGTAATTTTGGAAGCATCGATGTCAACTTTGTTTCCTTCAATTGTTTTGTCCGTTCTTTAAGAAGTTTTTTTTTTTTTTTTTTTTTTTTTTTTTTTTTTTTGTATTTTTTACACACGAAGAATGTCTATTTCGGAAATACAGTCATATTTCTCTAAAGCATATATTAATTATCCAGTCAGATTTATGCATTTTTCTAGTGGCACCTTTTTTTTCAGTCAGTTGTTCGTCCTCATCTCCTGTGGTCCTACTAGCATTACCGGCGGTTCTATTTAGCACAACATCAGTGATCTCGCTGTCCGTTAAATTGTTTGGTGTTGCTACATTTTCGTCAATTCTTAGCCAATCATTTGTATCCCTTTTTTCGACACTTAATGCGTTTTCAGATTTTACGTGTTCAGTCAGCTCGTAAATTACGGCCTTTTCACATGAAATTGTGAAACCCTGAAAAGTTTTTCTCATCAGTGATGTCGCCATTATCGAAAACTCCCCAACAAACACCGAACTTACGGGCCACTGATGGGTTCGTTAGCCTTGGCCGAAGGTGTTCGATGGTGGCCCGCTATCAGTGAAAGTTACGGCTCCGTAAAAAAAGTGTCACGCCGGACAGAATAAGGCCACAAGATAATTGGCCGTAAATACAAGAAGTTGCCCACAATCATGCCACTAACTTTTCGCTGAAAATGTTAGATAGCCTTAAACTGCCCACAATTATTCTTTTAATGGCCACTAAAAATAAAAGCTAACCAGAAGCTTGCCTTTGTTCTGCCATTTGTGGTTGTCATAAATTAAATTTATCCCAAAGCTGCCCACAAAAAAGCCTATTAGGGTTATTTAAAATGTAATCACTTGCCACTGTTGTGCCATAACGATTGTTTAGGAATAAATCAAAATTTATTCTATAAAAAAAAAATACTTTTTATCAGCCTAATTAAATGATAAAATATTTTTGCAGGATTAAAAAAATCTTATAATTATTTAGATATACTTTTGTAGAAAATGAAATTCTTTCACTTTGAACTTTTTCAAAAAATTTCCAAAACACAATATTTCACATAGTGCATTAATTTATTTGTTCATTTATTCACTTACATATTTACAAAATTTATATGCAATGCATTTTTAAATAGTTGCATTTCATAAAAATTTATAAAGTGTATAATTGAAAAAATAAACTAATCAATCAATTCATTATCAAATATTGTGTTTTGAATATTTTTGAAAAAGTTCAAGTTAAATGAACTTGATTTTCTTGAAAAGTATGTCTAAATAATTATAAGATTTTTTTTTTCTTTTTTTTTTTTTTTTTACCTGCCAAAACATTTTACCATTCAATTAACCTTCTAAAAAGTATTTTCTTTTGAAGAATAAATTTCGAATTTATGCTTAAATAATATACGTGATTTTAATATAGTTTATTATATATTTTATATAAAAATGTGTGTGTTTGTGATATTCTTTTTACTTAAATTTCCACTATATTTTACACAGCTTCGTTGGTAAATCTGTTAAATTATGCTTATTCATCAAAGCTTTATTAAATCATTATTATCTAAATTTTTGCATCATTTCTGATCATTTTATAAAATATTACATAAAAATAAGTTTAATCATTATGTAGTTAACGAATGACAGTATAATATTTCTCATATATTTTAAAATTTTGCTTTTATCAGATAATATTTAACTATTTCTCTTGCAGTTTAATAGCCAAACATTTGAAAAAATATATTATTTCAACTTTTTCGAAATTCTTGAGAATTATTTATAATTATTAGACATGTAAATAATAGAATCATAAGACGAAACGCAATTTTTTCACCTTGATTCAACATAAAATATATGATGTGAACATTAAAAAGGTCCACAATCTTACTTAAAAGGCGACTAAAGTAATGAAGAAGATGTTACAAGTTTAAAATATACATTTTATTTAAAATTTCTTAGTACTTTCAAGCCTTCCAAGCTCATCCTTAGAGAATATCTTAATAACTAAATGTTGTTTATTTATACAAATACGTCACTTTGTTTTGAAAATGAGAGGGTCAATAATTACTGAGTAAACGTAGCAGTTTCTTGGATTTAATTTAAGTAAAGAAAATATATATTATTATTATTAATTGCAGTTCCATTTTTTTTACACAAAAATAATTATATCATAAAATAATAATTTAATTATATCCATGGAAAGTGACCTATGAGAAACAGAGTGATGTCACAAATAAATGGAACTGTAATTAATAATAATAATATATATTTCCTCTAATTAAATTCAATCCAAGAAACTGCTACTGCTACTGATACTCCTACTTTCAACTCTAGTAATTATTGGCTCTCACATTTTAAAAACAATAAACAACATTTAGTTATTAAGATATTCTCTGATGATGAGCTAGGAAGGCTTGAAAGTACTAAGAAATTTTAAATAAAATGTATATTTTAAACTTGTAACATCTTTTTCATTAACTATTATTTTAACACAGTCAAACTGACTGGTAAAGTTATCATACGAATTGAATATTTCCAACTGAGCGAAAAAATGCCCAGGCCGGGAATCGAACCCAGATCCTTGGTTTACAAGGCCAATGCTTTTCCATTTAAGCTAACTGGGCCGACAACCAGCCAGCATATTTCGCTCAGATAACCTTATTGGTAGGAACATCTGGTCTGTCATGTAGACAGCTCAACAGAATAAACCGCAGGTTAAGGACCTCCATATTAACGATGGATACGTAGATGAACTATTATTTTAACACAGTCAAACTGACTGGTAAAGTTATCATACGAATTGAATATTTCCAACTGAGCGAAAAAATGCCCAGGCCGGGAATCGAACCCAGATCCTTGGCTTACAAGGCCAATGCTTTTCCATTTAAGCTAACTGGGCCGACAACCAGCCAGCATATTTCGCTCAGATAACCTTATTGGTAGGAACATCTGGTCTGTCATGTAGACAGCTCAACAGAATAAACCGCAGGTTAAGGACCTCCATATTAACGATGGATACGTAGATGAACTATTATTTTAACACAGTCAAACTGACTGGTAAAGTTATCATACGAATTGAATATTTCCAACTGAGCGAAAAAATGCCCAGGCCGGGAATCGACCCCAGATCCTTGGCTTACAAGGCCAATGCTTTTCCATTTAAGCTTTCCATTTTTTCCATTCCCGGCCTGGGCATTTTTTCGCTCAGTTGGAAATATTCAATTCGTATGATAACTTTACCAGTCAGTTTGACTGTGTTAAAATAATAGTTCATCTACGTATCCATCGTTAATATGGAGGTCCTTAACCTGCGGTTTATTCTGTTGAGCTGTCTACATGACAGACCAGATGTTCCTACCAATAAGGTTATCTGAGCGAAATATGCTGGCTGGTTGTCGGCCCAGTTAGCTTAAATGGAAAAGCATTGGCCTTGTAAGCCAAGGATCTGGGTTCGATTCCCGGCCTGGGCATTTTTTCGCTCAGTTGGAAATATTCAATTCGTATGATAACTTTACCAGTCAGTTTGACTGTGTTAAAATAATAGTTCATCTACGTATCCATCGTTAATATGGAGGTCCTTAACCTGCGGTTTATTCTGTTGAGCTGTCTACATGACAGACCAGATGTTCCTACCAATAAGGTTATCTGAGCGAAATATGCTGGCTGGTTGTCGGCCCAGTTAGCTTAAATGGAAAAGCATTGGCCTTGTAAGCCAAGGATCTGGGTTCGATTCCCGGCCTGGGCATTTTTTCGCTCAGTTGGAAATATTCAATTCGTATGATAACTTTACCAGTCAGTTTGACTGTGTTAAAATAATAGTTCATCTACGTATCCATCGTTAATATGGAGGTCCTTAACCTGCGGTTTATTCTGTTGAGCTGTCTACATGACAGACCAGATGTTCCTACCAATAAGGTTATCTGAGCGAAATATGCTGGCTGGTTGTCGGCCCAGTTAGCTTAAATGGAAAAGCATTGGCCTTGTAAGCCAAGGATCTGGGTTCGATTCCCGGCCTGGGCATTTTTTCGCTCAGTTGGAAATATTCAATTCGTATGATAACTTTACCAGTCAGTTTGACTGTGTTAAAATAATAGTTCATCTACGTATCCATCGTTAATATGGAGGTCCTTAACCTGCGGTTTATTCTGTTGAGCTGTCTACATGACAGACCAGATGTTCCTACCAATAAGGTTATCTGAGCGAAATATGCTGGCTGGTTGTCGGCACAGTTAGCTTAAATGGAAAAGCATTGGCCTTGTAAGCCAAGGATCTGGGTTCGATTCCCGGCCTGGGCATTTTTTCGCTCAGTTGGAAATATTCAATTCGTATGATAACTTTACCAGTCAGTTTGACTGTGTTAAAATAATAGTTCATCTACGTATCCATCGTTAATATGGAGGTCCTTAACCTGCGGTTTATTCTGTTGAGCTGTCTACATGACAGACCAGATGTTCCTACCAATAAGGTTATCTGAGCGAAATATGCTGGCTGGTTGTCGGCCCAGTTAGCTAAAATGGAAAAGCATTGGCCTTGTAAGCCAAGGATCTGGGTTCGATTCCCGGCCTGGGCATTTTTTCGCTCAGTTGGAAATATTCAATTCGTATGATAACTTTACCAGTCAGTTTGACTGTGTTAAAATAATAGTTCATCTACGTATCCATCGTTAATATGGAGGTCCTTAACCTGCGGTTTATTCTGTTGAGCTGTCTACATGACAGACCAGATGTTCCTACCAATAAGGTTATCTGAGCGAAATATGCTGGCTGGTTGTCGGCCCAGTTAGCTTAAATGGAAAAGCATTGGCCTTGTAAGCCAAGGATCTGGGTTCGATTCCCGGCCTGGGCATTTTTTCGCTCAGTTGGAAATATTCAATTCATATGATAACTTTACCAGTCAGTTTGACTGTGTTAAAATAATAGTTCATCTACGTATCCATCGTTAATATGGAGGTCCTTAACCTGCGGTTTATTCTGTTGAGCTGTCTACATGACAGACCAGATGTTCCTACCAATAAGGTTATCTGAGCGAAATATGCTGGCTGGTTGTCGGCCCAGTTAGCTTAAATGGAAAAGCATTGGCCTTGTAAGCCAAGGATCTGGGTTCGATTCCCGGCCTGGGCATTTTTTCGCTCAGTTGGAAATATTCACTTCGTATCTTTTTCATTACTTTAGTCGCCTTTTAAATAATATTGTGGACTATTTAATGTTCAGATTATATATTTTATGTAAATAATAGTTTAATAGTGATTTAAAAATATATATTAAATTAATCTTGATACTTCTAAATTTCATTTAAATTCAATTGTTTTAGTCACTCAAATTTTCTCGAGTATAAAATCACATTTTTATAATTAAACTAAAATAAACTGTTTTAAGGGGTCTTGTACCTTTTAAACGCACCGAAAATTAACGAAAAACTTCAACGTTTTAATTAGTTTATCTTCAAAACCTTTTTATGTATATACGTGAAATTTTGGATATTGATTAAACAGATTATGCTTTGTAATATACTACCAACAGAAATTTATTAACCCTTTACAGAATTTGTGTATTGTTGAAATCAAAATAGCTCTTTTTTTACCCCATAAGTCATTCCGCGCATGATATCTTAAGAAAGGATTTATGGATTGTCATGAAATTTGGTAAATATATTAAACAAATATGTGTGTTTAAAATGATCTACTTTTAAGTATTTACAATTGTAATATTTTTAGTTATGACTATTTATATTCATTAAAAATACATATGTTTTTATTTTTTTTTACGAAAATATTTTTTTATACAGTTAATGAAATAATTTTAGACTAAGAGTAGATCATTTTAAACACATATATATGTTTAGTATCTTTACCGAATTTCATGCTAATCCATACATACTTTCTCAAGATATGCGCGCAATGACTTATGGGGTAAAAAAAAGAGCTATTTTGATTTAAACAATACACAAATTCTGCAAAGGGTTGATAAATTTATGTTTGTAGTATATTACAAAGCACAATCCGTTTAATCAATATCCAAAATTTCATGTTTATACATAAAAAGGTTTTGAAGATAGACTAATTCAAACTTTGAAGCTTTTCGTTAATTTTCGACGCGTTTAAAAGGTACAAGACCCTTAAAGAACAATATCATCCGATATTTATAATGCTTAAAAATAAATTCGATAACTTCGAAAAACTAAAAATAAACTATTGAAGGGAATTTTACTAAAAATGAAAATATCTTTTACATTTTCTTTTGCAATTATAAAAACTAAAATATAAATATTCTTTAAGATAAAATGATGCAAAAAACAGATAGAATGAAATTAATAAATTTGTAATGAATCAACATGAACTAACAAACTTACCGATATATGTGCTACATTTTGAAACCATGTCCACTTATTCCGACGGTAAATAACGCGAATGACAAAGCAGAAATGAAAACGCACAGCTAAAGAAAAATTCTGAGAATTTCTCCCTCTCCCCTCTTATCGTAACGGACCAGAACTTTCAAAACTGCTTAACCTTGAGCCATTTGAAGGTCCCATCATCTATTTGATTTTTCTGGAGAGGGAGGGAGGGAGAATAGTTTTATGAGCCAATACCTTATTATAATAAATAAAAGTCATTTTTTCATAAATCATATTTTTTCTGTTAATATTATTTTTAGTCATTTGGAAATAGAGCTTTGTTTTCCTTTTCTTTCTTTTTTTTCGTTCTTTTTTTTCTTTTTTTAGAGAAATAAAGATTTAAGATACATTGTTTCAATTTTTAAACTCTCCATACAGTTTTCAGATAACACAAAAACACTTTTTTTTTTCCTCCGATTTATGCTTTAAATGGGCATTTTATCTCTTTTCTGTAAATTTTTACCCATTTATCTTCGCAATTAAAAATTATAAGATTTAAAAATAACATGCATTCCATTTTATTCTGATATGCTCATAAAAAATATCTTGTTTATCTATATATATATCAAGGCTTTTTTTTGACTCAAGACGATTTTACTGAAATGCCTAAAAATTAATAGAACCTTTTCATGTTTATTTTAGGGCATAAAATAGGGCATACATATCGCATTTTATTTAATACTTTCATATAATGTCAGATTTTAATGCGTATTCTAAATTTTGCCAGAAATAATTTTTCCAACTGGGTGAAAATGTATCCAGGTCGGGACTCGAAACCAAATAATAATGAACAAAAATTCTTTATTTATTCTGCAATTCTTTACTTAATTCTGCGAAAATTCTTGATTTATTGTGCAATTTTTCACTTAATTATTTTTATACATATGCAAGTTTTATCTGTATTTCTAAAGAGTAAAATAATGGTAGTGAAATCATTAAATATATCTAAATTGTTAGGAATTTAATACAGGCAAGAAATTTTATTTATATTTTCCGTTACAGTGGATTCAGAAACAAAAATTTCTTTTCCAGTATTTTCTTTTACATGGAAATATGTTTCAAATGATATTAAAAATTCATGTTTTAGTAACAGCTTTTAAGTTACCTTTTCTCTCCCCCCCCCCCTCTCCTCGCTCAAGAATAACTGCTTATTGAAGCATTTTCTCCTTTTCATTATAACAAATATTTTTTCATGAATGCTAAAAAAAAAGAGCATAAATAAATTGACATTTATCAATAAATTTTTAAACATGTTTAAGTAGTATATATGTCCGAAGATTGCAGTATTTTGCTATTAATATATTATTCAAATCAGCATATATTTTATATTATGCTATCTGATTATCTTTGCAATCAAAAACAATATAAAATAACCATTAAATATAATCTTTTTTATTCCAGTGTGTTCAAAATATATTTATTTAAAGATATTTTAAAGGCAAGAAAATTAAACGCTTTTATGTTGTTGTTTTTTTTCCATATTTTTAAAAAATATATAAACAGGGAATTTATGTACATTTTGGGGACAATTTTTGATTTTTGTAAAATATTTTCAAACTAAATAAAAATATGTAATCTATTTTACTGCTTTAAATATAAATCTCACGACATATTTATATTTTTACTAAAACCCAGATTTAAAATAATTAAACTTACTTAGAAAGAAATGAAGAGAAAAATATATTTCCTCTCTTTAATTAAATATTCGGGTTAGGTGATATTAGCCCTCTACTTTCTAAACGATGACGATCCATTACATTTTTGCCAGAAACCGCCCCTTAAGAGTTGCCGGGCAAAGTAAATGCAACAGTTCTCTCACCGCCGAAACATTACCGTTCCGGCAGTAGCTGCCGGAACTAGCGGCGGGTCATTTACGGCACAACATTGTTTGGTTACAAATGGCCTTAACTCCTTTTGGCCGCGACATATACGCCTTTCGGCCGTAAGTTGAGTGTTTGTTGGGTCGCCATATATTGCGCCATGCATTCACCAAAGTTGTCACCGTTGCTATGCAACGGTGCAGCTCACAGAAAATTTGTTCAGAAAATATTCGCTTAAAAACAAACGAAAAAAAAAGTCAAATATTCTTTTTTTTCGATTTTTACTTTCGAAGTTTTTAATTTATAAAGAATTGCTATTTTTATTCTCCCATAACTTGAAAACGTAAAAGAAAAAGGAAGGGAAAATGTTATTTCGATGCCGGATTTTTGAAGTTGTCAAATTTCTGAATGCCGGATTTTTGAAGTCACACTGTATAATGTTCTTACAATAGAAATATAGAAATATTTCCGAATTGAACCCCCCCTCACTCCCGAACGCCAAGAAAGCTGAAAAGATGCAAAGGCAAAATAAATTATTCTTTTACAAATATTTTTCTTTGTGTAGCTCATAATCATTTTGTAAAAAGATTAAGTAATGCATCTATAACTCATTCTAAACTGTATGACTACTAATCGATATATTAAATGAATTTTATAACAAGTTATTTTAATGGTACTTATAAGTACCGTCAGTAGATGAAGGGTTATTGAACTATTTACATTTGTAAATTTTCTCGTTACTTTAAAAGCTCAGGAAACATATAATCTGGCCATGTTCAACTGCTTTTATTAAACATCTATCAGGCATTTTCCAAAGTAGGCTCCCTCTCATGAATTCATGCTTCACAAATCAGATTACCTTTTTATTTCTAAGTTTCACATTTAGGCTTTTTAGCCCCTTGTACGGTATGCTACTTATTTCTCCCAGCTTATTTTGTGTCGTCTCCAAAAATAACGTTACCTTACAGAAGCTAGCCGCAAAATAAGGCAGTACGATTAAATACCCTATAGTAATTTTCTAAACTTCTAAGCATCGCACATTTTCAATTTTTATACCGTCGTATTGGAAGGAAAAAGTACTTTTAATTGCAATTTGTTTCAAAACCGCATCTCCATTTATTTTTGAAGTAGGAGAGATGGGGGATGAATGGGACATTTTCCCCAAAATATTTATTTTTAATATTTTTTAAAGTTATTATCAATATTACATATCAAATTTATACATTAGCTATTTGACTATATCTATGCACAATATTTAGTCTAGATTATTATTATGCAGTAAAATATTATAAAATTTAAAAAAAGTTCCTCTCTGTCCCAAGCATCCCTATAACAGGGATGAATGGAACACTAATAGGGAAAGGATGGTACACACATATTTTCCTCCCTGTATTCAATGTTATATAATTAAAATTTATAATTGTAAACTTATATATAATTATAATTTTAATATATGATCTTATAATATGGCTCTTATATCTCAGCGTTGCTAATCACTTCTTTTACTGCAGTTTTAACTTGTAATGAAAACTTCGACTATCTATCTGTTCCCTTTTCCCACTTACGAGACATTTTAGATATGAAATGAAAGTGAAAAATTTCTTTGAAATACGGCATAGCTAATATTCTTCATTCACAACTTATATTACACAACTTAATATTAATCAAATGTATCTTAGATATCATACACAAATGAAATTATGTTAGGGAAAGTGTGAGTGGGGATTTATTTAAGCACAAGTTCAAAATTCAGTATAATTTACCCCATTTGATTAATAAACATATACTATTTTTAAATTTTTTATCTATTTTGATAAAATGTCAATAGCAATTTTTTGATAAACTATTTAACCTTTATTACAATATAACAATTAAAACTCAATATATTTTTTAATAATAAACAATCTGTATAATACGAGTACTGTTTAATGCTAATAATTAACATAAATCATTAATTTATAAACCTAAATAATATTTTTAAGTTAATAAATAAACGTCTCAACATCTCTAGGGATGAATGAGACTGTCCTATTCATCCAGATTTAAATTGTCCTAATCATCCATCCCTATGATACATAGATTCAATTGTCCGCTATTTTTCCTCAGAAGTTATTTTGTCACATTGGTTAATATTCGTTCATTTTAATTACTAATATTGAACCTTCAAATAAATAACTACAACATATTTTATTTGTTTATATTGTGTAAAATATCTGACAACTTCAAATGTAAAATAAGTTACTTTTTAAGCAGAATTTCATGCAACTTTGCAAAAAAAAATGAAAACAGCCATGTGGCTTTGCTTTTGGTTCTAAAGCACATTATGGTAGTGCCATATATGAGAATAGAAAGCAACTAAAAAAACGTTCATTGCCTGGAATATTCAGAATGTCCCATCCATCCCTTGTCCCATTGATCTCCAGCTCACCTATTAATGTTTTTGTAGTTTTTGGAGCCATTTGCTTAATATTGGCAACGGAAGTACTCCATTTTTGTAGAAAGTAAAAGAAAAATAGTTGTAAAATATTAAATATATATTTTTTGTTGCCATTTTTTTATAACAACCGAAAGAAAATGTAATTAAAATACGTGCTATTTTGAAAAAATATAAACGAATGATTTCTGTTAAAACAGGAAGCTATTATAAACTATATTTAATTTTAAGTATCTATATTAATGTTACAAACAAATGAGCGACTATGGATCATCGACAGCCTTTTTTTTTTGTGGAGTTTCTTTAATGACGGCATCTTTTTAAAGCATTTGAGAATTATTTCGCGATAGTGACGTCCTATGCCTACTTTAATGTAGATGTTTAAGGGCGGATCGTAAATGTGGAATTCTTAATCTGAGGCGAATGACGTCACTTTACATAAAATAAAAGCTTGTGCTGTAAGTCTTAAAATTGAAATATGTTTTGTACTATTTATATATACATATTTGTTTTCATCAGGGGCGACAATCAATTTAGAAAAAGCAGAATTCCTGTTTTCTAGTTAATTGGGAAGATATTTTCGTATAAATAACTTAGAAACGGGGTAAGAGAAAGTATTTGATCTTTCAAACACGAGTTTGTTTTGAAACAGATGGAGAAGTAAATTCACATTGCAGTTATTTAAATAATTAAACCAAGCGAATAAATGTTACTTTAAACCTTCGACAAATTCAATTTCATAAAAAAATAAGCTATTTGTAAAGAGGCATCTTTATTTATGATTATTTATTTGATATGTAATTTATCCAAAAATGCTATATTGTGGAGAAATGTAAAAGAAATTTAATAGTTCTTCTAATAGTAACATAGCATTTATTTGTTGCATTTTTTGTGTCTCGTTAAAATTGCATATCTACAAAAGATGTTTTAGTACAACTTTGCTATAAATTGGGGAAAAAAAGGTATTTGATCATTTATTACTCGGTGAACTGGTTCATGGTTTGTTAACATACTTGTTATAATAGGTCACTTTCCTATGTAGAAATTTATAGCTATCTTTCTGTAATTATTAAATTCCCGCATATCTATAATATCACGAAATGTAAAAATGTACATTGAAATTCGGCCAGTGACACCGCGTATGTATTGTCAATTAAAGTCTTAATAACAGATAATATAGTTTAGTGATGTAGCGCGACTATCTTTATTTTTGTTACAGCGTTATGTATAGCCGTGGAAAAAAGTAAACTTCCCCTACTACCTCTGGAATAATTTACTGTAAAAGAAAGTTACTGGTATGAAAATATTTGAAAAATAGTCTTCATTAAAATGATGTATATAAAATTTGCTTAGGGGGCGATATAGATATCAAAACAAACGCAAACTTTGCTTTTGTTCAATAGCAATACCCACGTTTGACACCATACATAAATTCTACACCGTTCAATTAGCCTAAAGACAAATATTTATGATATTCGTCCGGTTGGTTTAAGATAAATTGGTTATTTTAAAATGAGCCTATTTTAGGGGCTGTATCCAAATTGAAGGTTGGTACTCGATTATTGAAATGCTGCAGTATGACTATATCACATCTGTTAATGTATTATTCCTTGCCAGTATAACCATTTCACTCGTTTAGTATGTTTCGACTATTGCCAGCTCAAATGTTTCATTAAAATGAGTAAAGTATATTTTTTTCAAAATATTCTTTTCTGTAGATCATAGATGGCCCCTTAAACCAGAATCTTGACGTTTTTTAATGATAATTCGAAAAGTACTTGGAAGAAAATTTTGAAATTGAGAATTCGCATAAAGCAGGACATAATAAATATAAATTTATGAAAAAAAATTGTAGGTTGCAATTCGTATTTTTTCTAATCCATTATCGGCCAAAGGTGCGTAAACGCACCATTTCAATAAATATTTTTTTATTAACACTGTGACGAATATTTTTCACTAATTTTATTTTTCTGCTATTTTTAAGGGTTCTGGAGATATCTCTAAAATATCAGAAATCCAATTGGAGTAAACACTTTCTGTTGAGAAATTTTCAAAATACGCTAGTCTTTTCAAATTGAAACGGTTACTGACAAATTCGACTTTTTGAAAATGTATAATTATTCCACTTGAGATTATTTTTATAATGGATTAAAGTTGCAAGTTGTATAAAAAAAATAATAATAAAACAAACGTAATAAAAAATTAAATTGTTTTATTAATTTTAAATTTAATGGTGCGTGAGCGCACCATTGACCGAATGCATGAAAATGCCGAATCCATTTTATTTTTCAAATAAAATATTATTTTTCATGCACGAAACTTTTTTTTGTCTTAATGAAGGTAATTTAAGCATATTTCAATGAAAATAAGGCCACATGTTATAAAATTTCTATTGGCCTAAAATGGGCTAATATTAATTTCATAATTCATAATTTATATAATACAATTTTTAAAATTAGAAATTCAATGCATTTATGTTTGGGGTTTTTTAGTATTATAATCGTACAAAAAATTGCCAGGGTAGGATTATAATTTCAGGAGACCTTGATAAAAATATGAAAATGTAATTTAACATGATAAGCTCTACATTTTGAATGGTTATAATTCAAAAACGTATCTCCAAATGACTTAAAATTTCGTTTCTAGGCATAGTATGAAACGAAGATTTAAAATACACTATGCCCATTAAAGACCCTTGCCACCCTCTTGACTTCGGAACGGCTGCAGCTATATTCATAAAAGTGGTGATCAGGTAGAGTAAAGTACCTATGCGCAACTGAATCAAACCACCTACCGCGGCGCCGTATGGTAGAAAACAGCGGAGTTAGCATTCCTATCTCGAAAACGGAAAGAGATAGGGAAAAAAAGGGATTTACAAAGTTGTAGAGCATCATCGATTTAATATGAAAAGACGCGTTGGGGACGTTAATGCGAAGAATAGAGTGGTTAAAACGCGCATTTGTTTTTTCGTCATTTCTAACACTGTGACGTCACGAAACATGAACGGAAGGAGAAATGATTATATTTCGGACAAATGTGAATCCAAATGGACATTGCAGCTGACGGTGAGAAGTTTGAACATCTCAAATAAAGATATATGGTTATAATTAGTTGTTTTTTCCTTTCTAAGATCGTTTTCTTACATCACAGTGTAGGAAATCACAAAAAAAAACAAAAAACAAATGCGCGTTTTAACTGTTCTATTCTTCGCATTAATGTCCACAAGATGTATTTTCGTACTAAATCGATGATCCTCTGTAACTTTGTAAATCACATTTTTTCCCTATATCTTTCCGTTTTCGAAATAGTAAAGCTAACACAGCAGTTTTCCACCAGGAGGCGCCGTATGCGGTTTCAATCAGTAGCGCATGGCTACTTTACTATGTACACTTTTATGTATACTTTTTTACTTTATGTATACTTACTATGTACACTTTTATATATATAGCAGTTCCGAAGTTAAGAGCGTGGCAAGTGACTTTATTGGGCATACTGCATATTGCCAAAATTGTGTGTTGCAATTGAAAAAGACAAAGTTTGGTCAGGTTTTGATTTGTAGATGTCCCCCTTAAGCAAATCTTATACAGGGTTCGTACGGTCCTTGAAAGTCCTTAAAAGTGCTTACATTTTTCAAAGGAAATTTTTGGTGCTTAAAAGTACTTATTTTCATGCAAAATCTGAAAAAGTCCTTAAAAATGCTTAATTTTACTCTCATATTAATTCTTAATCAAAAGTGAAACTCTTCTGCATTTCTATTAATTTCTGATTTAAAAATTCGTAATACCGCCTTGCCTCCCCTTCTTCTGAAATTGCACTTCCTCCTTCGTAATATCAAAGTTAAAAACTTCAATTTTTTTTTTTACCTTTTTCTACTCTCAGGGATGTAAGACCAGTGCCAATTGCGTCAGACGAAGCCAAAATCGCTTTACTGCGCCAAGCTTCTACGAAACCACTATTTTTTTCCATTTTGCGCCAAAACGTACTTAGTGCCAAGATGAAATTTAGCACGATTTCGTCGATTCGAGAAACAAAAAAAAATCCATTTTTAACCTTTTTCTAGGACGCTAATTGCGTCAAAAAAAGCAAAAAACCGCGGTCAAAAGATCTTGAAAAACACGCGATGTTAATCAAATGGACACGAAAAAACGTGAATTTTGTCAAAGGATCGCTAATTTCGTCAAAAACGAACAAAACGCGTTCAAAAGATCGTAAAAACGATAATTTTATTAAAAGATGGCGAAAAAAACCCGTAAATTTCATCAAAAGGTCGCAAAAAACACGATTTCGTCAAAATATCGCGAAAAACACGCAAATTTTGTCGAAAGATCGCGAAAAATGCACGATTTCGTCAAAAGATCGCGAAAACTTCGTCAAAAGATCGCGAAAAACGCGCAAATTTTGTCGAAAGATCGCGAATTTTACCAAAGGATCGCTAATTTTGAAAAAAAAAACGAACAAAACACGATCAAAAGATCGTAAAAACACTATTTTTATTAAAAGATGGCGAAAATACCCCGCAAATTTCATCAAAAAGTCGCAAAAAACACACGAATTTCGTCAAAATATCGCGAAAAAAACGTACATTTTGTCAAGGGATAGCTGACTTTGTCAAAAAACGAACAAAAAGGGGTCAAAAGATTGTGAAAAAACGCGAATTTCGTTAAAAGATCGCGAAAAATACGCGAATTTTGTCAAAAGATTGCGACAAATACGCAAATTTCGGCAAAAGATTGCCAAAAATATGCAAATTTCGTCAAAAGATCGCGAAAAATATGTGAATTTTGTCATAGAGAAAAAACACCCCGTTAATTTTGTCAAAGGATTACCTATTATTTCTAAAAACGAACAAAATGGAGTCAAAAGATTGTGAAAAAACGCAAATTTCGTTAAAAGATCTCGAAAAAAGCCACAAATTCCATCAAGAGGTCAGAAAAAACGCAAATTTTGTCAAAAGATTAAAAAAAAAACGCTAATTTCGTCAAAAAATAGCGAACAGCACACTGATTTCAACAAAGGATAGCAAAAAATACGCGATATTTGTCAAAAGATCGCGAAAAATACTTGAATTTCGCCAAAAGATCACGAGAAATACGCAAATTTCGCCAAAAGATCGCAAGAAATACTCAAATTTCATCAAAAGATCGCGAAAATACGCAAATTTCTTTTTTATTAGCATTAGAATTTCAATTTGCTCCAAAAACAGTTTTTATGGCTACAAAATTAATTTTTGCTGCTACAAAAATGGATTTTACTGCTACAAAATCAGATTTTTGCTGCTAAAAAAATAGATTTTACTGCTACAAAATTCGATTTTTGCTGCTACAAAATGGCTTTAGTGCACTTTCATCCCTGTGCTCTATTTCTTACTTTATACAGAATAAATAATCTGTCCTAAATTTCTGTAACAATTCATTCCATCACATTTCATTAAAATTTCATCTGAATTTCACCCTCAAAATTTTTCTTCCTCCGTTTTTCTTTCCTCCCCCACAGTGCTCAAAGTTTAAAAACTCTTCGAAACTGTTTAATTAAATTTTTTTTTTTACTTTGTCATTTTATTGCCACAATAAATAATCAATCAAGATTTCTCTTCTCACCCGAAATTGGAATTTTTCTTTTGCACCCCCCCCCCTTCCCCCCCCACACACTTAAAGAACACATGGAATTTAAAGTCTTTAAAACTCCTCTTAGTTTTTTTTCTTGTAAATTTTTTGTAAGGTAAATAAATAAGTCATCTAATAAACTCCCTCCGTCCCTAAAAAATAAAAAAAAATGTGCTTGTCCCTTTGCCCCCTCAACTTATAAATTTTAAAATCTTAAAAATCATTGCTTTTTTTTAAAACTTTTCCTGCTCTATTAGTTAATTTATCGTAACAATAAATAGTCGATCAAACAGTTTTACTTCCCCCCCCCCCTTTCACCAAAATTGACGTTTCCCCGTTTCCCCGCCCTCCCCCTTCCTTACCAAGCAAACAAAATTTAAAGTCTTTTAAACTGTAAGTTAATTATAAGTATGTTAAACTACCCCCCCCCCCCCTCAATAATAAGAAAAAATTATGTTTCTCCTCTTTCTTTATCTTTACAATAAGAAAGTATTGGATTCGGGAAATTTTTCGACCGATTTACACGTTTTAGGGGTCAGATATTCTGAAAAACATGTTTTTACAAAATGAGTCTGTGACTCTGTTTGTATGTGACACAAATTTTGTGGGTGGTGTATCTCAAGAACTAATGCACAGAATTTAATAAAAATTTATATTCAGTTAATCCTCAATATAAATTAGTGTTGATTAGTTTTTGATTTAAATCGCCCAACAGGTGGTGCTGCTATGCTACATTTTTCATGATTTACGCCATAGCTATATCTCAAGAACTAAAGCACGAATTTTCATCAAAATTCAGATTCAGGTATACTTTGATAATTATAGTTGCTAGTTGTGGTTTGGTGTTAATCTTCCAACAGATGGCGCTGCTATGCTGCATTTTTCACGATTTTTGCAATAGCTATATTGCAAGAACTAATGCACGGATTTTCATCAAACTTCAGATTCAGTTAGATGTTTATATATGTTGTTGCTGGTTAGGTTTTGGTGTAAATCACCCTACAGGTGGTGCTGCTATGCTATATTTTGCAGGATTTACACGGTTTTAACAATAGCATATCTCAAGAACTAATGCACGGAATTTCATATCTTTAGAATCCTCATGAAGGGCATAGACCATTTAATTTTGGCACTCTGATAATGAATTTTGTAGTATTAATAAGAAAGATTGAGATAGAAGAAAGTTTTGGGATTAGCACATCTGACTAGATTTTTCATCTGCTGTATGTTATTTTAAAATTTTCCAAATTTCTACTGCCACATGGTGAAATCCCCCCCCCCCTTCCCGTCCATTTGAATATTTAAAACTTTTACAAAAATGAAAGAAACCCTTTATTAAAAAATGCATGTTATAATTTATTAGTTTATTTAATTTGAGGGTCCTTAAATTTTTAGGTAGCTTTCATTACAAAAAGCTATCTATTGCAGCCGTTCGGAGGAAAGCGATTAAAAAAAATTTTGGTATATTTTCATTGATCATGAGCCACAGACCCCGAAACCACACTCCGTTCAAAATTGACATATATATATATATATATATATATATACATATCTGACGTTTGTCACACTGTAACTCTGGTATTTATGAACCGATTTGGATGTAATTCGGTGTGTACATAGTACATACCAATGTCTCGACCGAGTTCGTCGGCCAGCTTCATCCGCCATTTTGTTTCAAAATGGCGCCATTTAAATTTTTTTTTATTTAAAATTTGAAATGTGGTACCAAAAAATTGAAAATGGGAAATATTTTTTTCTTATGTATTTGACCTTTATACAAAGATTCCGGAGCAGTTTTTGTTTCGTCTATATCTTAAAAAATGGCTGAGTTATAGCATTTTGAATTTCTAGCATGGCTGACATTTTGAAACGTCCTGAATTTTGTCATGCGATAAAAGGCGTATTTATGAACCGATTTGGATGTAACTTCGTTTATACATAGTACATACCAATGTCTCGACCGAGTTCGTTGGCCAGCTTCATCCGTCATCTTGTTTCAAAATGGCGGCCATTTAAATTTTTAAGAAAAATTTAAATTTGAAATGTGGTACCAAAAAATTGAAAATTGAAAAAATATTTTTTTCTTATGTATTTGACCTTGATAAAAAGATTCGGGAGCAGTTTTTGTTTCGTCTATATCTTAAAAAATGGCTGAGTTACAGCATTTTGAATTTCTAGCGTGGCTGACAATTTGAAACGACCTGATTTTTGTCACGTGATAACGGGCGTATTTATGAACCGATTTGAATGTACCTTGGTGTGTACATAGTACATACAAATATCTGGACCGAGTTCGTTTTCCAGCTTCATCAGCCATTTTGTTTCAAAATGGCGGCCATTTAAATAATTTAAAATTTAAAATGAGATACCAAAAAAATTGGAAAATGAAAAAGATTTTTTTCGTATGTGTTTGACCTTAATACAAAGATTCCGGAACAGTTTTTGTTTCGTCTTTATCTAAAAAAATGGCTGAGTTATAGCATTTTCAATTTCTATTGTGGCTGACATTTTAAAACGATCTGATTTTTGTCACGCGATAACAGGCGTATTTATGAACCGATTTGGATGTAACTTGGTCTGTACATAGTACATACTAATGTCTCGACCGAGTTCGTTGGACAGCTTGATTCGCCATCTTGTTTCAAAAGGGTTGCCATTTTAAAAAAAAAAATATTTAAAATGAGGTATTAAAAAATTGCAAAATGAAAAAGATTTTTTTTATGTGTTTGGCCTTGATACAAAGATTCCGGAGCAGTTTTTATTTCTGAAAATTTGTTCTTTTGTTTATATCTTAAAAAATGGTTGAATTTTAGCACTTTGAATTTCTAGCATGGCTAACATTTTGAAACGATCTTGTATTTGTCAAGCGATAACACACGTATTCGCCTATTTCGATGTAAGAAGGCATGTGGATAGTATACATCAATATCTCGACCAAGTTCGCTGGCCAGATTCATCAGCCATCTTGTTTCAAAATGGCGGCCATTAAATTAAAAAAAAATTATATTTAAAGTGAGTTGTAAAAAAATTAGGAATTGAAAAAGGTTTCTTTCTTAAGTATTTGACCTGGATATAAGGATTCAGGAGCATTTTTTGTTTGTTTTTATCTTAAAAAATGGCTCAGATATAGAAATTTCAATATCTGATGTGGGTGACATTTTGAAAAATCTGATTTTCTGCCTGCGCCAGCACTCGTATATATCAATCGATTCCGATGTGAGTGAGCATGTGCACAGCAATTACTGAGGTCTCGACCAAGTTCACTGGTTAGCCTCATCCACCATGTTGTCTTAAAATGGCAGGCACTTTAAGAAATCGCCGAATTTGGCAGCCAAATAAAAGTTACTTTAAATAAAAGCAGCTTGGATAAAGCTGAATAATTTCGCGAAATTCTCATTCATAATGCTTTAGTATTGATAAAAATTAGTATTGAATCTCCTATATTCGGTTTCCACTAAATTGAGCTTCGTGTGTTTGAATAATATAAGTTGGCTTTTTTAAAATAAGGAATATGAAAGCTACCTCTTCCTCCCGGCACTGGCCGAAAGGACTTTTTTGGTTTTGGTCCTTGAAAGTCCTTAAAAGTACTTGATTTTTATTTAAAGAAATGTGTACGAACCCTGTTATAAACAATTTTTAAAAGTAGACTTTATTTAGAATCGTTTGGTATCAGTAACTTTCTTCTATTTTATATAGTTGTAAAGTTAGTAGGAACTGTTTATTTTATTTTTTTTTTTTTTACACGACTGTACGAAATTACTGGTTTACTTGTAGGAAGACACCTTATATTTTTTAAATGAATAAGATGATTGCGTCTCTAGTTTCTTATAGCAAAATTATTCATTTGAAGAAATGTTATCACTTATCATTTTTGGTAACAATATTCTACCAACAACCTCTATATATTATCCAAATACATTATTGATTTGTATGATTTCTACCACTTCTAAAACTTTTTTGAGAAACATACATTTCGGAATAAATAAATTTTATATTTAACTAATACATGCTAAAGAATTATTTACATAGATAATTTTTCTCGCTATTTTATAAGCTCGGAAAACACATAATCTGGGAAATTTTCAGCCGCTTTTATTAAACATCTATCCGGCAATTTCCAAAGTATCCCCCCTCTCGTGAATTCATGATTCAGGGATCAGGTACCTTTTTACTTCGAAGTATATAATTTCCCGTTTTAGCTTTATTAATTATAGATATATTTTTGTATGATATAACTGAGAAACGGGATTAGAGGAAATATTTGAACTTTCAAAAGCGAGTTTATTTTAAAACAGAAAGTGAAGTAAATTCCCATTGCAGTTATTTAAACAATTAAACCAAGCGAGTAAATGTTACTTTGAACCAAGCTTATTTCGGTAAATTCAACTTTATAAAGAAATACACGGTTTGTAAAGACGTACCTTCATTTATCTCTATTTCATATGTAACTTATCCAAAATTACTATATTTCAGATAAATACTGTTTAATAGCTCTTCTAAAAATAACATTGTATTTATTTGTTGCATTTTGTGTGTCTAGTTAAAATTGAATATCTACAAAAGATGTTTTAATAAAACTTTGCTATAAATTGAAAATAAGGTATTTGATCATTTATTAGTTGGTGATCTTGCTCATGGTTTGTTTACATACTTGTTATTATAGCTTGACTTCCCTATGTAGAAATTTATAGCTATCTTTCTGTAATTATTAAATTTCCCACACAGCTATAATATCACGAAATGTAAAAATGTACATTGAAATTTGACCAGTGACACCCTACGTACTGTATGTTAAAATCTTAATAATATATAGTTTAGTGATGTAGTGCGACTATCTGCATTTTTGTGGTAGGGTTTTGTGCGAAAGTACAGGTTTACTTCTAAGGAGACACCCTGTAATTTTCACTGAACAAGCTGATTTTGTGTCTAACTTCTTATATCAAAATTAAGCATCTGAAAAAATATTACCACTTATTTTATTTTGTAAAAATATTATACCGACAACTTGTATATTATCAAAAAATATTATCGATTTGTACGTAAAGTTTTTGAAGAAACACATATTTTCCTATAAATGAATTTGATATTTATTTAACTAATACTTGCTAAAGGATTATTTACATTGGTAAATTTTCTCGCAACTTTAGAAGCTCTGAAAACCAATAATCTGGGAAATACTCAGCTGCTTTTATTAAACATCTTTACGGCAATTTCCAAAATATCCTACATCAGGTGAATTTATGCTTCAGAGATCAAGTACCTTTTTACATCCAAATATATAATTTCCCGTATAATCATTATTAATTGGAGATCAATTTTCGTATGAAATAACTTAGAAACGGAATTATAGGAAGTATTTGAACTTTCAAAAACGAGTTTATTTAAAACAGAAAGTGAAATAAATTCACGTTGCAGTTATTTAAACAATTATACCAAGCGAGTAAAGGTTAGTTTGAACCAAGCTTATTTCGGTAAAATTCAACTTCATAAATAAATACACTGTTTGTAAAGAGATACCTTCATTTATCTCTATTTATTTGATATGTAATTTATCCAAAAATTCCATATTTTAGATAAATACTGTTCAACCCTCTCGATGCGCAATCCGAGAATTTTTCGGGCATCGTAAATGCAGCAAAATTTGCGCAACCCGAGATTTCATCGGGTATGCATTTTTTCCGTTTAATTAACCCTTTTTATTGTAAATTTTGCCGTATCTAATCGGAGCATTTTTCCGATTAAATCAGACGGAAATTCTTGTTTTGAAAAACCGGTGACAAAAGAATACAAATTCTTAAAAGACGCTCGTCGCGAAGGTATTAAATGCGCAATTTTTGAAGCTATTTTGATAAAACAACTACGCAGCGAAAGGGTTAATAGCTCTTCTAAAAATAACATGGTATTTATTTGTTGAAATTTGTGTGTCTAGTTAAAATTGAATATTTACAAAAGATGTTTTAATTAAACTTTGCTATAAATTGAAAGTAAGGTATTTGATCCTTTATTAGTTGGTGATCTTGTTCATGGTTTGTTTACATACTTGTTATTATAGCTTGACTTCCCTATGTAGAAATTTATAGCTATATTTCTGTAATTATTAAATTTCCCCCCACAGCTATAATATCCTGAAGTGTAAAAGTGTACATTGAAATTCGGCCAGTGACACCATATGTATTGTCTGTTAAAATCTTAATAACATATAGTTTAGTGATGTAGTGCGACTATCTGCATTTTTGTTGTAGTGTTTTGTAAGAAAATACAGGTTTGCTAGTAAAGAGACACTCTGTAATTTTCACTGAAGAAGCTGATTTTGTGTCTAATTTCTTATAGCAAAATTAAGCATCTGAAAAAATATTACCACTTATTTTATTTGGTAAAAATATTCTACCGACAACTTGTATTTATCAAAAACCGTTATTGATTTCTACTTCTGAATATTTTCGGATAAACATACATTTCCGAATAAATAAATTTGATATTTATTTAACTAATATATGCTAAAAAATTATTTATTTTTGTAAATTTTCTCGCTACTTTAAAAGCTCGGGAAAACCATAATCTGGGGAAGTTTCAGCTGCTTTTATTAAATATCTATCCGGCAATTTCCAAAGTATCCTCCCTCTCGTGAATTCCCTTCAGAGACGAAGTACCTTTTTACATCGAAATATATAAGTCCCCGTGTAAGCATTATTAATTAGAGAGATATTTTCGTATGAAATAACTTAGAAACGGGATTAGAGGAAGTATTAGATCTTTCAAAAACGGTTTTATTTTAAAACAGAGAGAAAACTAAATTCATGTTGCAGTTATTTAAATAATAAACCAAGCGAGTAAATGTTACTTTGAACCGAGATTATTTCGACAAATTCAATTTTATAAACAAATAAGCTATTTGTAAAGAGGTATCTTTATTTATGCCTATTTATTTCATATGCAATTTACACAAAAATGCTATATTGTAGAGAAATACTCTGTTTAATAGCTCTTCTAATAGTGAAATAGCATTTATTTGTTCCATTATTTGTGTCTTAGTTAAAATTCCATATCTACAATAAGATGCTTTAGTAAAACTTTGCTATAAATTGAAAATAAGATATTTGATCGTTTATTAGGCGATGAACTTGTTTATCGTTTGTTGATATACTTGTTATTATAGATCACTTTCCTATGTAGAAATTTATAGCTATTCTTCTGTAATTATTAAATTCCCCGCGCAGCTACAATATCACGAAATGTAAAAATGTCTTTGAAATTCGGCCAGTAACATCGTATGTATTGTCAGTTAAAGTCTTAATATTAGATAGTATTATTTAGGGATGTAGTGAAATTTTTGATACAGTGTTATGTACGAAAATTGCTGCTTTGCTAGTAGGGAAACATCCAGTAATAGTCTCCGAATAAGCTGATTGTATCTGTAGTTTCTTATAGCAAAATTATGCATCTGAACAAATATTGTCTCTTATGTGGTGAAAATGTTTTAACAACATCCTGTATATTATCAAAAGTCATTATTGATTTATAATCCTCTTCTTCTTCTAAAACTTTATGAAGAAAGACATATTTTCCTGTAAATGAATTTAACATTTATTTAAATAATACATGGTAAAGAATTATTTACGTTTCAAAATTTTCTCGCTACTTTAGAAGCTCGGGATACTCATAGTCCAGGTAATAGGGGATTTTACCTGGCAAAATTAATGGTAGTTCTGGAAATTGGCTTACTTTTTGTTTTTTGGGTCGCTGAATCCGAATAAAGTCAATTTTTTTTTTATTGTTTTAGGGGAAAGGTACCTAGAAATTCAGAAAGTAGACAAAATTTGCGACAAATAAGATATATGACATTATGACGCAGGATGAATGAGGATGGGGGGGGGATCTGCTCGGAACATGCTCGGTGCTGCGTGGACTAAATTGTGCAATTTCACTTAACCACTCGTTTACATTCGCTCTCCCGTCTCCCTTCCAAACTTTCCCTAGAAGGTTTACTTTAAGTTTTTTGGGTCGCTGAATCCGAATTTTTAACTTCCGCCCAAAATTTACCCCCCCCCCGCAAGCCCCCCAAAATAGTTGTTTTTAAATTAATTTTTTTATTATTTTAGGGGAAAAGTATGTAGAAATTCAGAAAGTAGACAAAATTTGCAACAAATAGGATATATGACAT
Organism: Maratus speciosus; assembly: GCA_963932465.1. Lineage (NCBI taxonomy): Eukaryota > Metazoa > Arthropoda > Arachnida > Araneae > Salticidae > Maratus > Maratus speciosus. The sequence continues at coordinate 348,753,428 of OZ010799.1, read as the reverse complement.
TAGCACGTAGGATAAACGGGGAGAGGGGGGACTGCCTCGGAACATTCCCCGCGCTCTGTTCTCAAAAACCAATTTTTTTTCCAAAAATCATTTTTTTTTTTTGGGGGGGGGGGGGTTGCCGGGTGAAATTTTGATAGGAAGATACAAATTCGGATTCAGCGACCCAAAACACATAAAGTGAGTCGAAATCCAGAATTAGTATTAATTTTGCCAGGTAAAATCCCTTATTGCCTGGACTTGCATAACTTAGTGCACGTAGCGCCGCAGTGCATGTTAGAGGCAGCCCTCCCCGTCCATCCTACTTCATAATGTCACATATCCTATTTGTTGCAAATTTTGCCTACTTTCTGAAATTCTACATACTTTTTCCCTAAAACAATAAAAAATTTAATTTAAAAACAACTATTTTTTTTTGGGGGGGGGAGGGTTGCGGGGGTATATTTTGGGGGGAAGTTAAAAATCGGATTCATAAACCCAAAAAACTTAAAGTAAACCTTATAGGGAAAGTTCGGAGGGGAGACGGAAGGGCGAATGTAAACGATGTGAGTGGTTAAGTGAAACTGCGCGATTTAGTCCACGCAGCACCGTGGCGCATGTTCCGAGGCAGATCCCTCCCTCCCCATTCATCCTACGTCATAATATCATGTATCTTATTTGTTGCAAATTTTGTCTACTTTCTGAATTTCTAGATATTTTTTTCCCTAAAACAATAAAAAATAATTGATTTTTTTTTAATAAAAACCTTTTTTGGGTCGCATTTTACCAGAATTTGGGGGGAGGGGAAATTTTGGTGGGAAGTTAAAAATTCGGATTCAGCGACCCAAAAAACATAAAGTAAGCCTTTTTCCAGAACTACTATGAATTTTGCTAGGTAGAGCCCCTATACGGTCTCCATTGCCTGGACTATCAGGGATCTGGAAAATTTTCAGCATCTTTTATTAAACATCTATCTAGAAATTTCCAAAATATCCTTCCTCTCGTGAATTCGTGGTTCAGAGATCAGGTACATTTTATTCTTCGAAGTATATACAGCTCACATTCAAAATATTAGAATAATTGAGGAAAAGTAATAAGAAAAAATTATTTTTCATTTATTTATTTTTGATACTAAGTAAATGCAATTAAATTTCTTATAAATTAAATCTGGTATGTTTAGATAAAATTTTAACATTTACAAAATATAAAATACACTACAATAAATTAGGTATACAGCTTTCTCAACTACATCAAAAATATTAGAATAAAATTTAGATTGGTTCAAAATATTAGAATATTTGTAAATCTAATATTTTGTATCAAAATATTAGAATATTAAAATATTAGAATATTTTACTTTACGCAACAATATTACCTTATGAATATGAAGTAAATGGTAGTTAATATTTTGTAGCATCCCCTTTAGCTTTCATAACAGCGTACAATCGATTTTGCATACTATATACAAAGTGTTTACAAACATTTTTATCCATATTAGCCCAAATAGATTTTATGCGTGTCACTAACTCAGTTTTACTTGAAGGAGGATTTTCTTGGAGTTTTTTCTTCATCCTACACCATAAGTTTTCGATGGGATTAAGGTCTGGTGAGTTTGGTGGCCAAAGAACTACCTTAATGTTGCGTTGGCCGAACCAATTCTTAGTTGACACCGAGGTATGCGGTGACGCAAAATCTTGTTGAAAGATGAAATCATCTTTAAATAAATCTTAAGATGATGGAATCATGTAATATTCCAAAATTTCTTGATATATCTGAGAATTAACCGTTTCGTAGACGATGCATAGCTTTCCACTCATGCAACCCCAAACCTTGGCACTAGCAGCAAATTTTACGGAACGTTTAAGGCATTCTTTATCACATGCTTCTTGCTTCATTCTCCAAACTCGAACACCTTGATTACCATATGAAACACAAAACGTACTTTCATCACTAAATAATATATTTTCCAATCCATATAATCCATTTTTCCAATCCCAATAATATATTTTTCGCTCCATAAACGTCTTGATTTACACCAACTCAATCTTATACGTTTTGTTTTGCAGTCGTGAGAAGTTTTGTTTTCGGTACACGAGATTCAAACACGAGATTCAAAGAGACATCTTAATGTTGTCGATGTAGGAACTTCAACTCCTTCTTCTTTCCATTTTCGGTGCAAGAATCGCACACTTTTAAAACGGTTTTTCTTAACTATACGCTTCAGTTTTCTGTCATATCTAGCAGATGTTTTTGGTCTCGGCCGCCATTTCGGCGATTATTTCGAAATTTTCCATTTTTTGAATATTGTGTTAGTATTTCACTAACACTTCATTTCGAACAACAATATAAATAATTCGCTATATAACATTGATTTTTACCTTGCTGATACAAATCAACCGTACGAATTTTAATAGATTCAGGAATATCACTCACACGACCCATTTTAAATCGAAAAAGCAAACAAACTGCAAAAAGAATACTGATTTTAAATAAAATCGTCAGAATTTAAACAATTTAATCTCAACAATAAGTTCTTAATAAAAATATCGTTCTCATATTTCCATTAAAAGACATTAAATTACCAAACGATATTCTCAATTCGTAAAATAAAGTTATTATTCTAAAATTTTGAATATGAGCTGTAGTCTAGTGTATAAGCTTTATTAATTGGGGAGATATTTTCGTATGAAATAACTTAAAAACAGGATTAGAGGAAGTTTGGCCTTTCAAAAACGAGTTCATTTTGAAACAGAAAATGAAGTAAATTCAGGTTGCAGTTATTTAAACAATTAATCCAAGCGAGTAAATGTTACTTTGTCCCTAGATTATTTCGTAAATTCAATTTTATAAGCAAATACGTTATTTGTAGAGGACCATCTTTATTTTTCTCGGATAATTTTACATATATTATATAAAAAAAATTCTATATTTTAGAGAAACACTCTGTTTAATAGCTCGATTAAGAATAACATTATATGTATTTGTTGCTTTTTGTGTGTGTAGTGAAATTTGCATACCTGCAAAAGATGTTTTAGTAAAACTTTGCTATAAATTGAAAATAAGTTATTTGATCATTTATTAGGAAGTGAACTTGATTATCGTGTGTTAATATACTTGTTATAATATATAAATTTCCTAAGTGGAAATTTATAGCTATCTTAATGTAATTATTAAATTTCGCACACAGCTGTAATATAACGAAAAGTAAATATGTGCATTGAAATTCGGCGAGTGACACCGTAGGTATTGTCAGTTAAAGTCGTAATAACAGATAATATGAAGGGCTCACAACCATAGCAGACCAAGTCCATTTTGAAAAATAAAAATATGTAATCTGTTTACAAGGTGCATAAAATATGTTTTATTCACAGCCACAGTGAACCGAGCCTGTAAACACATGCCATAGATGAGAAAGCATGTGAAAACATACGTGGTTCACTGTGGGAGTAGATAAAGCATATTTTATGCACCTTCTAAATAGACTATCTCATTTTTCTTTTCAAAATGGACTTAGTCTACTATGGTTGTAAACCTCTGATATTATTTAGTGATGTAGTGCGACTATCTTCATTTTTGTTGAAGTATTATATATGAAGATTCTTGTTCCTAGTATAGAGACACCCTGTAATTTTCACTCAATAACCTGATTATGTTTTTAGTTCCTTATGGCAAAATTATTCATCCGAGAAAGCCTATCACTTATCGTTTCGGGTAAAAAAATATTCAATCAACAACCCGAATATTATCAAGAACCATTATTGATTTGTATACGGTTCTACTTCTTCTGAAACGTTTCAGAGAAACATACATTTCTGAATAAATGAATTTGATATTTATTTAAATAATGCATGCTAAAGAATTATTTACGTATGTAAATTTTCTCGCTAATTTAGAAGCTCTAAAAACCAATAATCTGGGAAAAACTCAGCTGCTTTTATTAAACATCTATCCAGTAATTTCCAAAGTATCTCCCTCTCGTAAGTTCATGCTTCAGAGATCAGGTACCTTTTTACTTCGAAGTATATAGTTTCCCGTTTAAGCTTTATTAATTGGAGAGATATTTTCATATGAAATAAGTTGGAAACGGATTAGAGGAAGTATTTGATCTTTCAAACACGGATTTGTTTTGAAACAGAGAGAGAAGTAAATTCACGTTCCAGTTATTTAAATAATTAAACCAAGTGAGTAAATGTTACTTTGAACCGAGATTATTTCAGTAAATTCAACTTTAAAAACAAATAAGCTATTTGTAAAGAGGCACACTTCATTTATATCAAGTTATTTCATATGTAACTTATCCAAAAGTTCTATATTTTAGAGAAATACTTTGTTTAACCCGGGAGAACCCGCCGCATGAGATTTTCTCTCACAGTCGTACTTTTTTAAGACTCTTATTTAAATCATTTTTCATTTTAATTAAAATTTCAAAATGATTTTTAATTATTTTACCTATTTTGGGAATAAAAGTACTAAGCCAACCCAAAAATGTTGATATTATATGAATGTAAAGTAAAAGAAAAGTAATTGGGCATTCCCACTAGTGAGTTCTCCCGGGTTAATAGCTCTTCTAAAAGTAACATTGTATTTTTTTTTTTTTTTTTTTTTTTTTTTTTTTTTTTTTGCATTTAGTGTGTCTCGTTAAAATTACATTTATACAAAAGATGTTTTAGTAAAACTTTGCTATAGATTCAAAATAAGGTATTTTATCATTTATTAGGTAGTGAACGTGCTTATCGTTTGTTAACATGCTTGTTATTATAGATCGCTTTCCTGTGTAGAAATTTATAGCTATCTTTCCGTAATTATTAAATTTCCGACACAGCTATAATATCACGAAATGTAAAAATTCGCATTGAAATTAGTTCAGTGACACCATATTTATTGTCAGTTAAAGTCATAATAATATATAATGTATTTCGTTTAGTGATGTAGTGCGGCTATCTTGATTTTTGTTTCAGTGTTATGTACGAAAATCCTGGTTTGGTAGTAGGGAGACACCTTGTAATTTTCACTGAACAAGCTGATTTTGTGTCTAATTTCTTATAGCAAAATTACGCATCTGAACGAATATTACCACTTATTTTATTTGGTAAAAATACTCTACTGACAGCTTGTATATTATCAAAAATCACTATTGATTTGTGCTTCTGAAACTATTCGGAGAATCATAAATTTCCGAATGAATGAATTTTATATTTATTTAACTAATAAATGCGAAAGAATTATTTATATTTCTAAATTTTCTTACTACTTTAGAAGCTCGGGATACCTATAATCTGGGAAATTTTTCACCTGATTTTATTAAACATCTATCCAGAAATTTCCGAAATATCCTCCCTCTCGTGAATTCATGCTTGAGAGATCAGGTACCTTTTTACTTCGATGTATGTAGTTCCTTGTTCAATCTTTATTAATTGAAGATATATTTTCGTATGAAATAATTTAGAAACGGGATTAGAGGAAGTATCTGATCTTTCAAAAACGAGTTTATTTTGAAACAGTGAGACGAGTAAATTCAGTTTGCAGTTATTTAAACAATTAAACCAAGTGAGTAAATGTTACTTTGAACCAAGATTATTTCGGTAAATTCAACTTTAAAAACAAATAAGCTATTTGTAAAGAGGCACACTTCATTTATCTCTAGTTATTTGATATGTAACTTATTCAAAAGCTCTATATTTTTGAGAAATACTCTGTTTAATAGCTCTTCTAAAAGTGATATTGTATTTATTTGTTGCATCTTGTGTGTCTCGTTAAAATTCCATGTCTACAAAAGATGTTTTAGTATAAAACTTTGCCATAAATTGAAAATAATAGATTTTATCATTTATTAGACGATGAACTTGTTTATCATTTGATAACATACTTGCCATTATAGATCACTTTTCTATGTAGAAATTTGCAGCAATCTTTTTCTAATTATTAAATTTCCCGCACAGGAATAATATCACGAAGTTTAAAAATGTCTTTGAAATTCAGCCAGTTACATCGCATGTATTGTCAATTAAACAATAATAGATAATGTAGTTTAGTGATGTAGTGCAATTTTTGTTACAGTGTTATCTACGAAAATCCTCGTTTGCTAGTAGGAGAAACCCTGTAATTTTCACTGAGCAAGCTGATTGCATCTCTAGTTTCTTATACCAAAATTATGCATCTCAACAAATATTATCACTTATCTTATTTGGTAAAAATATTCTACCAACGTCTTGTATGTTATCAAAAATCATTATTGATTTTTATTCTTTATCTTCTTTTAAAAGTTTTCGAAGAAACATTATCCTATAAATGAATTTAATATTTATTTAACCAATGCATGCTAAAGAATTATTTACATTTGTAAATTTTCTCGCCACTTTAGAAGATCTGAAAACCAATAATCTGGGAAATACTCAGCTGCTTTTATTAAACATCTATCCGGCAATTTCCAAAGTATCCTACCCTCTCGTGAATTCTTGCTTCAGAGATCAGGTACCTTTTTACTTCGAAGTATATAGATTCCCGTTTAAGCTTTATTAATTGGAGGGATATTTTCGTATGAAATAACTTAGAAGAGGGATTAGATGAAGTATTTTATCTTTCAAAAACGAGTTTATTTTGAAACAGAGAGAAAAGTAAATTTACGTTGAAGTTATTTAAACAATTAAACCGAGCGAGTAAATTTTACTTTGAACCGAGATTATTTCGGTAAATTCTATTTCATAAACAAATAAGCTATTTGTAAACAGGCATCTTTATTCTATGTTTATTTTATATGTAATTTATCCGAAAATTCTATATTTTAGAGAAATATTCTATTTAATAGCTCGTTAAAGAATAACTTTATATTTATTTGTTGCATTTTTCTAGTTAAAAACCCATATCTACTAAAGATGTTTTAGTAAAATTTTACTGTAAATTCAAAATAAATGACTTGATAATTTATTAGGTGATAAAGTTGCTTATCTCTTATTAACATACTTGTTATTATAGATCACTTTCTTAAGTTGAAATGTACAGATATCTGTCTGTTATTATGTTAGTTGTAAGTGTTAGGAATGACATTAGTTTTGTTAAAGTATAACCGCTGAGATAAGCTACAACAACTATAAAATTATATAGAAAAATGTTTAACTAGATCTTTAGAGAGAAAAGATATATGTTTTCACTTAGCACGCGAAAAATTCTAAAACCCTATAGATGACAGTCGAATGAATAACCATTCTTTCACATTCAAAATAATGAGTGAGATTTTAGAAGATAGATAATTGATTCCAGGTGCGAATTCTAAAAGCGGAAGAGAGAAAGTTATGAACACGCGTAAAATGTTTTTAAAGTAGAAAAGCATAGATCATATTACTAAGAAGATACAAGGTGGATTAAAGTTTATTTGCGTGAAAATATTAGATAAAAGACACCCCATGTCACCTCTCTCATATTAGATCAAAAAAATATTTAGAAACTAGAAAACATTAATTCTCCTTTTGCAGAATTTAGTGTCGCCCCCGATGAAACAAAATAATTATATATAGATAGTACAAAATAAAGTTCATTTTTATAACTTCAAACACACGCTTTTATTTTATATAAAATGACGTCATTCGCATCCGCTGAAGAATTCCACATTTACATTACGCTTAAACAAGATCTACAGAAAAGTACGCATTTGACGTGACTATTTCAAAAAGCTACTCAAATACAGCAAAAAGCAATTTCGCCCTTCAAGAAATTCGGCAAAAATATCGACTATCTAATGATTCACATGCCTTCATGTGTTTGTTACATTAACTAGATACTTATAAAATTATATTTAACTAGGGGGCTCTGCCCCCTGCAAACTACGTTCGCCAACCCCCGTTCAGACACCGCAGAATCTAAAACACGCTAATTTGATCGGTTTTAAAAAGATTAGAGAAGATTGAATTATAATGAAAAAACCTATAGCGAACTCCCTGTAAACGGGTTTCTATTCAATTCCCTTTTATTGCGAAAATTTAAGGCCAAATCCGTTGCTGTTAAGACATCCACTGGTTGTTTTCGGGTTTGATTAAAGAAAACCAGTTAAACATTTGAAAGGAAGCTAAAATAAAATGAATCAAGTAAACCAGAATCTTGGCTTTCCGGTATTTTTTAACAGAGTTATAAAACGATTGACATAATACAATTTACTACAATTACTACAATTTACTGCTTTAACCCTTTCAAGGGCGGTGGTTCATTTTTGGACCACTTAATTTTAATTTTTAAATGCCACATTGGCACCAGAATATTGGAATGAAAATTTTCCTTTTATTAAGTAAGTGAGCAAAAGCATTTTCGTATTTCAAAATGTGTTTGTAAATTCTGGTGTCATTCACTGATTTCAACGTTTTGCGAAAGAAGTACCTCGTCCCTGAAAGGATTAAACGCATATTAATGTATTTATTATTTTAAAGTTTCCTATCACTTTTAATATTCACGTGTAAATACAATTTTCAAGACATAATTTTCAATATTTTCCTGTTTTTAACACTTACTCAATTAATAGTAATTTTAAAGGGTTTTTTTATGTTTTTAATAGTCACGTGGTAAATAAAGTTTTAATCGTTAGGAAATATTATTCTTTGCGCTGTTTTTAGAATTGAAAATAATCTCTATAATAATAGCCTAAGTCATGTGACTATTATCAACAGTTCCGGGCGGATCCCTTCGCTTTTTATATTCCAGGCGGCCATTTTAGTACTTTAATGTTAGCCAGCCACAGGCGATAAGTCGCCAAATATTATTCTATCGCCATCATTTCACTTATAATACTCCAAGTCATGTAACTGCCATAAACAATTACAACAATTCGCTTTTCATAAGAAAGGTTTCCATTTTGATTAAAGAATCAAAGTTATTTTTTCGAATAACACTACATAAAAGATGCCATGATCGCAAAGAATTTTTGGTACTTTTATTTTACCCGGATGCAAATCTCGCCAATACCTTTTTTTAACTCACCAGTTAGCATATTTTTATTTTTCTAGAGGTAAATTAAAACGGTACCACTTGGTTATCTCATCGACCAAAAATCTATCGCCAGACTATAAGATTAAATGCCAATAATGGTTGATCGTTAATGTCCCATTCACTTGACTGTAAGGAAGTTACACGTGTTTACGCAATCAAGTGATTTTTATTTCGACGTTTTATTTTTTTTTATTAATGCTATAATAATTTATTTGGGCACAGATGTCATATATGCCCCATATTGGCGCGATTTTTTTTCCGACGCCATTTTGGAGTAAACATCAACAGCATAAACAACAACATCCGGATTACCATATCAAGCAAAATAACGATACTTTGGCGCCAGTTAAGTAGCCGTTGCGTATACGACATTGGCGTCAGAAAACAATCGCGCCATTATGGGGTATATGACGTGCTTTTATTTGTTCTTTCGTTATTTAAAATAAAAATTACGTCAATTTGTATAATTTGGTGAGTGCTTTGGTGATTTAGTCAATTTGGTGAAATTGGTCGACAGAATAACTAAGTAGTACCATTAAAACATTGCTTAGAATTTGAAATTAAATGTCAGGATTTGTTGGCATATTTAATCGGGTTTGGCGTGATTTTTTTTTACGACAATTTGGCGAAAACCTCGTTTTCGAATACCCGTTACACATATGTATTTTTAAATTATTTTCTATTATTTTTAAAATGAAATAACGATAAATAAAAAAATAATTAATAACTATAGAACAAAACAATTTATAACACTTTTTTTAAAATAAAAAGAAAATAAAGGTAAATAAACATTTATTAATAAATAAGCAACAATAGCGGGGTTGCCATGTCAGGCAAAATAACGCCTTTTGGTGCTATTTAAGTTCCCCGGTGCATATATAATATCTGCAATTAATATTTTTCGTTTCATTTCGTTTAAAAAAAAAGAAAGAAGTGAAAGACATTGATTTAAAATTTTTCAGTTTTAAATGAAAGTTTTGTATTAAATAAAATGATAATGAAATACAAAAAAAAAAAGCATTGTTTTTAGCATACATTTAAGGGAGGCCAAACTGGTTACCAAATTAGTTTAAAATAACCTTTTCTAAAATATGAAAAAAATATCTGTTACAGGGCTCCCAAATGGTCCGCCAACTGAATACCAATATTTTTTTAGAAAATTTTTCTTTTTGGAATTTTTTTACAAACCGCCCCAGAATCACCTCTGAAAGTTAATTCTATCGCAAACCTACCATAAAATTTTCTGTTAAAATTTATTGGTATTCAGTTGGCGGACCATTTGAGAACCCTGCTGTTACGATTAAAATTCAGTTGCCATCATTAGAAAAAAAAGTATTTAAAATTAGAAAAAAATAATATTTCGAAAACTAATTCGAATTTAAAAATTCTAATGCCAGTTTTGAGATCTTCGGATCAATGCGGATTTTTGGTGTTAATTTCATCGCAAAGTATTAAATATTTTAGGAGAAATCGCAGCGAAACGTAATCAGTTGTTTAATCTGTCGTTTCATAGAATCGTTTCATAAATTCGTTACATTTCAGTCGTTTCATATATTCGTTTCATAAATTCCTTTCATCAGGATTTTATATATATAGGGTAGATATACTTAATAAATTAAATGTACTTTATTAATTATAAAATACTTTATCATACTTAATAAATTAAATATAGGGAAATTCAATCGTAACTGACGTAACATTTTATCATTGAATTTTGTTTTGAAATCTAAGTAGAAGATTTACTAATAAAGCTAGAACAAATTTTTACAATTTAAAATATTTTTTACTACGGTCTTAATACCCAAATACCTGCAGATTATTTCAATGTCTCTTTGAGTCCCAGAAATTGCAATTCAAATTCTGTAACTGACGTAACATAAAATATACGAACATTTTTTCTGCCTTCATTGAAGTGTAAAAATTATCAAAACTATCCATTTAAAAAAAGGTGATTTAATGTTCTCAACAACACTAAGTAATGCCAAATTATAACACTAATTTGTTTAATTAATTTCTGAACAAGAAAAAAGAAAAAATGGCATTTACACGTGTAACTGACGTAACTTTTATTGTGTAATTGACGTAACATTATGACTTTACAAAAACAATAATGGTACTTAACTTAGTTTGTAAGCAGTAATTTACAATGCCTTTTTGTTAGGATTTTTCTATAGAATAGAAAAATATCAAGTTTTCCAATCATACTCTTAAATTAAACATACTATAAATTTGATTCCCCTTCCAAACATGATGATTTTCTGTGGAATTGCCCTATAGTTTATTATAGCTCCATGTTTTATCAGAAATCATTCATTTGTAATAATAGCACATATTTTAATTATTTTTTTTCAGTTGTTATGGAAAAATGGCAACAAAAAGATAATAATCTACTATTTTTCGAACTATTTTTCCTTTACTCTCTACAGAAATGGAGTACGTAAGTTGCCAACTTAAAGAAATGGTGTTAAAAACTACAAAAATAAAAATCTGAAAAAATGGGTAACTCTAACATAGATAGCCATAGTTTTTAAAGATTTACATAAAAATTCTGAGAATGTAAATACAAGAAATGTCTATGTATATTTGAAATCCTTATGCATATATTCATCATATTTTGGTCAAAAAATAATTAAATATCCAGAACAGAAAGTGGGAAACAAAATTGAAATTAAAATGGCAGATGGCCATCTCTCCTTCAAGCCGAGGAGAGATAGCCATCCAATTCAAGAAAGAAAAAAAAAGTAAGTTAAGGTAGCAAAAAATAACATATTTCATGTAGTTAATGATGAAAAACATAGAGAAATTTGTAAAGGTGCAATTATATCACGGAAAATCAATGAATAAAATTTGAAGTATAATTTCAATCCTTCACTTTTCTTAAAATTTTACCAGATTTTCTTGATAGTTTGTAAACGTTTCATGGAATTACTTCTGGCACCTTATGCATTGTATCCAGTAATTCTTTTCGGTTGTGGTATTATATTCTTCTCCACAACCAACACAGTGATTTTCATCCAATTCTATCCCTTCGGAATCTGTAGAATGTAATAATTTCAATTGTATTTCATTTTCTTCACTGCTGGAAGTGTCGTATTTTTGCCCTTTTCTCGCGTTTATTTTAGACTTTTTCAAGGTTTTAAGTTTATTTATCAACTTTATCTGTTTCTGGGATGAACGTTCCCGAAGTTTTTCAATATTTTCTGAAACAAAACTACATCGTTAGGTCCTATTATATTATTGTTATTGAAATATTTATATTAGTTAAAATTTAAATAATTATATCAATTAATAGAATTATAAACATAAAAATTATGTAATTATTTAAAAAATAATTATATTTAGTTAAAATACTCACTCCGTATAAATTTAAATTATTGATTATAGGTGGCCATCACTCCTAAAATTGGTGGACAGATTGCTACTCAATTTAAAGTGTCACTCCGCCATTGTACGTTTTTGTTTTAGACATAAAGTAAAGATTGGATTATATACGTGCCTCAAATTTCGTTATAGTAAAAAAAAAAAAAAAAAAAAAAAAAAAAAAAAATTAACATACGTAATGCAAAACATTCAGATATCTAACTCAACAAAAATATCCAACCACTAAATTAAATAAACATTAAAATTACACTTTCTTTTTATAATTGAAAAGCACAGCTGTACGTCGCAATGAATGACCACGTTGAACTATTTCTTACGAAAAAGTTTATGATGCAATCTATGATATAGTTTTAGAAATATTTAGACTGGCCATCTCTCCTCTATGGCCATCTGTCCTAGTATTACCCTAAATTTAAATGCAGTTTTCAAACAAATTGCATTTAAAAGTATTTTTTGTTTTCCTACACGACGGTATGAAAATTGAAAATGTGCGATGTTTAGAAGCTTAAAAAATTGTAGTAGATATTATCCCGTACAATGATACATTTGCTTTGTTTTACAGCTCGATTGTATAGCGAAACGTTATTTTTTGGAGACGACACTTTAATTGTTGGGAGCAAGAAATAGCATACCGGGGGCTAATAAGCCATAGATAAATTTAAAGTAAATGCATAGAGAAGCAACCAACAACTTTATAAATTACACAATTTAATTGAAGTGTCCACTGCGGCTGGCTTATAAGACAAGTTATAACGAGAAAAAGTCCTGACACCGGACCTACGAAATTAGTGAACGAAAATATTTAAAGAAATATAATAAGAAATTGTAAGAAGGGTAGTGAAAATCAAATAGTAGAAAAAAAATTTAGCTGTCCAGTAAAAATCAAGAGGCATATAACTTTCCACGGACTGAAAGACGGAGAAGAGAATGGAAAAACCAAGTGTTTGAGATCAGGGAATAGAAAAAGGAATAGAAGCAGTCAAAAACTTTGGAGTTGTGTGAGCAGTAAAAAAATAAAATAAAATAAAATAAAAAATAAAAAAATAAATGCGTGTGTGTGAGGGGGGGGGGGGGGCGCGGGGGGTTCTCGATGGTGAAAGGGAAAATTTAGTTTGGTTGCGTGCTCATATAAAAGGGTTATACCGAACGTCATTGATAGGAATATTCCCTGCTATCGAGAAGCAAGAATTTATTTCATACAGTCACTTTTCCGAGTAGTAACTACCAGAATGATTAATAATAAATAATTAATATGACAGGTTATCCCCAATGTCATCTTAACCTTATAAACACGGTGCGGGGTACCAAGTGCACCGCCCAAGAAACACATTTGAGAATTCTAAAATAATTACGTGTTTAACATGTGTCCTTCGTTTACCCCATTTCTAAAATCTCTTGGAACGGAATATGAAACCCGGTGTATTTGGCTAATATATTTAATTTTCTTTGTTAATTAAACTTTTTCTTTTTAAAAATGTGATGACTATTACTTTTACACTATTACTAGATATTATACGCTATTCTTATTTAGTATAAAAATTTTATATTTAAGGCCCAAATAGACGTATCATTTTTGTCCATGTAGCATATCGTCTCCTTTTTTGTGGCCACGCAGTGTTTTTGAACTTTAATGTATTTAACCCTTTATGTACTGAATTAGGAATTCATGAAAATTTTATCTTCTAAAGCATTTTTCGTGAATTTTGGAACCTACATTAGAAGATTTACACAATCATTTAACAAATTTTAGAAGGTTTGAAGTTTTTAAAAGGATTAATTAAATTTGAATTTTGTGCAATATTTATAACACCACTCAAATCTTTTACTTTAAATATTTTTCTTAGTATTTTGTAGAATTAGGGAATGTACAAATATAATGTTCTTACAATAGATATATTTTTGAGTTGAAAAATCCCCCCCCCCCCTCCAACGCAAAGAAAGCTGAAAAGATGCAAAGGCAAAATAAATCATCCTTTTGAAAATATTTGTGTTTTGTATTACCAATAATGCTTTTGGAACAAGATAAAGTAATATATCTATAACTCATTCCAAACTGTATTATTAGTAATCGATGTATTGAATGAATTTTGTAACAATGTATTTTAATGGTATTTATAAGTACCGTCAGGAATAAAGGGTTAAAAGGAAAGTGACGGGCATTCTGCAATAGGAAAATTTTTCTTCAATTCGAGCTAATCTTCTTTTCTCCTGCCCCACTGTTGAACGTTCCCATCCTTTTATGAATGAACCACAAAAGAGTGGAAAATGATACTTTTCCTGGAAAAGTGATGAATGAAGGTAAATCAAGCGTTTGAACGAAGCCTTATGCTTTAAAAGGAGTATGCACCTATGTTTTTATGTTACTACAAACAGCGCGGGATAAATTAATTCTAATTAAATTAGTTTTTTAAGCATTATTGCTTAAAATTGCATTATTGCTTTTATATTACTACAGGACATTGCATAAAAGAAATATATTATTAAAAGTTCTCATTTATGTTTTAAAAACCGGTGGCGTATAGAGTGCACCGTGCATGTTTCTATATTGCTATGTTTCTATAAACCGTCCCTGTCTTTAAAGGTTAATAGAAAATATTTTAAAACAAATCATCAATGAAATGTAATGATATTGAATCGCAATAGTTCATACAAAATTGATGAGCATATCGAAGTGACTCTTCTAAACGGATTTATTGGTCCCCAGATCTAATATAATTTAACAATCACGCATTCCTGTGAACATTCAGGAAGCTGTATATTTCAATATATAATTTTATTTTGAAAAAAAAAAATAATAAAATAAAATAATATATTGAAATATGCAGCTTCCTGGATGTGTACAGGAATGCGTGATTGTTCAATTGAAGTTGACAATAGCCGGGGTTTGGATACCCGGGTGCGAATTTAAATGTTCCAGCAAAGCAATGAGCTGGTGCATGTGTGTTCAGAACAGAAGTTGAATTGCATCTGGTCAGTTCCACTCAATATCAGTGAAGTGTCCTTGAAAAAATACTCATAATACTAACAAGCTGATGATAGATAGTTATTGCACAAATGAAATGAAAGATAATGTTTCACTTAAGTAGAAATTTATTTCACATGATGTATGGCTTTTCTAAATTACAGTCATTATTTAGATGAAATGTATATTTAACACAAATAGTTATTATTTATAAATGTTTTTAAGTAGCTATTTGTAGCAACACAGGAAATGAGCTATGAGTTATGACTGATAAATGCTTTTAGATTATATATGTGGATGAGGAGTTCTGCTTCTAAATGTTTGTTATATAAACATACTCCCCCCTATCAGACCCTTAGTCCTGATACTGAGGGAGTAATGCGATTTTTGTGATGGATCTTTTCAGGAGAGAGTTTCCAGTTTTTATAGTCACCACCCGGATCAGTCCATCGTTACCTGGGTGAACCTCTATAATGCGGCCCAACGGCCAAGATCTTGGCGGTTGATTGTCGTCCAATAATAGCACGACCTGACCAGCCTGGAGGTTAGGTATAGCAACCTTTGGTTGCAAAAAGGCCAAGTATTACTTGCACCAGCGCTTTTATAATCCGTCTCCTGTTTCGTATCAACTGCCAGCGATTTCTTAGATTCGTTGTAGTGGCTGATGACTCCTCAGGTTCATCCATGCATTTAGACAATTGTCATTTATATTCATAAGCTTTACAAAACCCATGTTGTACTCGGTTACCGCCAGTCCCGTATTAAGGGGGTCCGAGACACATTTTCAAAAAAATTTTATTTATTGAGTTAAACTTTTGAATTTTTTTGTGATGGTTAACCATATCATTTGTAAACAAAATCGCATGATAAAACTTCTCATATATATATTTTTTTTTAATTTTAATTTAATTTTTTTTAAAGTGGGGTAGTTTAAAATCGTTATAACTCGAAATATTATTTATAGAATTTCAATTTTTGTTTCATTTAAATAAACAGAAATATATAAATTTTAATTTAGAGCCAGCATTTTAAAAAATATTAATTAAAAAAAAAATTAAAAATATTTAACGAAAAAATTCCAAAAAAAGTGGTGCAACTTTAAAAAAAAATCATATTTTCAAAAGTAAATATTTTTTTCAAATATGCTGGCTTAAAAGTAAAGTAAAATAATTGAAAAAAGATATGTTCCGAGTTTCAACCCTGTATCTTTAACGTTTCTCGAGTTATAAGAATTTAAATATGAGAAATGGTGAAAAAACCTATCATGAAGAAAAACGCAATTTCACAAGAACTCGTTTCCTTGACAACCATAGCTTGAAAGGCAGATTTTGAAAACAAACCAAAACGAAAAAATTAATGTTTTCTGTTCTAATTAAGATAGAAACATGATTTAAACATCATTTTAAGCAGAAAACGGCAGAGAAATTTTTAATCCAATGAAAAAAAATTGAAAATTTGAAGATATTTTGTGTCCCGGACCCCCTTAAATCGGTTGTTCACTTCATTCGTCAACTCTTCATAACTTCCCATCGTGCACAAATTTTGTTCTAATCAAGATGTTCGGACATAATTCCATCAAGCAAAGAATGCGAAATGTGCGAGAAAGCGATGTGCAAAACCGTCTAGAGGGCACAAACCATATTCATGATCATGAAACGTAGTCATTAACTGTCGAAGGTTATGCGCCCTCAACTAGTTTCACATCACTTTCTTACACATTTCACGTTCTTTGCTTGTTGAAATGGGGACAGAATATCTTGGTTGCAACAAATTTTGTGCACAATGAGAAGTGATGATGATTTGAAGAACAGCAACTGGCTTAATAGGGGACCTGCTGCAACTGAATAAAACATGAGTTTGCAAAGATCCTAAACAAATATGACAAATGCTTAAAAAACGGGGATGGTTATGGGAAGAAGTAAAATACCTTTATTTAGATTAACGTACGTTTCATCGCACAAACGGCGACATTTTCAAAATAATTCTTGATAGAAATATTTTCGCAAAAGTTAAAAAACAAGAACTTGGTAAATAATATCACGATAATGTCACAAAAATTCATGCATAATGAAATGCAGTTCAAACATAAATAAAATGAAATTGGATATTTGTGAGCGTGAATTAATTTCTATTATTGTTTCGAAACCTTCATAGCACCTTTTTCCAAATTTTTGGTAACTCAAGGGACGCTGAATCATTGCAAATATACTCGTTGCGTAAAAATCTTAAAGTGAAGTCTATTGACATTATTTATCAAGTTCTTTTTAACACTTTCCAACAAAGTTGAAAAGTGTTTATGCATTCGCTTTGTCTGTCCGTCTGGCCGTCTGGCCGTCTGTCCACGCTCTAACTCCCGTAAATATACTCGGATTTTTATGCAATTGATAGTCCATATTTAAGGTCACCTAACCATGTTTTGTATTGCATATGAAGTATGTGGGATTAATATTTCATTTACAGGGCTACTCAAAAGAATTCCATTAAATTTGGGTACTTGGTGAAAAATCGTTTGCAGAGTATTTTAATGAAATTACGCTGTTTCAAATGTATTTAAACTGATAAAAATCAATAAATTTCACTACGATTACGTTAGAACATGGTATTCATAGCATTTTTTATTCATTTACAGGGACACACAAAAGAAATCTGTTACAGTACAGTCTTTGAGTAATAATTGCTGGAGTGTGCAGTTTGAAATTCGGTATGCGCTTTTAAATTTAGATAATCTTTTGCACGTTACTCGTTATATATTAATTCTATACCTCATATACAGGGCTGCAGAAAAGTATTCAGGTACCATTCTCGTTATTAGAGGAACTTGCTGAAGTGGAATTTTCCATTGAAGTATATGTAATTCTTAAGTGAACAAAATTTTGGCATACATGTAGTTAATAGATACAAATCTATAAGTCATATACAGAGCTGCTGAAACAATTCAGATAATTTTCCGATTGTAGATGAGAACAGCTGAAATTGGGTTTTTAAATGTGTTATGCGTTTCCATATAGCTGAATTAGACATAATATTATAATTTTTTAAACGGTGCAGTTTTGTTACACTATTCTGAATGTGTTGGAAAGTGTTTCATAATCTATGCTGAACGCATGATTTTTTCTTGCTTGTATTTTTTTTTTTTTTTAATTTTGCGAAAATATTTCTATAAAGAATGATGCTGAAAATGTCGACGTTTGTGCAATGAAACGTACGTTAATCTCAATAAAGGTATTTTATGCATTTTACAGCATTTTTACCTTAGTTTTTCTTCATTATAAGTGATTATCATACATATTTTTATAAGAAATTTCTTGTTTAAAAAAAAAAAAAAATTGCGAAAATATTTGTACCAACAAATATCTTGAGAAAGTCGCCGTCTGAGCGACGAAATATATCGTTGCCTCAGAGCAACAATACACTGACAAAAAAATGACATTTTTACAGTACAAAGTACTGTTCATCTGGCGCACAAACAATATTATAATGAATGTGCTGTATTTTTCTTTGGTTTCCTGACTATATTAACATGGAAAATACAATAGTTGCGTAAAATTAACAGCACAATGTGCTGGCAATTTGGACGCCAGCAGTTTGTGCTGTAAAAAAAAAAAAAAAAAAAAAATGCGTTCAAATTGCCAGCACATTGTGCTGTTTATTTTACTCAACTTCTGTATTTTCCATGTTAATATAGTCAGGAAACCAAAGAAAGATACAGCACATTCACAGTGATCGAGTTTGTTCTGGCAAATTTACAGTGGTTTTTTTACAGTGTAGGTCATCTGGTAATAATCGAAAATGAGAGGTCTAACTTACTTCTATAAAAAAAAAACTGTGTCTGCATCTAGAGAAACAGTAGGGAATTTTTGTAAAACACATCTGAGACATAGTATTAAACCTAACTTTGTCTTTCAGAAGTTGTTCCACTAGATGCAAACACAGTTATACATTGTAAAAAAAAAAATCTGTAATTTTTACAGAAAAAAAATTGTATTTTTACAGAAAAAACTGTTTTAAAGAAAAACTGCTTTTTTCTGTAAAAAAAAAAAAAAACGGGATTTCGTAATTTTTACAGCAAAAATCTGTATTTTACAGAAAAAAACTGTTTTAAAGATAAATTACAGATATTTTCTGTAAATTAAACGGTTTTTTCCTGGCGCTAAAATAGACAGTTTTTTCCTGTCAATTTGAGAGATTTTTTTTTACAGTGTAGCAGTAAGTCAGCCATCTCATTTTTAGGTGCGTTCCTAATTGTATAAATACGTAGCACCTATAGTCGTCGTTCAATCCGTCCTTCCACATGTAACAGAGCAAAAACTGCCCAACCGAATGGTCTGAAATTTTAAATATATAATTGTTGCATATTTTTTTCGAGTCTTTTGAAATTTTATGAAAATAGGATGTATAGTTTAATGACAGGGACAGTCAAAAATTTTCTCTTACATTACGACCAATGGGAAAAAAATATTTCAAGTGCATTTTATTGTTGTTACAGCCTTTCGAACAGAATGAAATGGATATGCACTTATTGAAGTGTACTAAAATATACATTCAGCACACTATGCGGTGCAGAAAATATTTATAAAACTAGCTATAGTACGAACGTACCTCATTTGCCACATTTGACGTGCAATTTCCAACTTGTTTATTATTACTAAATGTCCTTCTGTTGCACTGAGGCGAAGATATGTCGATCTGAATAAAGGTATTTGTATGCTTTTTATTTTTTTTATCACTTTTAGCAATTATTAGCTTAGTTTGGACCATATTAAGGGGTCTTGTACCTTTTAAACGCGTCGAAAATTAACGAAAAACTTCAATGTTTGAATTACTCTATCTTCAAAACCTTTTTATGTATAAACATGAAATTCTAGATATTGATTAAACAGATTATGCTTTGTAATATGCTGTCATTAAAATTTATTAGCCTTTTACAGAATTTGTGTATTGTTGAAATCAATATAGCTCCTTTTTTCACTCCAGAAGTCATTGCGCGCATGATATCTTGAGAAAGTATCCATGGATTTTCATGTAATTTGGTAAAGGTACTAAACAAAGATGTGTGTTTAAAATGAACTACTTTTAATTATTTACAATGGTAATATTTTTAGTTATGACTATTTTCATTCATCAAAAATACAAAAAAAAAATATTTTTATTTACAAAAATATTTTTTTATATAGTTAATGAAATAATTTTGGCCTAAGAGTTGTTCATTTTAAACACACATATATGTTTAGTATATTTACCAAATTTCATGAAAATCCATACATACTTTCTCAAGATATCATGCGCGCAATGAATGACTTATGGAGTAAAAAAAGAGAAAAAGAGCCATTTTGATTTCAACAATACACAAATTCTGTAAAAGGCTAATAAATTTCAAATGACAGCATATTGCAAAGCACAATCTGTTTAATCAATAGCCAAAATTTCATGTTTATACATAAAAAGGTTTTGAAGATAGACTAATTTAAACTTTGAATTTTTTCGTTAAATTTCGTCGCGTTTAAAAGGTACAAGACCCCTTAATGTTTGCTTATTAATATCAGCAATAAGATATGCAACATGTTTATTTTGCTTTTTTTTTTTTTCCTTCCAGGTTCTCCTTCTCCATCTGTCACGTGGTGGAGAGATTCGGTGTTATTGGATGACAGCTATCATATCACGACACAAGGAAGTGTAAGAAATAATATGACGATATATAATGTAAGAAGAGTTGATCTTTCGGCCAGTTTTACGTGTCAGGCTTCCAACAACAATATTACTGGACCAGTGTATAATTCTGTTACATTAGATTTAAACCGTAAGTAATTACTTCGAAACATCACTTTGATTAAAATTGTCAACATGTTTTGTTTTCATTTACTTCTTATTGTGTACTTAAAATGTGTCAAATCTGGTAATTTTTTGCCCTATTTTTTTTTTTTTTTCATTGACGCAATAATAAATTATAAGTATAAGAATGTCTTAATGGCGAGCTTTTATTATAATGGTACTAAAAAGTGAAAAAAATGTAGGAGAATAATTCATTGAAATTATTAGGTTGTAACGAAAGTTTTCCGCCATTACCTAATGATTATAGAACATAAAATTATATACTGTAATATTATGTATAACCACCATTCCGCAAAACCTTCACAGTGTCATATGATACAACAGTAGTACTTAAAGCTGTACACATAGTTCGGTGACATTCTGTAGCTGACTTTTTGCGACAGAACTAGAAGTAAATGATGGTTCCAATCTGGTAGCGAGATAGTTCCATTTCAGACATCTTTTACTTAATGATAACAATATTTTTTAACAATATTTACCAACGCAGTGCCATAAAGCAAGTCTCTTTCTTTCAAATGCCAAAAATCGTTTGACAAAATCTGAGAAAACACGTCAACGCAGATAGTATCGGCTGTGGCGGAAAACTTTCGTTACAACTTGACAATATATTTTTAAAGAAATAAATTAAATTGAGAGAGATTTTTGTATCGGTTTGTTCTTTAGAAAAATAAAATGGATATGCAATTTTAATACAGCTTCCTGGCAAGATAAAAATTCATCCACTTCTTCCTGAGGATCGAACCCACAGTCATTCACACTCTGCACGGAACTGAAATATGGCGCATTTACCAACCATGCTACGGTTCTTCCGAAGAGCATTATTTTGTCTCCAGGGGTGTGGCGGAGGAAAATTTCAAACATTGTTTTTACAGAATATTGTATTGTTACCGGAACTACGCCACACTAACAAAAATTAGGCTGATTATAGCACAGTGTTGAAATTTGATTGCAAGTTTTGAGCCGAACGGGTAAACGATACAGGTTAAATAAAATCATAAAAAAACTATAAATAAATTAGTGATTCAGAACTTTTAAATGAAATATATATTACAAAGCAAAAACATGTTCGTGAGTAACTCTGACGACATATTGGCGGTGGCAACACCTGACTAAAAGAAGTCGCTTTTATTGCAATTTATTTTTGCTTTTAAACATTGAACAATATCAATTTTTACTCCATCGGATAGGAAAAAAAGGCTTGTTTAAAAGCTACATCTCAATTTATTGAATTTCTTGTTTCTTTTCAGATAACTTTCAAACTTTTTTTTTTTTTTTTTTAATATCTCACTATCGTGTCCAGTTTGATTATGAAAGATTAAATCATTAAATGTTAAAACTATATAAATAGTTTATCATTTTTATTCCGCTAATATTCCATAACGAAATTGAAACTGCAACAAAGAATAATTACATCAATATAAATAAAACACAAATTTAACAGACATGTAATCTAGACCACCGTAATTATCAGAATCAAAAAGGATGCTGTAAGTAACGAAATCTTAAGCGATTTCTTTAGATATTAATGCCTAACATGCGCCTAATACAAAAGTATTTCCATTAACAAATTTCAAACCTTTATTTAAATGCATAATTAAATTTTTTTTATAGAATAATGTCCTTTGATGTTGTTAGTGGACTATCTAAAAATATATTAAATGGAAAAAATTTACTAGAGTTTTCAGTTAGAAAAAATGGTTTTCATGTAAGTTTTCTAACCCATGAAGACCGTGTTGAATCCCCTAGTATGTTGTAGCAATCGAAATATTTTATTACAGTTCGTTTTCTATAGAAAAATGCATAAACTGATACATAATTATTTCTAAAAAATGACAATTTACAATGCAAAAATTCTTTCTGATATGCAAGATTCTTTTTGATACTTTCCTACATAATTGAAAAGTATTTATGACTTCGATTTTTTTTGGTCTTCTATTTATCTGGACCTCTCTCTGGTAGTGCTGTAACTTGCGTAAATATACTTGGATTAGCATGCACTTTGTATATTATATGTTTTGAGATGCATTCGTAATTATATAAATATGTAGCACCTATAGTCGTCGTTTGGTATGTCCGCCCATCTGTCTGTCTGTCTGTTTGTCCACATACAGCGCAAAAACTAACCAGCCAAATGGTTTGAAATTTAAAATATATAATTGTTGGTAGCGTTACTTCACTTACACTAGGCCTACCACTTCTGTGCAGATCAGCAACGCTACTTTTTTCTTTAAGGGGGTCCGGGACACAAAAATCTCCAAATTTTCTAAAAAACTTTTATTGCATTAAAACTTTTTCTGAGTTTTCTCCTTAAAATGACTTTTAAATCAAGTTACTATCTTAATTAGAACAGGAAATATTAAATGTTTCATTTTGGTGTGTTTTCAAAATCTAGCTTTCAAGCAATGATTGTCATGAAAACTTCTTGTGAAAATGCGTTTTTCTTCATGACGGCTTTTTTGTTTTTTCACCATTTCTCGCATTTAAATCGCTATAAGTCAAGAACCGTAAAAGATAAAAGGTTCAAACTTGAAATATCTCTTTTTCAATTGTTTTAATTTAATTTTGATTCAGCAAATTTGAAAAAATATTTACTTTTGAAAATATGATTTTTTTTTTAAAGTTGCACAATTTTTTTTTTTTTACTTAAAATATTTTTAATTTTTTTTAATTAATATTTTTAAAAATGCTGAATGGAAATTAAAATTTATATATTTCTGTTTATTTAAATGAAAAAAAATTGAAATTCTACAAATAATATTTCGAGTTATAAAGATTTCAAATTACCCCACTTTTTAAATTTCTAAATTTTTTAATTTTTTAAAAAAATATATGAGAAGTTTTATCATGTGATTTTGTTTACAAATAACATGGTTAACCATCACAAAAAAAAAAATAAAATAAAAATAGCAATTTATCAAATTACAACGACCATTTGGAAAACGTTTTTTTTTAAGACTAAAATTTAAGACATAAAAAATCGCACGGCGTTGATCATACATTACGTACGCCATGAATTAAACATTAATAGTGTTATTACACGTAAAAATTGCAAGCCAAAAATATCGCCTGCGACCCGTTAGATTTCATGAAACTTAAGTATTATCCACCTGAAACTTACGTAAATATCCAAGCATTTCATTGGCTGTTCGGGAAAAGGCTTTTCCATCGTCAGATTTCCAAGAAATCTGACGGCCAATTTTAAATAAAATTTCATTCTTAAACATCTAAACATCCGAAACTATTACTTTTTACACCGTCGGATAGAGAAAAAATGTACTTTTAAATGCAATTTGTTTGAAAGCTGTATCTCAATTTGTTTTTCAGTTATTACTTTTTTTTTGGTAGTTTTTATTACTTTTTTGTCATAGTGGCAACAGAAGGTATCCATCGTTGTTGAAATTAAAGATAAATACAGATTACTGTATAGACCAATCATAAAACGAATAAAATGCGGATTAAACCAACGAAAACCTCCAGATATGCTTTTAATTTCCCATCCTGACGAGAACAGTAACCATTTTTCCAAATGGTTAAAAAAAAAAAAAAAAAAAAAAAAAAACCCTCAATAAATAAAAATTATTTTAAATTATGTCCCGGACCCCCTTAAATCTGTCATACCACCAGTTTATTGATTTTGCATCAGGAGGTTTGCATCCATTACAACATAGAAATGCTCGCTGAATATTAATGGGCGATTGCATTTCGTGAAACCAAGACACACATTGAGCTTACTCTTGAATCGACACCATTTCGGCCGAAAATGTCTTCCTTGTTCCCCGAATCAGTCTTGGAGGAGCAATCGCGCCATCTATGGCACACAAAAAACTGCTGAAACTAACCTATCCAATGATACATCAAGTTACATTATTATACAAACGGTTAATTTGTAATGGTACACCGGGTGATCCAGAAGTTCTGGGAGTTTTAAATGTTAATAATTAGTTAACCATATACAATAAAAAGATGTGGTTTTCACAGAAATGCTTAGAAACATGTAGGATTTGTTTTTTAAATGAAAAAATAATATGTTAATTAGTTACACTTTTTGCCAACAAGTGGCGCTGAAATTGATAATATAATTTTTCTGTGGCATAATAAAGCGGATTGAGTATTGACATCATGTTCTACCTCGTTTACGGCTGCAACAGAAGTTCGGGGACTGTCATTTTTTTGTAGATCTTCCAATGAACCCATTTCTTCGAACCTTTTTATCATATATCATAGACATCAGATTTGTAACGGTCACCGGTACTTCGCCAGTTTTAACTTTAGGCATTGTAGGAAATGAAAGCAAAGCTAAACTTGTTGATACATCCTTTTTGTAAAACAGCTTAACTAACAAAGCTTTGTCAAGCAAAGAAAGCATGTCTAAACATGGCAGTTACACATAAAATTTTTGTATCAAAATTCCTTATAAATGCAATTTCTTTAACCTTCGAAAAAGCGTTTGAACATCTGAGCAATATCTTAGGAAGGATGTTGCGCAATGAACTCTTCTGTTTATATAACAGATGGTACAGATATTTTCGATGTTGTACAGCAGCGCCATCTGTTGCCAAAAATTAACTATTTATTTAAGAAGAATTTCGTCATAAACAAAAATCTCCACGTTTCTGAGCAAATATGTAAAAACCGCACCTTTCTATTGTACGTAGTTTTCTAATTATTGACATTTCAAAACTCCTGAAACTTCTGGATCACCCGGTATATGTATATTTAATCGTGCTTGTAAATGATTTAAAACCATATAGTATCTAACATTTCTGTTACCGTTTTTAAACAAATTGTATTTGACAGAACGCTTTTTCACTATACGACTGTGTAACGATTGAAATTGTGCGATGTCTGGAAGTTGAAAAAAAAAAAACAATAAAATGGAAATTTATTGTTGAAGGGTTGCCACCGTTGATATGACGTTAGAGGTTAGAGTTACTCATAAGTTATGTTTTTGCTTTACAATATAGATAAGCGTAAAAATAACTGTTTACTTTCAAGTTAGACCTGCAAGCGGCATTTGATTTTATAGAACACATTGAAAAACTTTGTTTTAACTATTTATCTATAATTATATAATAATAAACTTTAACACATGAGATAAAATGTGTGATTAAAAAAACCCCCATAAATTTAACAGACCCTGGAATAAAATAACATTTGCTGACAAAATAATAGTTATTCAAATCCAACATCGAATTCGCAAACTTTTATTTTATTTTCGAGAGTAAATCCATTTAGTAATTAATATTTATGAGAAAATGTTCCTTTATTCTTTGTAACTGAAAACAAGTTTTAAAACATATAACAGTTTTGTAAGAAATTAAAACATTATAGTCTAAAAATTTCCCAATAATGTTATTGAAATAATTTACTCCAATGAAATTGATATTGTTAATTCAATAAGAAGTGCAGGTCGTGAGACTAGAGTGCGAAATCATTTTGCGAAATATATTCCACATGTCGGAAATTATGCTATTAATTAGAAATTTCAAAGTTAGTTTCAATTGCGATATTTCCTTTACAGAAGATTTATTCTATACAAATATAGTTTCACAATCTGGTCTCGTAGTTTAAAGATGGATCTGAATTACACAGGATACAATAAGTGCGCATTTTAGAATTCGAAATATTTAATACTATCTATTCGAATTTCTCCACACTAATGTTCACAAAACGCGAATTGTTGTCTGAACTTCAAATACTTTATGTGTTAAGCAAGGACTTATATTTTTGTTTAGCCATTTTGAAAGGCAAATGTATCCCGAAATTAGTTTTGAAATTTAATTTAGTTGATGTGAAATTTATGTACTATAGTTGAAGAAACGCAATTATTTTATAAAGTGAAACTTTATAACATAAAAGACCATTATAAGTTAAATGTTTAGTATTTGAACTATAAAATGTATTTTTGTGTTCCAGTAGTATTTAATTTTTGGTTTCAGGTTACCCCCAAGTGTCTGAAGTTATTTAGTAATAAAGATGCATCAGTATAACTTAAATAGTTACATTTCCATGAATTATTAAATGTTGGAATGTTGGAAGCACATCTAAGGGCAAGCAAACCTTAATTCATCTATTTTTCATGTAACGATAAAAAAATGTCATCATAAATCTGACTTTTATTATTTTCAATTTTGTTTTTGTGTTTATTTTGTTTAATAATAATGTTTTATTGTTTAAAACTTCAAAAACAGTTATGAATTTAAAATTGTCATTAAATAATTAAAAATACAGCTTATTATAAACATTTTTTTCTCCAACTCTGGTTACCGCGACACTCCGCATATGACGATACTTTTTATGGTCATTAGAGTGTCGGGATATTGAAGTTCGACTGTATTACTTTCTAATTTATGCTTCATAATGCTTTCCCTTCAGTGTTATAAATTCGTTTTTAAAATTAATGTAGAAAAATATTATTTCGAAATATACTGCCTTATATTTTCTTTCACGACTAGTGAAAATGTATTAGAATTGTTCATCGAAATGAAATCGAATTAAATCATCGAAACATACAAAAAAATTGTGGGATTGTTTTAATAATACTAACAAAATCATTACTAAGTATTTATAGAAAATCGGAATATTTCTTTTGTCTCTGTAAATTTTTTTCGCATGAGTTTAAGTGAAACAGATTTATATTATTGTTTTATAATTGGTAGACAACATTTTACAAAATAGCACCGCTTGTAAAAAGAAGAAAAAATAACATATTTTACATTTCTCAGCCGATAATGCTAAGGTTGTTTTTGTAGTGTTACAATTAATAAATTAAGGGGTCCGGGACACATTTTCAAAAAATTTTTATTTGTTGAGATAAAATTTTGAAATTTTCTGTGATGGTTAACAATATCATTTGTAAGCAAAATCACATGATAAAAATTCTCATAATTGTTTTTAAAAATTTTAATTTTAAATTTTGTTGAAAAAGTAGGGTAGATTAAAATCGTTATAACTCGAAATATTATTTGTAGAATTTATTTTTTTTTTCATTTAAATAAACAAAAATATATAAGTTTTAGTTTAGATTCAGCATTTTAAAAAATATTAATTAAAAAAAAATTAAAAATATTTAAAGTAAAAAATAGAAAAAAATGATGTAACTTTTATTAAAAAAATCATATTTTCAAAAGTTATTATTTTTTTTTAATATGCTGAATCTAAATTAAAGTATAACTATTGAAAAAGACATGTTCCAAGTTTCAACAATTTATCTGTAACGGTTCTTGATTTATAACAATTTAAATACGAGTAATGGTGAAAAAACCCATCATGAAGAAAAACTCAATTTCACAAGAAGTCGCTTCCATGACAACCATACCTTGAAAGGTAGATTTTGAACACAAACCGAAACGAAAAAATTTTTATTTCCTGTTCTAATTAAGATAGAAACATGATTTAAACGTCATTTTAAGCAGAAAACAACAGACAAATTTGTAATCCAATAATAATAATAGTAAAAAAAATGAGAATTTGAAGATTTTTGTGTGCCGGACCCCCTTAATTGTAGGAAATTGATTAAATTAAAGACATTGAAAAGCGGGTAGGGTTGGGCTCGGTGAGCTCAAGCTATCGGACGATCGCAGCGGCTTCGAACTGATTTCTACCGCCGCAGATTTCGCAGTGTGCGTCGTTCCACGTGTCCGTCCAAGATCCCTACCTGCTTCCCTTTAGCCGATACTCTATCGGGAGCCAGAAAGTAAAGAAAAGAAAAAGGAAAAAATGAAACCGGACAAATTTAAAAGGGAAATTGGTGTTTTATCAGACGACCGCAGCGAATTTGAACTCATTCCTGCCGCCGCAGAGATTGCAGAGCGGGGCGTTCCGAGTGTCTGTCTGAGGTCCCTACCTGCGTTTCTTTTGTCGAGGCTCTAGTGGAAGCCAGGGAGGAAAGGAAAAAGAAAATTGAAACCGGACAAATTTAAAAGGGAAATTGATTAAGTTAAAGACATCGAAAAGCTCGGAGGGTTGGGCTCGCTTCTTTGAAGCTATCGGCCGACCGCTGCAGCTTCGAGCTTATTATTAGTCTCGAGAGGTGGACGAGGATGAGTGGGCTGAGAGATCGCAGTAGAATTCGCAGAGCGTGGCTTTCCGGGTGCCCGACCGAGCGTCCCTACCTGCGTCCCTTCTGCCGAGACTCTAACGGAAGCCAGGAAATAAAGGAAAAATTGAAACCGAACAACTTTAAGGGGTCTCAGGACTCTTAAAGCTTTAAAAATTTCGAAATTTTAATTTTTTTAGATGTTAAACTCCTATCTTTTCTGAACATATTGATATAATTGTTTCCTTGAAATTCCTATTAGAACTGAAATTATGGCTTTTACATTTATACACGTTCGATAGCTGAAGCGTCGTTTCGGAAACTTTGAAGCCATTTTTCTCCAAATGACGTTTTTGGGCATAACGCGCACGATGTCTCAAAAACTTATGAATATTTTTTCATGAAATTTTCAAAACATATGTTTCATGTTAGTCTGTATAAACTGAACCTAAAATTTCCTTTTTATTGTTCAAAATAATACTTTTTTAGGTGATTATACTGTTGAAATTTTCTTAATTTTGCATTAGCTGAATACAACTTTGCATTAAAAATATAAAAAAGCTTTAAATACAAATTTATTTAGGTTCAGGATAATTATTACAATTTGAAGTACAAGTAGGTACCAAAATTTTCATTCTAGTTGCAACACTTATTTTGTAATCGTGCGCGTAAGCTGTTATGCCGCTTTTTTGCTCGAAAAATGTCTAACAGTTTGGAGCCCCCTGTAAATGCTAATTCTGCATCTTATAATTTTTTAAATACACGAAATGAAAGAACATACTTATATATTTTATTCCAATTAAAATTGTGTCTTAAAATCAAATACATTTTAAGATATTAAATGTTGAAAATGGTCTTTTTATTTTCATTTTTTCCAATTTTAAGAGTCCTGAGACCCCTTAAAAGGGAAATTAAAGACATCGAAAAGCGGAACGAGCTAGGCTCCAGCGTTTAGTTCGCTGAACAAACACTATTTTTATACCTAAAATGTTTTCACATTTCTTTAAAGGAATTGTAATTAAAGAGCTTATTAAAAGTATATTTTAGATATTTTGTTATAAGTATTTTATGATATATTTCCTAATGTAGACGTATAACAAATTTATATACTGGGTGATTCAGAAGTTCCGGGAGTTTTAAAACGGTTATAATTGGAAAACTATGTGCAATAGAAAGGTGTGGTTTTCACATATATGCTCAGAAACGTAAAGATTTTTATTAATAATGAAAAAAAAAAATAAATAAATAGTTAATTGTTTAGCAACAGATGGCGCTGCTGTACAACATCGAAAGTATCTGTACCATGTGTTATGTAACCAGATGAGTTCATTGCGCAACATCTTTCCTAAGATATTGATCAGATTTCGCTTTAAGAATCGCTTATGTTCAAACGCTTTTTCGAAGGTTAAGAAATTGCATTTCAAAGGAATTTTGATGCAAAATTTGTGTAACTGCTATGTTTAGACATGTTTTTTTTTTGCATGAAAAAGCTTTGTTAGTTAAGCTGTTGTACAAAATGGATGAATCGATAAGTTTATAGCTTTGCTTTCTTATACTATAATGCGTGAAGTTAAAACTTAAAAAAAGACCGATGACCGTTACAAATCTGAAGGCTATTACAAAAAAGTTTGAGGAAATGGGCTCATTGAAAGATCGTCAAAATAGCGAGAGACCCCAATCATCTGGTGTAATCGTAAACGACGTAGAATACGATGCCAATACTCAATCCGCTTTATTATACCGTAGCAAAACTATATTATCAATTTCAGCGCCACCTGTTGGCAAAAAATCGTAACTAATATAACATATTAATTTTTTCATTAAAAAAACAAATCCCAAATGTGCCTAAGCATTTCTGTGAAAATCGAATCTTTCTATTGTATATAATTTACTAATTATTAACATTTCAAAACTCCCGGAACTTCTGGATCACCCGGTACTTATAATACACTTATAGACATCAAGGTAGGGAACTAGATCTATGGTAAGCCCATTTGTGTTTAATGTATGAAGTTAATCGCCAGAGGACGCCGATTCCTTGACCAAGAAAATTCTGACCATGTGGACAGAGTAGAAATCAGCTTATTCAATGGTGATTTGGACAGGTGCTAAACCACGTGGTTAAACCCGGCTACAATTTTTGCGAAATTTTTCTACAAATTGCTACAATTTTTCCTAATTTTGGCGAAATGAGCCTGTTTTTATATATATTTAGTGAACGATAGACTTCGAGAAAGGGTGGGAATTTGTTGAACATCGGTCAGTTTTTAATATATACTGCTAGAGGAGACATGCCTTCAGAGTGGACTTTTTTGAAGGGGAAATGACTTAACTTGTCCTCCTTGAACGGGCCCAGTTTCATTCGTTTATCAAAGTGCGCAGTGAGTAATCAGCTAATTAGATATTCTCATATAGGTTAACATTGGATTTGTCAATCGGGGAGAAACGTTAAGGGGACCGGGAAAGCAAAGTTCAACAAAAATATCGATTTTTACTTTTTTATATCATTAAATAGTTTAAACTTTTATCTTTCCAACGCTGTGTCACACATGTTTATATATAAAAAAATAAGTGTTGAAATTATTCATTCTTTCTAAGAGTACTTCACAGCTTAATGGCCATTTAAATCTTTAATTGACTTTTTCTAAAAACTTGGATTTTTCATGTTTATGTTCCTTTTTTAAGAGAACTTAAGAACTCAGATTTTGCTTTAATATTTATATTATGTTCTATTATATTTTCTAACGCAGGTATTTAATGATTTGTTGAGAATTATTTATTTTAGGCAGTGAAATCTTACCAAAAATGCTAATTTAAAAATGACTTTCAATAAATAATTAATAATTAATTTTGAGTTTCCCTTAGAAAGAAAATGGTCTGTCAAAATACGTAAATCACGTTATTCTAACTACTCTAAAATATCTAGACCTCTATCTTTCACCATTTCTGAGAAAAAGGTACATAAAGTTGGTGAATTTAACATGGCTGAGATAGGGCTTTCCTGGTCCCGTTAAAACGGAAAATTAAGAAATATTTTTTTGTTAATATATTTCTTTAGCACTTCTTACTATGCATTTACTTAAAGACTGTTATTATTTAATTGTTTAATCTTTATTTTTAACAATTTTCAGTTCGACCGTTGGACGTGAGAATAACCAACACGCAGCCTTACTTGTCAGCTGGCAAATCTGTAACTTTCGAGTGTGAATCTTCTGGTTCCAGACCCCGTGCGATTATGACGTGGTGGAAAGACTCCGAGAAACTAGTTACCGACAACGAAGTCATATCTGACAATGGGAATTTAACTTTGAGCACATTCACATTCGTACCAACACCTGAAGACAATGGAGTGAAATTTACCTGCTCAGCTGAAAATCCATCCTTACCTAACAGCCTCATAGAAGATAACAGGTTTATAACGGTTCACTGTAAGTATCTTAAATTTTGATTTACAGGTTTAGTAAAAAAATCCTAGAAATTAATTATTTAGCCTATTTTAGGGGCTGTATTCAAATTGAAGTTTGGTACTCGATTGTTGAAATGCTATAAAATGACTATGCCACTTCTATTAATGTATTAATTCTTGCCATTATTAAATTCTCACTCTCTAATATGTTTCGACTGTTGACATCCCAAATGTTTCATTAAAATGAGTAAAATATATATTTTTCAAATTATTCTGGACATCATAGAGGGTCCCTTAAACCGTCATTTTGATGTTTTTTACTCTCAATTCGGAAACTACTTGAAATAAAAATTTGAAATTGAGATTATATTAATACATGGAAATTATTCCAGAGGGAAACATTCGCCTTGCATACAATATTTCAAATGAAAATCAAATTTCAAATTTCAAAGTAATTGCTTAAAGCTTATGTTTGCTTATGTTTCGTGTTTGTCCCAGGTCGGTGACTCACCATAAATATTCCATCTTGTGCTGCGTTTGTAGCCTTGTCAGCATATAATAGTGAGAAATTTTCCGAGCTAGGTATCGTTCCAAGTGGTTTAGTCGGTAGAACGTCAGTGCGCTATACTGATGGCCCGGGTTCGAGTCCCGACTTGGAATCTTTTTCACTATGTTGGCCTTTGCGCCTTTTAAGCAATTACTTTGAAATTTGAAATTTGATTTTCATTTGAAATATTGAAATTGAGAATTCGCATAAACCAGGACATAATAAATATAAATCTATGATAAAAAAATGTAGGTTGCAATTCATATATTTTTTTTCGAATATTAATTTCATAATTCATAATATAAAATTTTAAAATTACAAATTCAATGTATCTATGTTTGTGTTTTTTAGTATTATAACCAAACACAAAATTATCACATTAGGATTATAATTTCAGGAGGTATTAATAAAAATATGAAAATGTAATTTAATATTAGACGATCTACATTTTGAATGTTTATAATTAAAAACTTATCATCCAAACGATTTGAAATTTCGTTTCAAAGCATAGTTTGAACCGAAGATTAAAAATATATTGTAAAAATAGGTGTGTTGCCATTGAAAAAAGAAAGTTTGGTCTGGTTTTGATTTGTAGATGGCCACCTAAACAAATTTTATATACATCATTAAAAAGTAGGCTTTATTTCCAATCCATTGGTATCACTAACTTTTTTCTATTATAATTAGTTGCAGAGTTAGTAGGGGGTGTTTACATTTTTTTTTCCACGACTGTACATAAAAAAAATTCGACTTAATGTCTTTGGTAGTTTTTGAGAAAAGGAACATTAATGTAACATGGCAGGTATAGGGCCTTCCAACTCCCCTTTATATAAGTGTTTAATATACTTTACAATAAATGCTTATGCCAAGACATTCATTGTCAAAATTGTGCTTTAATCTCAAAACCACATTTCCTGTAGCAAAGTGCAGTGAGTCTTGGACATTTTCTAGATTATAATTTTTTAGGTACATTTCGTAAAAAAATACTACCTATTACATTCTCCCCTATGTTGGAATTTTGCTGGTGGAATTAGAACTTAACTTCGAAATCTACCGAAATCCCTGTAGGCCGAGCCGGCAGGGAATTTTTTTTTTAAATTTATTTAATCTATAACTAGCGCATTATTTGCATTATCTGTACACTGTAAAACGAGTCGGATGTGACAATCTCAAAACTTTCTTCTATCTCATATATGTTAATGCTTCAGAATTCGCTATCACAGTACCAAAATTGAATGACAATCTATGCCCACTGGGAGGGTTCTAAAGTTATGAAATTCTTGAAATAAGACTATTGAGGAAATCGTGAAAGATGCAGCATAACAGTGCCACCTGTCGGGCGATTTACACTAAAATATAATCGGCAATAATATTTATCAAGGTATATTTGAAACTGAAATTTGATAAAAATTCGTGCATAAGTTCATGAGATAGATGTATTGCGGTAATCGGGAAAAATTCAGCATATAAGCGCCACATGTAGAGTGACTGACACCAAAAGCTAAACAGAAAAAATACATATCAAGGATTAATTGAATCTCAAGTTTGATGAAAATCCGTGCATTAATTCTTGAGATAGAGCTATAGCGGAAATCGAGAAAAATGAAACATAGTAGCGCCGCCTGTTGGCGATTTACATCAAAATATAAACTGCATCAATTCATGTCAAGGACTAACCAAATCTTAAGTTTGAGGAAAATTCGTGCATCAGTTCTTGGGATAGAGCTATTGAGGAATTCGTAAAAAATGCAGCATAGCAGCGCCGCCTCTTAATCGATTTGCACCAAAAACTAACCAGGGTCAATTTATATCACCAACAAACTTAATATAAATCTTTATTAATCCTTAAATGCCTGGTGTTGCTTTTCGGCAACATACCCAATTTAGGCTCTAAAATACTATTAGAATAATATTGGAGCTATAATGCCTAATGTTGCCAATAAAATACATTCTGAAGAAATTATTAAATCGGTTTTCAACATATAGATGGCAACAATTATGCTGTATAAGAATAAAGATAGATTTATTTTTTCAATTGTTGCTACTTGTTCTTTTTGTTTTGTTTGGAAGCTTGCGAAATACCATATTTTGACCTGCAGTGAGCAAGTAAAATTTATTTCTTATTATAGTTCCTGAAATTCCTGTGTGTTTAATATTATAGAATTTTATCAAGAGAAATTATTTTTTCAATTAAACACCAGTATTGCCGATTAGTAACAAACTGTTTTTTAGCCATAAACTAGACTTAAAACAAAATATGATTTTTTTAAATATTTTTCCCATGATTTATTTAAAAAATGGAAGCCGAAAAACATTATTACAATAATTTTTGAAAAATCAGGCATTTAAGGGTTAAATTCCGTGCATTAGTTCTTGAGATAGTTAGATATCACAAATTTTGTGTCACAGACAGACATTTTGTAAAAACATGTTTTTTGGAATCTCTGACTCTTAAAACGTATAAATCCGTCGAAAACCGGATATCGAAAGTTTTCACGAATCCAATACTTTCTTCTCGTAAAAATAGAAGAAAGTAAAAAGATACATAACTCTTAATCTTGGAAAATATAATATAACGATGAACGAAAATATACAACTACATCGCATGAGTTACTAACTACAGTAGAATTTCGTTACAACGAATGTCAGTTTAGTGAATTTTTCTGTTCAACGAGTATTATGTGGTATGTTAAAAAAATCTTATTCTCGTATTTCATTATAAAAATAATCCCTATAACGAATTTTTCAATATACCGAATTTGAGTGATCTCAAGACTTTTAAAGTTTTAAAATTTTCGAAATTTTAATTTTTTTAGATGTTAAATTCCTATAGTGTTGGAACATTTTGACATAATTGTTTCCTTGAAATTCCCATTAGAACAGAAGTTATGGCTTTTAGAATTATATCCGCCCAATAGCTGAAGCGACGTTCCCGAAATTTTGAAGTAATTTTTCTCTAAATGACGTTTTTGGGTGTAACGCGCAGGATATCTCAAAAACTTCTGAATATTTTTTCATGAAATTTTCAAAACATATGTTTCGTGTTAGTCTCTTTAAACTGAACCTAAAATTTCCTTCTTATTGTTCAAAATAATATTTTTCTTAGGTGATTATAGTGTTGAAATTTTCTAAATTTTGCATTAACTGAATACAACTTTGTATTGAAACTATAAAAATGCTTTTAATACAAATTTATTTAGGTTCAGAGTAATTATTACATTCTGAAGTATAAGTAGGCACCAAAATATTCCTTCTAATCGCAAAATTTATTTTGTAATCCTGCGCGCAATTTATTATGCCAATTTTCTGCTCGTCAAATGTCTGACAGTTTGGAGCTCCCTGTAAATGCTAATTCTGCATCTTGCAATTTTTTAAATACATGAAATGAAGGAACATACTTATATCTTTCATCTCAATTAAAAATATGTCTTAAAATCAAATACATTTTATGATATTAAATGTTGAAAATGGTCTTTTTTTTTTTTCGTTTTTTCCAATTTTAAGAGTCTTGAGACCCCTTAATCAGTGCACCCCAGAGATTCGTTATGACGAGATTTTACCGTATTCCAAAATACATTCTTTGTCTTTAGAAACCTCAGAAACCAATATATTTTCTAGATTTAAAGAAATATCTGTAAAAACAAAGTTTTTTTGCTGCAGCTGATCATAAGAAACGTTTTTGAGTAGTTTTTATATTGTATTAATTAGTTTTCTCAACAGGTTATAAAGTTTTTACGGTTGCTATCTATTCTAAAATACTCATTTTCATGTTCAACAAGCATGATTGACAAACAAGCGCGATAAATTGAAATCTTTAAGAGATCTCAGGACTCTTAAAATTGAAAAAAAAATGAAAAAAGACCATATTCAACATTTAATAGCTTAAAATGTTTATGATTTTAAAATACAATTTTTATTGGGTTGAAAGATATACAGTCGGACTTTTATTTAACGAAGTCGCTAAATCCTGAAAAAAAGTTCGTTATATGGGAAATTCGTTAAATAGAGAGTCACATTTTAAAATACTCTAAACTACATAAAACAGATTTTAAGTCCATAAACACTAAATATAATTTAAAAAAGTAATTAGTCACACTTTTTTTTTATAAATTATATCTATTTGTTTTATTTATTTTACCCATTAAAAAGAAATCTGCAAGGGAAATAAGAATGAAAGAAAACATTATCTGGAAATACATTGTATTTTCAGTTTAAAAAAATATTTTACATTAAAATCACGATTTTTTAAAGATTTTTTGATAAGCTATTTGGAGGAATACTAAATTTTAAAGCAGTATTTTTTTTCTCTCTCTCTTCACACCGTTATCCATCTCATCAATAATAATTTTTTTTTTTCATTTATGCTCAAGCACTTCTGCTTTGACATTTTTGAGCTACAAGAGCCGAAATTACCAACACGATTGATCATGATCAACAATCTAGAAAACAGGAAACTATAGTTTAAGGACACGGGGCAGCTCCATTGAGGGTTAAAAGGGGATATTGAAAGTTTGCACTTCTTGCATGGAAAGCAAAGAATCACAGCGATTTTACTGCTCTCGGTGAGTTAGGTGCCTGGTAAGACCTGTTCATGGTCATTGATCATCATAAAATGTGTTAAAAGAAATAATAAGTTTGAAATGTCCAGTAATATTTTAAGAAATAGGGAGAAAAAAAATTAGATCCCAAGGAAAAGTTCGTTAAATAGAGAATGCACTTCGCTATTTGGAGGTTATTTTACGAAGAAATTTGCAAAATGTTCTTGGTTCTAAGTAAAAGTTCGTAAAATAGAGAAATTCGCAAAATAGAGGTTCGTTAAATAGAGGTCCGACTGTAAATATGCTCTTTCATTTCATGTACTTAAAAAATTGCAAAATGCAGAATTATCATTTATAGGGGACTTTAAACTGTTAGACATTTGACAAGCAGAAAATTGACATAACAGCTTACACGCAGGATTACAAAATAAATTTTGAAACTAAAAGAAAAATTTTGCTGCCAACTTATACTTCAGATTATAATAAATACCCTGAACCCCCCCAAAAAATATTCAAAGCATTTTTATATTTTTAATACAAAGTTGTATTTAGCTAATGCAAAATTTCGGAAATTTCAACAGTATAATCACCTAAAAAAATATTTTTTTAAACAATAACAAGGAAATTTTAGGTTCATTTTATACAGACTAACATGAAACATGTGTTTTGAAAATTTTATGAAAAAATATTCAGAAGTTTTTGCGATATCGTGCACGTTATGCCCAAAAACGTCATTTGGAGAAAAATGCCTTCAAAGTTTCGGAAACGTCGTTTCAACTGTTGAGCAGGTATAATTCTAAAAGCCATAATTTCTGTTCTAATGGGAATTTCAAAGAAACAATTATATTAGAATGTTTGGAAAAGATAGCACTTTAACGGCTAAAAAAATTAAAGTTTCGAAAATTTTGAAGCTTTAAGAGTACTGAGACCACTCAACTTTAATATTATAAGTAATATTATTTTGTTATATATCAGTGTTCCTATGTGTCAAGGGATTTCAAAACCAGTTTTTAGGAAAAACTATGTTTGCTTTATTGAAGAAATTTTTAAAATATATATGGCGATCATTAAGTTTAGAAAAAAAATTCGTATTCAAATTCCCTGAGGTCTAGGAAATCTTGTAAATATTATTATAACATATTCTAAATATATTCTGAAACATCAGCCAACAACTATTCGCCCGAAATATATAGTACTTATCTAAAGGGTAAAAAAAAATTCATACTTTTAAAAATATCCCTTAAGTCACATGCATATCAGTCAAAGTTGGAAGGAAATTTCTCAGTTGAGAAGTGGATAAAGCCATTTCTGATAGCAGAATACATTTTAGAAGTGGAAGATCCATTTTTCTATTTGCTTCGGCTTTATAGGGGAATATACTATTCCAGATGATGGATTTCTGAATAAAATAGGTGGAACTTCTGCAAGTTTTTCCTTGAAAGATGATTTCAGTATTGAAAACGTTCTACGCGTGTAAATCTTTTACCTCTTTCGTTCCATATAAAATTTACTTAGTATTACAAATCCTACAAGTAAGTCTATATCCCCTTTGCACCCAAAATACATTTTTAAGATTTAAAAAATATATACCAAGGCTTTTTTTTTTTTTTTCGTGAATATTATGGATCAAAGCTATAATTTTAAAACCTTAACTTCTGAAACAAAATAAGTTCAGCGTAAAACAAACATGTTAAAAGCAGTTGTTTTTCTATTCTAAAATAAAGTATAACTAACGTTGTCACCAGCGCCGCCGGGTAAAAGAATTTTTTATGATCGGGAGTCTTTCTTCGCTAATAGTAAGAAAACTACTGCATATAAAAATATGAAAACTGGTGGTATTATTAGAGAAATGATTGATAAACACGCTGATGGAGACAGTTTTTAAATCGACGAATTATTTTAAGTTATATTTAATGTTAAATTTAGTCAAAATACTTTTATATGAAAAAAAAACTATGCTTAGGGATTTAATCATTTTTTGTAAGGATATACATCACAAACTCGTGGTGTGCAGACTGCATTTATTTTTTTTAATTTGGCAGATTTTTTAGGGGAGGAGTGTCAATTTCTTATTCAGAATTTCATCATTTCAATAGATTTTTTCTCACATTAAAAAACAAAAGTCATTTTAAATTATTGCTAGTTGTAAGAACAGCGTAAAGAATATTTCCTTTCAATTAAAAATATATTTTCATTCGACTATTAAAAAAAGAAAAAAAACTTTGCTAAAAGCTGAAAAAATATTGAAAATTACGTCATAAAAATTGTATTTACACGTGAATATTAAAAAAGAAAGAAAACTTAAAAATAATTACATTACTATGTGTTGAAATCCGTAAATGGTAGAAATTACGACATATTTAGAGTGGCCAAATAATAATATTGCCAAACAGTTTAATATAAAAATTACATTTAAACGAAAAATTTATTTCATATTTCGAAATGAACCGTGACTGTTTTTGTCGATTATAAAACAGCACAAATAATTATATTTCCTTACAAATAAAAAAGGTATTTTCTCGTGAATA
Organism: Maratus speciosus; assembly: GCA_963932465.1. Taxonomy (NCBI): domain Eukaryota; kingdom Metazoa; phylum Arthropoda; class Arachnida; order Araneae; family Salticidae; genus Maratus; species Maratus speciosus. Next base: position 348,713,253 of record OZ010799.1, on the reverse strand, counting down.
GTAAAAAGGAAATTACGTCAGGTTTAAAACAATACATTTTCTTATAGCGTTGTTAAAAAATTCAAGGATACAATGACTATGTTTGCTTAGTTCATTTTATATATGCTGATTTTTAAATGCTATTTACTGATCTTATTAAATCGACCAAGAAAACAGGTATTAGGTGACACAACAGCAGCTGATTCGGCATCAAAATACTGTAGTCAAATGGAAATGAATAGAAACCTGTTTAGAAGGCGATCGCCACTGGTTGTTTAATTATAATTCAATCTTACATAATATTTTTAAAGCAGATGAAATTAGCGTGTTTTTACAGTCTGTCCTATCTGAAAGGGGGTTGGCAAGTGCAGCTCGTAAGGGGCAGTCCCTAATATTATTTAAGTTTCTAACTGGCTAGAAAAAAAACTTTATCTGAGCAGTTAGGAATTTCATAATTCAAAAATTTAAATCAATGAATATAGGAATAAATAAAAAAATATTAATTGGGGTAATTTTGTCTGAATGTCATTTAGAGATTCTCCTTTTATTAAATATAAAAGCGTACATATTTTTTAAATCTATTACACTAATTATTTTTCAGTTGTGATTAATTTTGTATTTTTTAGTTTTTAAAATATTTCATTATTGACCAATTTTAGTAACCGTGGTTACACGAATCATTAACGCAATTGTTGTGGTAACATGTATATAGTTTTAACCATAAAGAATATTTGGCGATTTTTTCAACTGTGCCACTGTGCTAACAAAAAAAAAAAAAAAAAAAAAAAAAGCCATAAATTAGATTTATTAACTTGTCTTTAATATATAAAACTGGAAACACACCTGTTTATATACCGTTTTTAAATCTAGAATATCAAGAGGAGGGTTAAATATGGATTGCAAAATTGAATCTTTATATGAACGAGGTTGCTAAAGGAATGCAAAAAACAACTGCATCTACAAAAATATATAGAAGTCTAACTAAATAATAATACATAAATGTAAATTTAATTTTTATCTCCAATGTTACCTTTGGGTTGATGAAATTAACAAATAATAATATATGATAATTCACCCCCCCCCCTCCATTTTAAAATTCTCCTTTCACAATTATGTGGCATTCTCACAATCTTTTGACTTTCATGTAAATGAATGATAACTTTTATTTTAATGCACTTTTTTGTGTATTTTTTATTTCATATACTTGGTAACATCCCATTGCATGATTGCACAACAATATTAACGAGATAAATAAGTTTTGAATGATGTTGGGGGTCAAAACACCTGGAAAACTCCTACACCGTCCCGTGTTCCTGAAGCTGATTTTTAACTAGATTAATTTTCACACAATTATTCTAATTGGTAAACAAATCATATTAGATGTAAATTTCCAACTGGGCGAAAAATGTCCGGACCAGAATTCGAACCCGGGACCTCCTGGCTGAAGCCGCCAGTGCTCTACCATCTGAGCTATCCCGGACGATTCTGGTCGAACTTTTTCACCCAGCTAACCTTAAAGATTACAGCATCTGGTCTGAAACTTGGTTCAGCTCAACAGAATAAATCTCAGGTAATGGAACTCCAGAAATCGCTGGATACGAAATTACACTAGATTAATTTTCACACAATTATTCTAATTGGTAAACAAATCATATTAGATGTAAATTTCCAACTGGGCAAAAAATGTCCGGACCAGGATTCGAACCCGGGACCTCCTGGCTGAAGCCGCCAGTGCTCTACCATCTGAGCTATACCGGACGATTCTGGTCGAACTTTTTCACCCAGCTAACCTTGAAGATTACAGCATCTGGTCTAAAACTTGGTTCAGCTCAACAGAATAAATCTCAGGTAATAGAACTCCAGAAATCGCTGGATACGAAATTACACTAGATTAATTTTCACACAATTATTCTAATTGGTAAACAAATCATATTAGATGTAAATTTCCAACTGGGCGAAAAATGTCCGGACCGTAATTTCGTATCCAGCGATTTCTGGAGTTCCATTACCTGAGATTTATTCTGTTGAGCTGAACCAAGTTTCAGACCAGATGCTGTAATCTTCAAGGTTAGCTGGGTGAAAAAGTTCGACCAGAATCGTCTGGGATAGCTCAGATGGTAGAGCACTGGCGGCTTCAGCCAGGAGGTCCCGGGTTCGAGTCCTGGTCCGGACATTTTTCGCCCAGTTGGAAATTTACATCTAATATGATTTGTTTACCAATTAGAATAATTGTGTGAAAATTAATCTAGTGTAATTTCGTATCCAGCGATTTCTGGAGTTCCATTACCTGAGATTTATTCTGTTGAGCTGAACCAAGTTTCAGACCAGATGCTGTAATCTTCAAGGTTAGCTGGGTGAAAAAGTTCGACCAGAATCGTCCGGGATAGCTCAGATGGTAGAGCACTGGCGGCTTCAGCCAGGAGGTCCCGGGTTCGAATCCTGGTCCGGACATTTTTCGCCCAGTTGGAAATTTACATCTAAGCTGATTTTTAAGTTTGGAGCTGTCTGGATAAAATTGTTTCAATAAAAATAATTCGATGTAATTTTTTTCTGAAACAAGAACTATTGTTTTATATAAATAAGTAGATAAAAATTAACCTGCACACATTTTTAGGGTTGCTATTATTTTTAAACTCTGTCAATAGGTTTTAGATTTTTTACCATCCCTCTTCTAAAATTATACAGAAAATCACTTCAGATGCAGCCACAGATTTTTTTTTCAAGTTTTTTCTCCTGTCGAAGAATGCTAGAGGAATAATGTCTGAAATTCTTTGGCAGGAAATTTACTGTAGAATTTAAATCAGTATTTATATATCAATTTCAAGCATCGTGGCTTTATGGGTAGTCTCACCGTCCCCAAGGTTTATTCCTGCACTTTTCGAGGTAAATTATTTTTTTTTAATTTAATCCAATGTAAATAACTGTTTCTAAAAATCAATGAACATTTTGGCTACCACTTAGCTTTAACATGATCTGCCTAAAATAAGTGGTAATTTTCCTTGCTGTTCCATCCTTACCGTCCCTTTTTTTTCCCATTTCGTCCCTTTTTTCCCATACCATCCCCATTTTTTACGTTACCGTCCCTTCTTTAACACCTTTTTAATACAATGTTATACCAAAATTTTGTACTAAAAATACTACATTGTCATTATTTCTTATTTGAATGTCCTGTGGGTACTATGCAAATTCATTATAAGTAAAAATTTAGAAGAAAATAAAAAGTTTTAGTGGTAAAATGATAAGGAAAATTAAACTCGCAAGTTTATCTTAAACTTCAGTTAAATAAAACATTTTTCGCTGCTGACCATTTTTTATTTATTTTGAATCATTAAGGCATTTGTCTATCAGATTAAAATGTTATTTTAGCAAGTTTAATTTCGCCAGATTTTTTTTTCCAAAAGTCAAAAGATTGTGAGAATGCCCCTTTTAAATTTAATCAAAATTTCCCTTTCTTTCTAAAAAATATATCCCTTTTAGGTAGCTTTCATTACAAAAAGCTACCTATTGCAGCCGTTCGGAGGAAAGCGATTTCAAAAAATTTTGGTATATTTTCATCGATCATGACCCCCAGACCCCGAAACCACCCTCCGTTCAAAATTGATATATATATATATATATATATATATATATATATCCATATATATATATATATATATATATACTCCTATTATAAAGAGGAAAAAATTGTTTATTTGTAGGAGGTAAGCTCTGGAACTACCGAACCGATTCCAAAAGTAATGGTATCAAAATGATAGTGTTAGTCCAACTTAGAACATAGGCTATATCTTATGTCGGTGCCACTACCCCAAAGGGGGTGTAGGAGCAAAAAACGTTCTAAAAATGCGATTTTAGCGTTACTGAAGGGCCTAGAAATATGAAATTTTGAATATTAGTTACTTATAAGATATAAATGATGTCTAAGAACAGTTCTTAAACAATTCGAAATTTTAAAGGGATGAAAATGCACAAAAAGCGTTCTAAAAACGTTCTAAATGGTAGTTTCTACACAATCTCAGGAAATACCAAACCGATTAAAAAAATAATTGTGTCAAAATGATGGTGACAACGCTTGCTCCATGATAGGCTATGTTTTATGTCGGTGTCACTACTCCAAAGGGGGTGCAGGAGCAAAAAACGTTCTACAAAACGTTTTAAATGGTAGTTTTTACACTATCTCAGGAAATACTAAACCGATTTTAAAAATATTGGTGTCAAAATGATGGTGACAACGCTTGCTCCAAGACAGGTTATGTTTTATGTCGGTTTCACTAGCCCAAAGGAGGTGTAGGAGCAAAAAACGTTCTAAAAATGCGATTTTAGCGTTACTGAAGGGCCTAGAAATATGAAATTTTGAATATTAGTTATAAGATATAAATGATGTCTAAGAACAGTTCTTAAACAATTCGAAATTTAAAAGGGGTGAAAATGCAGAAAAAGCGTTCTAAAAAACATTCTAAATGGTAGTTTCTGCAGAATCTCAGGAAGTACCAAACCGATTTAAAAAATATTGGTGTCAAAATGATGGTGACAACGCTTGCTCCAAGATAGGTTATGTTTTATGTCGGTGTCAATACCCCAAAGGGGGTGTAGGAGAAAAAACGTTCTAAAATTCGATTTTAGCGTTACTGAAGCACCTAGAAATATGAAATTTTGAATATTAGCTACTTATAAGATATAAATGATGTCTAAGAACAGTTCTTAAACAATTCGAAATTTAAAAGGGGTGAAAATGCACAAAAAGCGTTCTAAAAAATATTCTAAATGGTAGTTTCAACACAATCTCAGGAAACACCAAACCGATTAAGAAAATAATTGTGTCAAAATGATGGTGACAAGCCTTGCTCCATGAAAGGCTATGTTTCATGTCGGTGCCACTACCCCAAAGGGGGTGCAGGAGCAAAAAACGTTCTACAAAACGTTTTAAATGGTAGTTTTTACACTATCTCAGGAAATACCAAATCGATTTTAAAATTATTGGTGTCAAAATGATAGTGACAACGCTTGCTCCAAGATAGGCTATGTTTTATGTCGGTGTCACTACCCCAAAGGGGGTGCAGGAGCAAAAAACCTTCTAAAAATGCGATTTATGTGTTACTGAAGGGCCTAGAAATATGAAATTTGAAATATTAGCTACTTATTAGATATAAAGGATTTCTAAGAACAGTTCTTAAACAATTCGAAATTTGAAAGGGGTGAAAATGCGCGAAAATCGTTCTAAAAAACGTTCTAAATGGTGGTTTCTACACAATCTCAGGAAATACCAAACAGATTAAAAAAATAATGGTGTCAAAATAAGGGTGTCAAAATGACGGTGACAACCCTTGCTCCAACATAGGCTATGTTTTATGTCGGTGTCACTACCCGAAAGGGGGTGCACGAGAAAAAAACGTTCTAAAAATGCGATTTTTGCGTTACCGAAGGGCCTAGAAATATGAAATTTGAAATATTAGCTCCTTATTAGATATAAAGGATTTCTAAGAACAGTTCTTAAACAATTCGAAATTTATAAGGGGTGAAAATGCGCGAAAAGCGTTCTAAAAAACGTTCTAATGGTATTTTCTACACAATCTCAGGAAATACCAAACCGATTTAAAAAATAATGGCGTCAAAATGATGGTGACAACCCTTGCTCCAACATAGGCGATGTTTTATGTCGGTGCCACTACCCCAAAGGGTGTGCAGGAAAAAAAACGTTCTAAATTGCGGCTTTTGCGTTACGGAAGGGCTTTGAATCGTGAAATTTGGAATTGTAGTTAATTATAAGATACCAATGATCTCTAAGGACATTTCCTAAAAAAATCAAAATTTAAAAGGGGGTCAAAATGCGCAAAAAGCGTTGTAAAAAATTCTAAATTGCAATTTCTATGCAATCTCAGTAAGTACTGAACCGATTTTAAATATAATGGCGTAAAAATGATGGTGAGAGATCTTGCTTAAAGATAGGCTATATTTTATATCTGTTTCCACTACCCCAGAGGAGATGCTTTAGCAAAATGCGCGAAAAGCTTTCTAAAAACGTTCTAAATGCCGATTTGTCGGCAATATCTCAGGAAGGATGTATCTGATTTCAAACGTAATGGTAGGAAATTGATGCTGACAGCCTCTGCTCTAACATAGACGCTATTTTGTTTCGGTATTACTATCACCAAGACGTTGCAGAAGCAAAAAAGCGTCTAAATTTCGATTTTTGTGATCGGTAGGGGCTAGCAACTTAAAATTAGGCAAGGTGCATATTTATTAGATATAAATGATCTTTAAGAACAGTTTCGAAAAAATTGGAAATTTAAAAAGGGGTGAAAATGCGCGAAAAGCGTCCTAAAAACATTCTAAATTGCGATTTCTACTCAATCTAAGGAAATTACCAAAGCTATTTCAGAAGTAATGGTTGCAAATCAATGGTGACAGTCCCTGCTATAACATAGGTTATATTTTATGTTGCTGTCACTACTATCTGAGGGTTGCAAAAGCAAAACATGTTCTAATTAGCGTTTTTTGCACAACTGAGGAATCTAACACTTTGAAGTATGGCATGGTATTTACTTACAAGATGCAACTGCTTTTTAAGAACAGTCGAAAGAAAATTCCAAATTTAAAAAAATGAAGTGAGTGAAAAGCGTTATAAATTACAATTTTTAAGCAAACTTATAAATTACCAAACCGATTAAAAAAATAATGATGACAAATTTTGGTGATAGAACCTGCTCAAACATAAGCTATATTTTATGTCTGTTCCACTACCACCAGAGGGTTGCAGGAGCTAAAAACTTTCTAAATTGCGATTCTGTGATACTGAAAAGGCTAGAAACTTTAAATATGACATGGTAGTTGCTTATAAAATATAAATGCCCTCGAAGGAACGTCGAAAATAAATTCGAATTAAAAAGGGGTTAAGCGATGGGGAGGTGCGAAAAGCATTCTAAAAAAGTTCTAAATTACGATTCTATGCAATTTCAGGGAATATAAACCGATTATAAAAGTAATAGTTGCGAATCAATGGTAACTTTCTCTGATCCTACACAGGCTATATTTTATGCCGGTGAATCTACCACCTGGGGTTCACAGGAACAAGAAACATTCTAAAAAAGGGCTTTAAAAGCTTTTTAAATTACGTTTCTGTGGAATATTAGGAAATAACAAACCGATTTCAAAATTAATGTTGGCAAATTAATGGTGACAGATCCTGTTTCAACATAGCCCTTTATGTTGAGAGAGGTGGTAGGACTTGGAATTTGACATGATGGTTAATTTTAAGATGTAAGACGATGGTTTCTAAAAAATTCAAAACTTCAAACTAATACTGAAATGAGCGTATTAATTGAGCATAAAAGTTTCAAAATATTTTCTAAATTATCATTTATTTAGTTTTATTTCATTTTATTAATTTAAGCCTCATTTCTGCCTAATGCAGTGTAATAATGATGTTTAATCAAACTGTGTTTTAAATAGAAATTTTTGAAGTATTCCTAAAAGTAATAAGTACCTTTTAATAGAAAAAAACTTTTAATAAAATAAAATATTACCTTTTAATAAAATAAAAATTTAGTTAGTACCTTTTAATAAAAATTAGACATATAAATATCACTTGGCATATTTCAAATATTACGCGAGCAAAGCCGCGGGGTTTGCTAGTATATATATATATATATATATATATATATCTGACCTATGTCACACTGTAACTCTCGTATTTATGATCCGATTTCAATGTAATTCGGTGTGTACATAGTACATACCAATGTCTCGACCGAGTTCGTTGGCCAGCTTCATCCGCCATTTTGTTTCAAAATGGCGACCATTTAAAATTTTTAAAAAAATTTAAAATTTGAAATGTGGTACCGAAAAATTGAAAATGGAAAAATATTTTTTTCTTATGTATTTGACGTTTACACAAAGATTCCGGAGCACTTTTTGTTTTGTCTATATCTTAAAAAATGGCTGAGTTATAGCATTTTGAATTTCTAGCATGGCTGACATTTTGAAACGTCTTGAAATTTGTCACGCGATAAAAGGCGTATTTATGAACCGATTTGGATGTAACTTCGTTTATACATAGTAAATACCAATGTCTCGACCGAGTTCGTTGGCCAACTTCATCCGCCATCATGTTTAAAAATGGCGGCCATTTAAATTTTTAAGAAAAATTTAAATTTGAGATGTGGTACCAAAAAATTGAAAATTTAAAAATTATTTTTTTCTTATGTGTTTGACCTTGATAAAAAGATTCGGGAGCAGTTTTTGTTTCGTCTATATCTTAAAAAATGGCTGAGTTATAGAATTTTGAATTTCTAGCGTGGCTGACATTTTGAAACGTCCTGATTTTTGTCACGTGATAACAGGCGTATTTATGAACCGATTTGGATGTACCTTGGTGTGTACATAGTACATACAAGTATCTCGGCCGAGTTCGTTGGCCAGCTTCATCCGCCATCTTGTTTCAAAATGGCGGCCATTTAAAAAAAGTTAAATTTTAAATTTAAAATGAGATACCAAAAAATTAGAAAATGAAAAAGATTTTTTTCGTGTGTGTTTGACCTTAATACCAAGATTCCGGAACAGTTTTTGTTTCGTCTATATCTAAAAAAATGGCTGAGTTATAGCATTTTGAATATCTATTGTGGCTGACATTTTAAAACTACCTGATTTTTGTCACGCGATAACAGGCGTATTTATGAACCGATTTGCATGTAACTTGGTCTGTACATAGTACATACCAATGTCTCGACCGAGTTCGTTGGCCAGCTTCATTCGACATCTTGTTTCAAAAGGTTTGCCATTTAAAAAAAAAAAATTAATTTAAAATTTAAAATGAGGTATTAAAAAATTGGAAAATGAAAAAGATTTTTTTTTATGTGTTTTTGGCCTTGATACAAAGATTCCGGAGCAGTTTTTGTTTCTGAAAATTTGTTCTTTTGTTTATATCTTAAAAAATGGTTGAATTATAGCACTTTGAATTTCTAGCATGGCTAACATTTTGAAACGATCTTGTATTTGTCACGCGATACCACAAGTATTTGCCTATTTCGATGTAAGAGGGCATGTGAATAGTATACATCAATATCTCGGTCAAGTTCGCTGCCCAGCTTCATCAGCCATCTTGTTTCAAAATGGCGGCCATTAAATTTAAAAAAAATTATATTTAAAGCGAGGTGCAAAAAAATTAGAAATTGAAAAAGGTTTATTTCTTAAGTATTTGACCTTGATATAAGGATTCAGGAGCATTTTTTGTTTGTCTTTTTCTTAAAAAATGGCTCAGATTTAGCAGTTTCAATTTCTAATGTGGGTGACATTTTGAAAAATCTGATTTTTTGCCTGCGACAGCACTCGTATATATCAACCGATTCCGATGTGAGTGAGCATGTGCACAGCAATTACTAAGGTCTCGATCAAGTTCACTGGTTAGCCTCATCCACCATGTTGTCTTAAAATGGCAGGCACTTTAAGAAATCGCCGAATTTGGCAGCCAAATATAAGTTACTTTAAAGAAAAGTAACTGGGATAAAGCTGACTAATTTCGCGAAATTCTCATTCATTATATTGATAAAAATTAGTATTGAATCTCCTATATTAGGTTTCCACTAAATTGAGCTTTGTGTGTTTGAATAATATAAGTTGGCCTATTTAAAATAAGGAATATGAAAGCTACCTCTTCCTCCCGGCACTGGCCGGAAGGACTTTCTTCTCTTTTACGCTTAATAAATAACATTCACTTTAATGTTCACAAGCTCACTCCAGCTGTTAATAAATTCATCAGAAATAAATTTTCTCAACCGAAAATCTCCAACAAGAATGTTACATATTGTTTCCGTTAATTAATAAATAAGAGATATTCTTTGAACATATGCTTTTTTGCAGCATAAATATATAAATTTGAATATTTTTTAAATTGTGTAACATCATTAAAATACACTCAAAAAATTTTTTTTCCATAGACCGCTATGTAACTCGATTATTTTGAGTGTCCCTATAAATTATCTATAAATGCTAACCACTTCATTTTTAATTCCTAGTACATATGCCACTATTTACGGATTACAAATTATGTTTAAATAAAGGGCTTTATTGATTTAGATTATTTAATTATTAATTTTATTCAATTTCCATTATATTTTAAAACTATTTATTAATTTAAAATTATTTGCAAAATAATTATTAATAGCTTAATTTAAATGTTTTATATTAAGTAAATATTTATTAAATTTATTTATATTAATGTTCTGAAAACATCTTTATATTCTATAAGAATTCCAAAAATTTGAAAGATCATTTAAAAAATAGTTTATAGTATAAAATTTTCCAGTGTTAATTTATAAAGATTAATAATGATGGGATCATATTTCATATCTTATTCAGCTACCATTAATTTGAACTATTCAGTAGAAATTTTAATGATACATTCAAAACACAAAGTTCAATACTTCTGCACGATACGCCATTGCGGTTACATAAAAGCTTTTTTATTATGTGACTGGGTATAGAATTGGTTTCTGATCTGATAAATAAGTCTAATATCATACCGTTTGAATGCAAAAGTTTGTAACGTTGAGTAGATAGTGTAAAACCTCTCAATAAGGACAACGATGGAACCAGATATTTTTCCATTAAAAAAGATTTTCTTTAGAATGAGGCATGACAGAAAATAAGAAAAAACTGTAATTAAATATATAAATACATGATGCAATTTGAGTTCGATAAAAATATCCTAGAAAGCCGGGTTAAAAAATAGTTACTGAATTAGAAATTTACAAATAGAATAATTAGCAATACAAAAATAAGATAGTCAGTAATTTAAAAATTGGATATTTATAGGATAAATAAAAGGCAGTTATAGGCAAGTTAGGATATTAAAATTAACATATATTCTATCATTTTTTCAGTCTAGGTATAATAATTCATTGTGAGGAATAATGATAGAATCATGTTTCATATCTCATTCAGCTACCATTAATTTGATCTCTTCACTAGAAATTTTAATGATGCATTCAGAACACGGTGCTCAATAGTTCTGCACGATATGCCATTGCGGTTATATACAAGCTTTTATATTACGCGACTGGTATAGAAATTGTTTCAAATCCGATAAATAGATCTAATATCATACTATTTGAATGCAAATAAATGTAATATTGAGTGAATAGTGCAATATTGAGTATAGTGTATATAATAGTGTAATATTGAGTGAAAATCTGTCAATACGGATAGCGATGTTACCAGATATTTTTTATTAAAAAATATTTTCTTTATAAAAAGGCAAAATAAGAAAACCTGCAATAAATATATAAATACATGAAGCAATTTTAGTTCTATAAAAATATCCTAGAAAATTAGTTAAATAACAGTTAATGAATTAGTTAAAAAAAATAAAATAATTAGGGCTGAATCCATATCAACTCAGGCAGGGGGGTTACCTTCATAGTCTCAGAAGTTTTTGAATTGAACATATGTTAAAATTTAAGAAAAAGTAAGATGCTAGTATATTTTCCTTTTGCCCAAAAAAATTCCTGGCCCGAGATACAGGCCGCCAAAGATGACATCCCCGGCATCCTTTCTCATTCGCGATTTTCGATAAAAATTTTAAAGTGCTCTATCTCTAGAACGGTGCAAGATATTTTGTTGCGGTTTATTTTATTTTAAAGATAATATTCTTTTGTTTAAAATGATATACCCAATTTTGAAAAATGTATTCAACTTTTCTTGTGGCAACCTTTTGAAAAAAAAAATTTTTTTTCAAAAAAAAATTTTTTTTTGAAAATGCCAATCCTAAAAATTTTGAATTTTTTGCTGTTGATCAATACCATTGCGAACTATCATCACTGTAAAGGAGAACTTCCACTTTTGAGTTTAACAAATTTTAGAAACATTTAAAAAATTCAGAGAATTTTACAGGAACTGTATACATACAGTTCCAGTAAAAGTCACTGAATTTTTGCTGATTTGTATCATATTTGTAAGGATAAGCCTACTATATATCCTAAACAAGTTAGAAATTGCAATATCAATTGTGGCAAATGAGGTGTCGGCATAGTATTAACTAGTTTTATAAATATTCAGATCTTGGTACAATAAGTGTTACACTCTTGGGCAAAAAGGCATGAATACAAAATTTACAATAATACCATAATTAAATTCAGTAATACGGAAGTAATATGAATCTATCTTAAAAGGACTTAATCGCTATGGCAACCTAGAATCATTGCCTATCATGGTATATCATTGAATCAATTATGTATTATAGGATTTTTAAATAGAATGAAGAAAACTTTTATTAATGTCTTTTATGTTTTAATTTGATTTTCATAGCATTTGAAGTGATACATTCTTTATTCTCAATACCGAACATAGTAAAACAATCTCAATAACATATATCAATTACACAGCAATACAAATTATATTAATACAAGTTAGAGTTCAGACAGATGGGCAGACAAATCAAATCCATAAAGACTTTCAACTATGTTGGAAATTGTTAAAAACACATATAAATAGGTTGGAATTTGACTTTTAGAAATTTATGTCAATAGACGGAAGCATACTTGAATACTTTCATACAACCCTGTATTTTACCTACTATCTTTACATACATGCCACTATTTACCTAATATTTAATTAAGATTAAAACATCCTTAAAACCAGTGAAATCACACTTCCAGAGATTATCATCCATAGATGGCCATGTATCTAATTCTTTGCGTGGACCTGTATATCCTTTTATCTATATTCTCCAAACATATCTTAGTATACTAAATGTAGTTCAGCGTAAAAACGCATAACTCAGTTAAAAATCACCGTTAAGCTACTTTCATTCATACTAAGTAAACCCTTAAGATTTCTTTTGTGTAGCCTTGTATATGATCTACAGCATTTATGCACACAACGTAATATGGAAAAATTTAGTTAAACTTAAAAACTCAAACACAACTAAAAATGCACTTCCAGCAATACCCTTACAATTTCTTTTGTGTAGCCCTGTATATGATCTACAGCCTTTATACACACAACGTAATATGGAAATATTTAATTAAACTTAAAAACTCATATCGCAACTAAAAATGCACCTCTAGCAATCATCGCTAATGTACAGTATTTCCAATAAGGTAAAGTATCCGAAATCTTTTGTGTGCCCCTGTAAACACTATGCACTTTCTATGACACAGGAAGTAATTTTTTGTAAACCTCTGCAATAAAGTATGTATCACTTTAAATGCTATGAAAATCAAATTAAAACATAAAAGACATTAATAAAGGTTTTCTTCATTCTATTTAAAAATCCTATAATACATAATTGATTCAATGATATACCATGATAGGCAATGATTCTAGGTTGCCATGGCGATTAAGTCCTTTTAAGATAGATTCATATTACTTCCGTATTACTGAATTTAATATATGGTATTATAGAAAATTTTGTATTTATGCCTTTTTGCCCAAGAGTGTAACACTTATTGTACCAAGATCTGAATATTTATAAAACTAGTTAATACTATGCACGCACCTCATTTGCCACATTTGATATTGCAATTTCTAACTTGTTTAGGATATATAGTAGGCTTATCCTTACAAATATGATACAAATAAGCAAAAATTCAGTGACTTTTACTGGAACTGTATGTATACAGTTCCTGTAAAATTCTCTGAATTTTTTAAATGTTTCTAAAATTTGTTAAACTCAAAAGTGGACGTTCTCCTTTACAGTGAAGATAGTTCCCAATGGTATTGATCAACAGCAAAAAAATCAAAATTTTTAAGATTGGCATTTTCGAAAAAAAAATTTTTTTTGAAAAAAAATTTCTTTTTTCAAAAGGTTGCCACAGGAAAAGTTGAATACATTTTTCAAAATTGGGTATATCATTTTAGACAGAAGAATATTATCTTTAAAATAAAAAAAAACGCAACAGAATATCTTGCACCGTTCTAGAGATAGAGCACTTTAAAATTTTTATCGAAAATGGCGAATTGGAAATGGTGCCCAGGATGCCATCTTTGGCGTCCTGTATCTCGGGTCAGGAATTTTTTTGGGCAAAACCAAAATATACAAGTATCTTATTTTTTATTGAATTTTAACATATGTTCAATTCAAAAACTTCTGAGACTATGAAGGTAAGATTTTTTCTTTGGCTGCCTGAATTGACATGGATCATACCTTAGCAATTTAAAAATAAGATAGTCAGTAATTTAAAAATGGGATAGTTATAGGATAATTGTTGGATAGTTCACAAGACAGTATAGGATAGTTACAAAACAGTTATTGGATAGTCACAAGACAATTATAGGATAGTTAGGATCTTAAAATTGGTTATATTCTTTCAATTTGCTGTCTTCGTACAATGATTCATTGTGTGGGATAATGATAGAATCACATTTCATATCTTATTCAATTACCATTAATTTGATCTCCTCAGCAGAAATTTTAATTATGCATTCAGAACACAGTGTTCAATACTTCTGCACCATATGCCATTGCGGTTATATAAAAGCTTTTCTATTACGAGACTAGTATAGAAATAGATTCAAATCCGATAAATAGATCTAATATTTGAATGCAAATGAATGTCACATTGAGTGAATAGTGTAAAACCTCTCAATAAGGATAGCGATGGCAGCAGATATTTTATATTAAAAAATATTTTGTTTATAAAGAGGCAAAATAAGAAAAACTGTAATTAAATATATAAATACATGATGCAATTTGAGTTCCATAAAAATATCCTAGAAAACCGAGTTAAAAATAGTTACTGAAATAGTAATTTACAAATAGAATAATTAGCAATACAAAAATAAGATAGTCAGTAGCTTAAAAATTGGATATTTGTAGAATAAATAAAAGGCAGTTACAGACAAGTTATGATCTTAAAATTAACATATATTCTATCATTTTTCAGTCTAGGTATAATAATTCATTGTGAGGAATAAAGATAGAATCATGTTTCATATCTCATTCAGCTACCATTAATTTGATCTCTTCTGTAGACATTTTAATGATGCATTCAGAACACGGTGTTCAATAGTTCTGCACGATATGCCATTGCGGTTATATAAAAGCTTTTCTATTACGCGACTGGTATAGAAATGGTTTCAAATCCGATAAATAGATCTAATATCATACTATTTGAATGCAAATGTATGTAACATTAAGCGAATAGTGTAAAACCTCTCAATAAGGATAGCGATGGGACCAGACATTTTTTATTAAAAAATATTTTGTTTATAAACAGGCAAAATAAGAAAAACTGTAATTAAATATATAAATACATGATGCAATTTGAGTTCGATAAAAATATCCTAGAAATCCGAGTTAAAAAATAGTTACTGAATTAGTAATTTACATATAGAATAATTAGCAATACAAAAATAAGATAGTCAGTAGTTTAAAAATTGGATATTTCTAGAATAAATAAAAGGCAGTTATAGACAAGTTATAATCTTAAAATTAACAGATGCATTCAGAACACGGTGTTCAATAGTTCTGCACGATATGCCATTGCGGTTATATAAAAGCTTTTCTGTTACGCGACTGGTATAGAAATGGTTTCAAATCCGATAAATAGATCTAATATCATACTATTTGAATGCAAATGTATGTAACATTGAGGAAATAGTGTAAAACCTCTCAATAAGGATAGCGATGGGACCAGACATTTTTTATTAAAAAATATTTTGTTTATAAACAAGCAAAATAAGAAAAACTGTAATTAAATATATAAATACATGATGCAATTTGAGTTCGATAAAAATATCCTAGAAAACCGAGTTAAAAAATAGTTACTGAATTAGTAATTTACATATAGAATAATTAGCAATACAAAAGTAAGATAGTCAGTAGTTTAAAAATTGGATATTTGTAGGATAAATAAAAGGCAGTTATAGACAAGTTATGATCTTAAAATTAACATATATTCTATCATTTTTCAGTCTAGGAACAATAATTCATTGTGAGGAATAAAGATAGAATCATGTTTCATATCTCATTCAGCTACCATTAATTTGATCTCTTCTGTAGACATTTTAATGATGCATTCAGAACACGGTGTTCAATAGTTCTGCACGATATGCCATTGCGGTTATATAAAAGCTTTTCTATTACGCGACTGGTATAGAAATGGTTTCAAATCCGATAAATAGATCTAATATCATACTATTTGAATGCAAATGTATGTAACATTGAGGAAATAGTGTAAAACCTCTCAATAAGAATAGCGATGGGACCAGACATTTTTTATTAAAAAATATTTTGTTTATAAACAAGCAAAATAAGAAAAACTGTAATTAAATATATAAATACATGATGCAATTTGAGTTCGATAAAAATATCCTAGAAAACCGAGTTAAAAAATAGTTACTGAATTAGTAATTTACATATAGAATAATTAGCAATACAAAAATAAGATAGTCAGTAGTTTAAAAATTGGATATTTGTAGGATAAATAAAAGGCAGTTATAGACAAGTTATGATCTTAAAATTAACATATATTCTATCATTTTTCAGTCTAGGAACAATAATTCATTGTGAGGAATAAAGATAGAATCATGTTTCATATCTCATTCAGCTACCATTAATTTGATCTCTTCTGTAGACATTTTAATGATGCATTCAGAACACGGTGTTCAATAGTTCTGCACGATATGCCATTGCGGTTATATAAAAGCTTTTCTATTACGCGACTGGTATAGAAATGGTTTCAAATCCGATAAATAGATATAATATCATACTATTTGAATGCAAATGTATGTAACATTAAGCGAATAGTGTAAAACCTCTCAATAAGGATAGCGATGGGACCAGACATTTTTTATTAAAAAATATTTTGTTTATAAACAGGCAAAATAAGAAAAACTGTAATTAAATATATAAATACATGATGCAATTTGAGTTCGATAGAAATATCCTAGAAATCCGAGTTAAAAAATAGTTACTGAATTAGTAATTTACATATAGAATAATTAGCAATACAAAAATAAGATAGTCAGTAGTTTAAAAATTGGATATTTCTAGAATAAATAAAAGGCAGTTATAGACAAGTTATAATCTTAAAATTAACAGATGCATTCAGAACACGGTGTTCAATAGTTCTGCACGATATGCCATTGCGGTTATATAAAAGCTTTTCTGTTACGCGACTGGTATAGAAATGGTTTCAAATCCGATAAATAGATCTAATATCATACTATTTGAATGCAAATGTATGTAACATTGAGGAAATAGTGTAAAACCTCTCAATAAGGATAGCGATGGGACCAGACATTTTTTATTAAAAAATATTTTGTTTATAAACAAGCAAAATAAGAAAAACTGTAATTAAATATATAAATACATGATGCAATTTGAGTTCGATAAAAATATCCTAGAAAACCGAGTTAAAAAATAGTTACTGAATTAGTAATTTACATATAGAATAATTAGCAATACAAAAATAAGATAGTCAGTAGTTTAAAAATTGGATATTTGTAGGATAAATAAAAGGCAGTTATAGACAAGTTATGATCTTAAAATTAACATATATTCTATCATTTTTCAGTCTAGGAACAATAATGCATTGTGAGGAATAAAGATAGAATCATGTTTCATATCTCATTCAGCTACCATTAATTTGATCTCTTCAGTAGAAATTTTAATGATGCATTCAGAACACTGTGTTTAATAGTTAAGCACGATATGCCATTGCGGTTATATAAAAATGTTTCTATTACGCGACTGGTATAGAAATGTTTTCAAATCCGACAAATAGATCTAATATCATACTATTTGAATGCAAATGAACGCAACATTGAGTGACTAGTGTAAAACCTTACAATAAGGATAGCGATGGGACCAGATATTTTTTATTAAAAAATATTTTCTTTATATAAAGGCAAAATAAGAAAAACTGTAATAAATATAAAAATACATGATGCAATTTTAGTTCTATAAAAATATCCTAGAAAACTAGTTAAAAAACAGGTAATACATTAGTTTAAAAAAATTAAATAATTAACAATTTAAAAATAAGGTAGTCAGCAATTTAAAAATGGGAGAGTTATAGGATAATTGTTTGATAGTTCACAAGACAGTATAGGATAGTTACAAAACAGTTATAGGATAATCACAAGGCAGTTATAGGATAGTTAGGATATAAAAAATGGATATATTCTTTCATTTTTCTCTCTTCGTATAAAAATTCATTGTGAGGAATAATGATAGAATCACATTTCATATCTTATTCAGTTACCATTAATTTGATCTCCTCAGTAGAAATTTTAATGATACATTCAGAATACGAAGTTCAATACTTCTACACGACATGCCATTGCGGTTACATAAAAGCTTTTCTATTACGTGACGGGGTATAGGAATCGTTTCAAATCTGATAAATAGTTCCTATATCATACGACTTGAATGCAAATGATTGTAACATTGAGTGAGTAGTGTAAAACCTCTCAATAAAGACAGCGAACGGACCAGATATTTTTCTTTTAAAGAATTTTGTTTATAAAGAGGCAAAAATAGAAAATAAGAAAAACTGTAATTAAATATATAAATACATGATGCAGTTTGAGTTTTATAAAAGTATCCTAAAAAACCGAGTTAAAAATATTTACTCAATTAGTAATTTACAAATAGAATAATTAGTAATACAAAAATAAGATAGTCAGTAATTTAAAAATGGGAATAAATAAAAGGCAGTTATGGACAAGTTACGATCTTAAAAATAACAGATATTCCATTATTTTTCAGTCTAGGTATAATAATTCATTGAGATGACTAATGATGAAATCGTATTTCACATCTTATTCAGCTACCAATAATTTGATCTTTTCAGTAGAAATTTAAATGATGCATTCAGAACACGATGTTCAATACTTCTGCACGATATGTCATTGCGGTTACATAAAAGATTTTCTATTACGTGACTGGGTACAGAAATGGTTTCAGATCTCATAAATAAGTCTAATGTCATACTATTTGAATGCAAATTATTGTAATATTGAGTGAATGGTGTAAAACCTCTCAATAAGGAAGTCTTATAAACCAGATGTTTTATATTAAAAAAGAGTTTCTTTATAAAGAGGCATGATAGAAAAAAGAAATATTCTAAAAAAAATATAAATACATGATGCAATTTCAGTTCGATAACAATATCCTGGAAAACTCAGTTTAAAAACAGTTACTGAATTAGTAATTTAAAAATAGAATAAATAGCAAAACGAAAATATCATATTCAGTAATTTAAAAATGGGATAGTTATCTCTCTATTCTAAAAAAAAGTAACTACCGCTGTCACCGCCGCCGCCGCCGGTTTTGAATTTTTTGTGACCGGAGGTCTTTCTTCGTTAATATTAAAAAAACTGTTGCATACAAAAATATGAAAATCGGTAGTATTATAGAAAAATGTTTGATAAACACGCTGATGCAGACAGTTTTCAAATCGAAGAATTATTTTAAGAGATATTTAATGCCAAAGTTGGACAAAATCGTTCCATTAAAAAAGTTTTATAGGAGCAAAAACTGTACATAGGAATTTAATCATTTTTAGATCATTTTATGCGTCAGAATTTCCCGGTGTGCAGATTGCAGTTAGTTTTTTAATATGAATAATTTTTCGAGGTTTTATTTCAATTTTAAATTCAAATTTTCAGCATTTCGAGAGATATTTTTTACAAATTTTAGAAAATTGTATTTATTTAAACTGTTGCCAACTGTATAAAAAGTGCAACCAATAATGTTTGCTTCAAATTAAAAATTTATTTTACACGTGACTATTATAAACAAAAAATATAAAAAGCAGGAACTCATTGAAAATTACGTCATAAAAACTATAGTTACACGTGAATTTTAAATGAGAAAGAATATTGTAAAATAATAAATTCAGTAACATGCGTTAGAAGTCCTAAATAGGAGAATTTACGTCATATTACACTTATTACGTAAAATGAACAAAAAATAATATTGCAAAACAGTTTTAATTTAAAAATTGCGCGAGACATTTACTTGACATTTTAAGATGATCATAATATTTCATTTCTAACAAAAGTATTTTGACGTGAATATTAAAAAGAGAAAGAAAAGTTTGGTGAAAATTACGTCAGATTATAATTGTCAGATTCAAATTATAATTCAATCTTCCGAAATCTTTTTAAAGGCGGTCAAATTAGCGTGCTGTTAGAGTCTGCTGTGTATGAACGGGGGTTGACGAGCGTAGCTCGTAGGGGGCAGAGCCCCCTAGTAGGATAAATAAAATGTAGTTATAGCGGCAGGTTAGGATCTTAAAAATAACATGTATTATATCATTTTTCTGTCTAGGCATAATAATTCATTAAGAGGACTGATGGAATTATATTCATATCTTACTCCCCTACCATTAATTTGATCTCTTCAGTAGAAATTTTAAAGGCATATTTAGAACACGTAGCCCACGATGTGCAATTGCGGTTACATAAAAGCTTTTCTATTACGTGACTGCGTATAGAAACAGTTTCAAATCTGATAAATAGTTCAAATTTCATACGATATGAATGTAAATGATTGCAGCATTGAGTAAACAGTGTAAAACCTCTCAATAAGGACAGCGATGGGACCAAATATTTTTCTATTTCAAAAAAAAATAAAAAGAAAAAAATCCTTTTTAAAGAGGCGCGATAGAAAATAAGAAAATCGTAATTAAATATACAAATACATGATGCAATTTCAATTCGATAAAAATAACTTTGAAAACTGATTAAAGAACAGTAACTGAATTAGTAATTTAAAATAGCATAATTAGCAATTTAAAAATATGTTAGTATATTAAAAATAAAGTAATCAGTAATTTAAAAAGTCCTTCCGGCAAGTGATGGGAGGAAGGGGTAGCTTTCATATTCCTTATTTTTAAAAAGTCAACGTATATTATTCAAACACACGAGGCTAAAATTAGTGGAACCGGATTATAGAAGATTCAATACTAGTTTTTGTCAATACAGAATATGAAGGCGAATTTCTCGAAATTAGTTAGCTTTTTACAAGCTGATTTTATTTAAAGTGATTTCTATTTCGCCGCCAAGTTCGGCGATATCTTGAAGTGCCCGCAATTTTAAAACAACATGATGTGTGAAGCTAACCAATGAACTTGGTTGTGACCTTAGTAATTCCTGTGCACGTGCTCATTGACATCCAAATCGGTTGATATATACGAGTGCTGTCGCAGGCAAAATATCAGATTTTGCAAAATGTCGCCCACATTAGAAATTAAAACTGCTATATCTCAGCCATTTTCCAAGATAAAGACAAAGCAAAAAATGCTGCGGAATCCTTGTATCAAGGTCAAACACTTAAGGTAAAATCTTTTTCAATATCTAATTTATTTGTACCTCATTTAAAATTTTTAATTAAAAAAAATTTAAATGGCCGCCATTTTGAAACAAAATAGCAGATGAAGCTGACCAACGAACTTAGTTGAGAGATTGCTATATACTATGCATGTGCCCAGTCACATCCAAATCGGTTAATAAATATGCGTGTTATCGCGTTACAAAAATCAGATCGTTTCAAAATGTCAGTCATGCTAGATATTCAAAGTGCTATAAGTCAGACATTTTTTAAGATATAGACGAATCAAGGAATTTTCTGTCATTTTCCAGTCTTCGTACAATATTTCGTTGAGATGAATAATGAGGGAAGCATATTTCATATCTTATTTAGCTACCATCTTAGATCTTTTCAGTAGAAGCTCTAATGGTGCATTCAGAACACGAAGTCCAATATTTCTTCACTATATGTCACTGCGATCACAAAAAAACTTTTCTATTACTTGACTGTGTATAGATGTTGTTTCAAATTTGATTAATAGTTCTCATATAATATTCTTTGAATGCAAATGATTAGAACTATAAGCGAATAGAATAATGTCTTTAAATATGGAGAGCGTTCTTGTCAGATATTTTTCACTTGAAAAAAGAATTATTTTATAAAGAGGTATGGTAAAAAATAAACAAAATTTTAATAAATGTATAAATATGTGATATAATTTAAATACAATAAAAAAGTCCTAGAAAATAGAGATAAAAAAGTTATTAATTTAGAAATTTAAAATAAAATAGTTATTAATTTAAAAATAAAATAGTTATAAATTTAAAAATGGGGTAGTTATGGGATAGTTACAGAATCGTTGTAAATTTTAAAATAGGGTATATTCTATCACTTTTCAGTTTTCACACAATAATTCATTGAGCTAAATAATTAGGAAATCATATCTCATATCTTATTCAGCTTCCGTTAATTTGATCTTTTCAACAGAATTTTAATGATGCATTCAAAACACGAAGTTCAATATTCCTGTACGATATGTGCGGTTACATAAAAGCTTTTCTGTTACGTGACTGGGTATAGAAATGGTTTCAAATCTGATAAATAGTTCTACTATCATATGATTTGAATGCAAATGATTGTAACATTGAGTAAATAGCGTAAAACCTCTCAATAAGGATAGGGATGGAAGCAAATATTTTTCTATTTAAAAAAGTTTTTCTTTATAAAGAAGTATGATATAAAAATTGAAAAAAATGTAATAAATACAGGGTGTCTACAAATTAGTTGGACAATTTCGTAAGTTAAGAACTTCCGAAATTTTAATGAAATTCACTAGTTGAAAGCCAGGCTAGTAGTAATATTTCCGAAGTTTATTCATAGATGGCGTTAGGTGTCATAACTGACGGTATTGCTTAGCGAGAGGAGGTGTTATTCAATGGCCATCGCGATCACAAGATTTTTCACCGCTTGATTTCGATGTATGGAGTTTTGTAAAGGATCAAGTGTACAAGCCGCCACTTCCTGCATCCATTCCTGAACTAAAATCAAGAATCTGCACTGCAATTGATTTGATCGACGGAAACAGACTGACAAATCTGTGGCAAGAAATGATTTACCGATGGGACATTTGCAGAGTCACGGAAGTAGAGTCCTGCATCGTGTCGGGTTACCCGCTTTTACTCGAACCCGACCCGACCCGCGGTTCGGGTCGGGTCGGGTTGACTTTCATTGTTTCGGGTTCGGGTCGGTTTCGGGTTGGCTTTTTTACTCTTGCGGGTCGGGTTCGGATTGACCCGCTTTTTTAAAAGAATGTGGAAAATATTTTTTTCCCGTTAAGCCTATATAAACCGCAGATCAAAGTTTCACAAAAGCAAAATGTATCCCTTTCTGTATTGTATTTAGTCATCCTTTCACCAGTCTTCGAAATAACAAACTGCATTATATTTTTATCGTATTTTAAAAATACAATACGCAGCAAAATGCTAAATGGTCCTTCCTGTCTATCAAGTGAATAATTTAATTGTGGTGATACGCGATGCAGTATGTTAGACGGGAAAATTTTCAAAATAATAACTGCTGATAAACTAAAGGCAGATGACCAATTGTGTAAAACAAGGTGTATCGTTATAAATGGAACTTTTGAAACCGCAACTAATTTTAAAGCATATTTAAAGATTAGATTTTTTGTTTTATACCATTTAGAATCCTGCATCGGATCGGGTCAAAGGTTTTACTACAGTTGAATATTAAAGAATATAGATTTGTTCATTCTTCTCTGTAAAACATAAAAATGATATTAGAGAATTAGAGGTCTGCTCGGGTCGGAATTACCAGTCCCGGAAACGGCCCGCCCCGTGTATAACTTAAAAGTTCGGCCCTAGCCCAGCAAGGCCCGTTTATAATTTTATCGGCTTCGTCTAAATATTTATATCGATCCGGTAGACCGGCTTAATTGTAGCTATCGGCCCGACCTGGCAGGGCCGTTCATTTTTTTTGCCGGACCGGACCATTTATTTTGTTTATCAGCCCGGCCCGTTGAAAAAACTGTTCTAATAAAGCGGCCTGGCCAGTTTGAAATTTTGCCGACCCGCCGCGGTCCGAGGGCCGGACCGGTGCAGACCTCTATTAGAGATACGTAGATAATTTTTCATAACTGTATTAAAACGTGATTTGCTTTCCTTAAATTGCGAGTTCGGGTCGGGTGCGGGTTGATATACTTCGGGTTCGGGTCGGGTTGCGGGTTGTCTGAAATTATTTTTGCGGGTTCGGGTCGGGTTGCGGGTTGTCTGAAATTATTTTTGCGGGTTCGGGTCGGGTTGCGGGTTGCCGAAAGTTTTTTTGCGGGTTCGGGTCGGGTTGCGGGTTGACTTAAAATGGAATTTGCGGGTTCGGGTCGGGTAAAACGCGACCCGCGCAGAACTCTACACGGAAGGAAGTCACATCGAACATTTGTGATCATGGTAGACTTGAACTATTTTTCTATCTTACAACAATATGTACTTTAATTTTGTACCAGTCAATTCCATTCATTAAAACATTCTTTTTGCTCAACTAATTTTTAGACATACTGTATATTAAAACATGATTCAATTTGAATTCGATAAAATGACCCTATAAAATGGAGATCAAATAACAGTTGCATAATTATTAATATAAAAATCGACAAGTTAACAATTACAAATAGTATAGTTACTATACTATTTCTAATTGCTAAAAGTTATAATATTAAAACATTTAAAACAGTGAAATAGTTTTATTTGACTGTTGACATGTTTCGACTCCACCCGAGTCAGTTTCTAAACAAATAAATTATAATATTCCTAAATTGCACAATCTATGATGCAATGATCTGAAACGCACTGATTCAGTTTTTCATGTAACGCACGTTATTATTATTTTTTTTTAATGTTTATTTCTATTTCCGCAACCATTGAGTAACTTCAGCGACAATTTTGGTAAGTTAAATGATGCTGCATCTTTACATATGGAACTCGTACGTATTATAATCGCTTTGGTTTGTCTTATAATGAACGGATAATATAGTCTGAGGGGAAATTACACTACTTTCATTTGGATTTGGATGATTTGAAATTTATTTGGATGATTTCTTCTTGATATAATCTTGCCAAGGCTGTGGGTTTTTTTATCATATTTAATATCAGTTACATGATGCTTTTTTCTGAACTTAAATTTCCTGCTAGTCATTCTAATATAGTTTTACTCTAATAAATGGTATTTCATATACTACTCCTGAATAATTCGCAGAATTAATTGGGTCAATTTTAGTGCAAATGATATTTTTTTAATCTCGGAAGTGGTTTGGCTACTCGGAAGTGGTTTGGCTAAGCAGATATTGAACCGTTTAAGACTGTGTTTTAATTTCTCAAAAAAGCTTGCATGATATGGAATAGAATAAAGTTTGTATTTTTTGCGAATCAAATTTCTGTTCAAGATTCTTATTGGTAACATTCACGAATTATTTAATAATATGTTGAACATTAGGTGGAAATTTTATAGGTAAATGGAAAACATGCATTATTTTGTATGGTAGCCTGGTTAGTTATGCTTTTCTGTTGTTCTTGTTAACATTATATCAAGGAATGGAATACTAATATTATATTCACTTTCAATAGTGAATTTAATGTTATTGTCTATTGAATTTAAACGATTTGTAAATATTTTGAGTTCTTCAAGGCTGTACTAAATTATAAAAATATCATCCACATATCTAAGCCAAGCGTGCGGCGTTAATTGAAACGTACTAAAAACTTTATTTTCTAATGGACTAAGAGTATATTCAGCTAATAAACCTTAAATAGTGTGACAAATTGGGACGCCATGATTTTATTTATAAAATTTACCATTTAATATGAAATAAATACTATGAAGGATCAAACTAATTCCCCTTTTCATTGTTAATTCCATATCATCTTCAAAATCTTCTATTTGTTCAATATCATCACGAGTCTTATTCCAAACTTCCTGCGTGTCAATTGACGGATATAATGAAACAATATCACAATAGCCATAATATAAATATTTGGTAATTGTATCTGTTTGATTTTCTGAATAAAATCTCCTTTTGATTTAATAGTGAATCCGATGTCTGGTATACCAGACATAATCTGCTTTAAGAAAGGAACATAAGCTTTTTCTAAAAAATAAGTTGGTCCGGATCACTTGGAAACAATACGACGTAATGGCATATTGCTTTTATGATCTTTCTGTTAACCAATAATCCTAAGAATAACAACGAGTTTATGTACCTTTAAAATTTTCTTCATATCAGGACCTTGGAAGAGAAAGAGCGAATCTCGAAATTGGGGTGTTGGGAAATCAAGCTCAAAGTTTTGCAAGTAATGTTATAGAATAGGGTACTACTCAATTTAGATCGACACTGTGAGAATACTAAGGGGCAACCACGGCAAAACGACTTACCTACGTGTTGCCTACTTTTTTCTGACGCGGGAAAAAAAATCGATTTTTCGAGTTCGCCCTTTCTCTTCCAAGCTCCTGATAGACAAGGGCCATGTTCTATTTTTGATGATGTCATTGACTTTATAATTGATTAAATTAGTTGGACCCTTCTTAATTCCTTCGCATTTCATATCTTTAATGCGATTTTCCATTTTATCTATATAATCATCTCTATTAAGAAGAGCTAATTTGTTAGATTTGTCTTTCTGTACTATAACTATATTCTGGTCTTGTTTTAAATTTTTAATAATCTTAATTTCTTTATAAGTAGATTTTATTGGTTTATTAAAAAGTTTTCTTACTTCATGGAATATGATATTCCTTACTTCTGTTTTATGGTCATCCCTCGTAGTTTGAACTATAATTTCAATTTCTAGAATAACCTTCTTTAAATATGGAATGGTTGGAAACATATATTTAGGTCCTAATTAAAAAAATATGAGATTCTTCTAGGCTTATTTCACGATTTGATAAATTCAAGAACTCTACATGTTGGCAGGCAGCTTTCAAATTTCTTTCTGGGATGTTATTCAATAATTTATTTAACTTTCATTCCATCTCTTTTTCACTGTTTTGAATACTTCTAAAAAATTCTAATTTGTAACGTAAATTATCATATATTAAGGGGTCTCAGGATTCTTAAAGCTTCAAATTTTTCGAATTTTTTATTTTTGTAGATGTTAAACTCCTATCTCTTCTAAGAATTTTGGTATAATTATTCCCTTGAAATTTCCATTAGAACAGAAGTTATGGTTTTTAGAATTATACACGCTCAATAGCTGCAGCGGCGTTTCCGAAACTTTGAAGTCATTTTTTCTCCAAATGACGTTTTCGGGCATAACGTGCAGGATATCTCAAAAACTTCTGAATTTTTTTCAAGAAATTTTCAAAACGTATATTTCATGCTACTCTGCATAAATGGAACCTAAAATTTTCTTTTTATTGTTCAAAAAAATATTTTTTTAGGTTTTTATGCTGTTGAAATTTTCAAAATTTTGTATTAGCTGTATACAACTTACAATTATTTAGGTTCAGGGTAATTGCTACAATCTGAAGTATCAGTGAGCATTTCATTCTAGTTGCAAAATTTATTTTGTAATCCTGCGCGTAAGTTGTTATACAATTTTTGTGCTCGTCAAATGTCTTACAGTTTGGAGCCCTCTGTAAATGCTAATGCAATTTTTAAATACATGTAATGAAAGAATATACCTATATATCTTTCATCTCAATAAAAATTCTGTTTTAAAATCATATACATTTTAAGACATTAAATGTTGAAAATGGTCTTTTTTTTTTCATTTTTTTCCAATTTTAAGAGTCCTGACACCCCTAATGGTGAAATGTAGGATACAACTTTCCAATGAAGATCTAAAGTTCTTTTTTCTAATGTATTCACTAGTGCAAACTTCCTACGTGTGAATAAATTGAAACATTTTTTCTCAAACTTGTGACTAGAATATGAAACATTCTGCCGTGTAAACATGTTTCGATTCTTAAAAAAATGCGGAATCACATTTAATTTCTTACAGGACACTAGAAATTGCAAATTCAATCGCTCTCGATCTCAATGAAGGCGTTCATATTTAATTCATTTATGTCTAGAGCCCCACTTTTGGGACGCTTTGAATTTTAATAAACATGTATAACTCCCTTCTTCTTTGTAACATGAAAATTGTATGAAATAATTATCTATAAATGTCTTTATCTGTTACTGAGATATGACAGCATGTGACGGATATTTATTCGCTTAAATGAAGGCTTTAACAGATTTTATAGATTTTTCATTTTTCAAGATGGCGAAATGTAAAAAGTAAGTTTATTTGGGTTTTTTCTACCAAGAATCCAAATAAATAAATCGCAATCTTAGCTTTTAGACTTCTTTGAAATACGTATTTTTTTAGATTATGAAATTATGTGTTCAAGCTTATTTTTTATGCATTTTTGTAACGTACAAATTATAAAGCGCTAGGCACGAATAGATACAATTTAGGGTACAGTTATTTATGTGAAGCTCTTTTCAAGATGAGTATGCAATAAATTGTTTTTAACCCTCAAATACGATTATTCTTATTTTATTATTACTAATACTTATAATGTTATTAGTAGTTATTATAAAGAAATAAATATATATTTTTAGTAGTACATAAAAATACTAATTATAGTATACAATATGCAATTTAAAAGACTATTTTTTTTTATAAATTATGACAAAACATATAATTATGCATGTTATACTATTACAAATATTATGTATATTCCCATATTTAGTACGTTTACACTTTATCAAATTAATACAAAAAACTTTTAGCGTAATTTTTTTAGTATTTTTCCTGTTTATTTTGCAACATTTTAAAGTGACTTTACCAACA
Organism: Maratus speciosus; assembly: GCA_963932465.1. Classification (NCBI taxonomy): domain Eukaryota; kingdom Metazoa; phylum Arthropoda; class Arachnida; order Araneae; family Salticidae; genus Maratus; species Maratus speciosus. The sequence continues at coordinate 348,684,675 of OZ010799.1, read as the reverse complement.
AATTTGAGAGAACAAAACAAAAAAAAAAAAGCAATTTAACAAATTACAACGACCATTTGGAAAATGATTTTTTCAAAGACTAAAATTTAAGACATAAAAAATCACACGGATGTGATCCTACTTTACGTACGCCATGAATTAAACATTAATAGTGTTATTACACGTAAAAATTGCAAGTGACAAAAATCGCCTGCGTCTCGTCAGATTACCTGAAACTTGCGTATTATCCAAGCACTTCATTGGCTGTTCGGGAAAAGGCTTTTCCATCGTCAGATTTCCAAGAAATCTGACGGCTCATTTTAAATGAAATTTCATTCTTAAACTTCTAAACATTCCACACTATTACTTTTTACACCATCGTATACAGAAAAAAATGTACTTTTAAATGCAATTTGTTTGAAAGCTGTGTCTCAATTTGTTTCTGAGTTATTAATTTTTTTTTTGTAGTTTTTGTTACTTTTTTGTCATAGTGGCAACAGAAGTATCCATCTCTGTTGAAAGTAAAGGGAAAATACAGATTACATAGACCAATCAGAAAACGAATAAAATACGGATTCAACCAATAAAACGCTTCAGATATGGTTTTGATTTCCCATCATGAAAGAGGACAATAACCATTTTTCCAAATGGTTAAAAATCAGGCACAAATGGGTTCAAAGGTGTTAATTTGTTATAGTTACGTAACTATCGATGCAGGATAGTTAATAATTAAAAATAGGATAGTTAGTAATTTAAAAATGCAATAGGGGCTTATAAGATAATTATAGGTTATTTATTGGATAATTACAGGATATAGGATAGTTAGGAAATTAAAAATGGGATATATTATAGCATTTACCAGTGTTCGTACAGTTCACAGAGATGAATAATGAAGGAATAATATTTCATATCTTATTGATCTACCATTAATTTGGTCTCTTCAGTAGCAATTTTAATGATACATTCAGAACACGAAGTTCAATATTTCTGCACGATATGTCATTGCGGTTACATAAAAGCTTTTCTATTACGTGACTGCGTATAGAAATGGTTTGTTTCAAATCTGATAAATAGCTCTAATACGACGTGATTTGAATGCAAACGATTGTAAGATTGAGTTACTAACATCTCAAAAAGGGAAAAAGATGGGACAGATATTTTTTCTATTAAATACAGGTGTCCTTTTTAAATAGTTATGATTCAAAATATGAAAAATTTGAATAAATATATAAATTCATGGTGTAAATTGAATTCCATAATACATTATCAGTAAAAAATATTTGGTACTACTTCGTTATCCCGCCGACCAAAAATCTATCGGCAAACTATAAGATTAAATGCCAATAATGGTTGATCGTAAATGTCACATTCACTTGACTTTAAGCAAGTTACACGTGTTTACATCATCAGGTGATTTTTATTTCGACGTTTTATTTGTATTTTTATTAATGTCATACTAATTTATTTGTTCTTTCGTTATTTAAAATAAAAAGTATGTCAATTTGTATAATTTGCCGAGTGGTTTGGCGATTTATATAATTTGGTGAAATTGGTGACGGGATAACTAATTCGTACCAAATATTTTAAAACACAGCCTTTATTGCACTGTACTGAAAAGGAAAAAAGGTTGTAGGACAAATGTTTGGAATAAATTACTTTTTTAAACGAAAAAAAAAATGCGAGTGAAGTGAATTTTTTATCAGTTTGTTTAAAAAAATAATAACATGGATATAAAATTTTAAATCGAACTTCCTGAAAAGAACAATCGATCAACGTTCTTGTGAGGATCGTACGCACATCCTGCACGGGACTGAAATACGGTGAATTTACCAACCATGCCACGGTTCAATCGAAGAACATCGACTTATTTCTGAAGCAGTCAATGACTTTTACGTGATCATAAACGTGACTACATTTACGTACATTTAATTTATCAATGTTTTTGCCCCTGACGTGAGCAGATGCAGATGTCAAAAAAAGTTTTAACAGAATAGTGTTTCGTCACAGGAAATATGTCGCACTACCAAAAAATATCTCAATTGTAGCACAGGAATTGTGTTGAAATTGGAATGCAAAATTTGATTCGAATGGACACGTAAGGCAAAATTGAAAATTGTTCTATCCAAGAGAGAAAAGAAAACAGTTACAAAAATATAATAATAATAGTTCAAAATGTTGTGAATTAATTTAATAATGAGTGCGTATAATTTGAAATTAGTAATTCGTATTATTTCATTACAATAGGTAATTTATCATAAAACTATTTCAAGAAATGACTAAAAATGCTAGTAATTTCATATGTTTATTTATAGTACGACACTCCCCTACGGAAATGGTACTGTTTTGAAAGCAATACGGAAGTATTCCGTAAAAGTTTCTTCTGTTTGATTTTTTTTTTCTTGTACTACTTGGTACGAGCTATTAAATATATAGTCTTAAGAAATTGGATTTCTCAGTCAAATCTAGTTATGAAATCTTCCATCATTGGTCCATTATCATGTAGAGCGGCTACATTTAATTCGAGCACCGATACTATTATTAAATATTCCAATTTTTCATTGCATGATTTTTTTAATTGTTATATAGGCATAAAAAAAAAAATTTCTATATTTTCAAAATATCAATAAATATGTTGTAAACAGGCGCGGAGCCACTAGGCGATCGCCCTCCCCCCCCCCCAAATATATATATATATATATATAAATCCAACTTTATTTTATGGCAGTTTTCGCGAAAAAATACAAACAAACGGAAACCGAAAAGTTTTCGGGTGTCAACAAGTTCACTGAATTAACAAAAAAAGGATTATGTCCTGTCATCTACGAAAGGCGGGGGAATCGCCCCGATCACCCCCCCCCCCCCATAAAAAAAAATCTCGTGCAAACGCGAATTTTGCCAAGGGATCACGAAAAAAGCGCGAATTTCGTCGAAAGACCCAGAAAAAGCGTGAATTTAGCCATAGGATCGCTAAAAGACCGTAATTTTGTCACAAGATGGCGGAAAAAATGCGACTTTCGTCAAACGATCAAGAAAAAACACAAATTTCGCCACAGAATCGAGGATAAAACAGTAATGTCGTTAACGGATCTTAAAAAAAAACCACGCAATTCGCCATGGGATCACGAAATAAACGCGAATTTTGCCACAGGACCGCGGATATCACGCTAATTTCATCAAAGGATCGTAAAAAAGCTCGAATTTCGCGATAGAATCACAAAAAAGTAAATTTCGTCAAAGGACGCGCGAAAAAACGTGAATTTCATCACAGGATCTCGGGAAAACGCGAATTTTGCAAAGGATCGCGGAAAAAAGGGGAATTTCGTCAATGGATTGGTTAAAAACACGAATTTCGCCATAGAATTGGTTAAAAACGCAAATTTAGCCAAATGCCGCCAAAAACATGAATTTCGTCAAAGGATCGCAGAAAAAATGTTAATTTCGTTAATCGCTCTCAGAAAAAACGCGAATTTTGTCAGATAATTGCGAAAAAATCGCGTATTTTGTCAAAGGATCGTGAAAAAGCGCAAATTTTGACAAAGGATTGCGGATAAAACACTAATTTCGTTAAAGGATCGTAAAAAAACTGCGAATTTCTTCAAAGGATTGCGAAAAAAACGCGAATTTCGTCAAAGGATCTCGAAATAAACTCGAATTTCGTCAAAAGACCGCGAAAAAACGTGAATTTTGTCACAGAATCACAAAAGAAACGCGAATTTTATTCCAGGATCGCGGAAAAAACACTAATTTTGTCACAGGATCGCGGAAACACGCGAATTTCGTCAAAGGATAGCAGAAAAAAGTGAATGTCGTTAATGGATCGTCGAAAAAATGCGATTTTCGCCAAATAATACCGAAGAAAACACGAATTCCGTCAAACTATCGCGAAAAAAAAAACGCGAATTTCGTCAAATAGTTGTGTGAAAATACGGATTTTGTCACAGGGTCGCGTAAAGCACGAATTTTTCCACAGAATCCTGGATAAAACGCTAATTTCGTTAAAGGATCGTAAAATACGCCAATTTCGCCAAAGGATAAAGAAATAAACGCGAATTTCGTAAAAGGATTTGTTAAAAACGTGAAAAATTCGCAAATTTCGCCAAAGGCCACATAATTAGAGCCGGAAAAGGATCTCCCCGGCCCAACACTCCCTATAGTCTTAGACTATAGGGGATAGTCTTTAGACTTTAGACGGCCTCCCCCTCTGTTGTAGCCTTTCAGAAAATATGCTGTGAATTTCAGTATTTTTTTTTACTCAGAATCACCCTTGCTTTGTTTATATGTCACTCGATATTGCCCCCCCCCCCCCACACACACACCAAAAAAATCGATTATCTAGATCCGCCCCTGGTTGTAAAACAAACAATGGTAAATATTAAAATATCAAAAAAATATTTTTTTTCTTTTATCGAGCTCAACAAAACGCCCAAAATTTATAGACCAGAAAACCCAATTAATGTATTGAGCACTAAAATTATAATTAAATATTCGAATTTTTTAAAATTCTAGTTAACATAAACATGATTACTAAATGAAATCAAGAAATGTAACCGAATCAAATTAAACAATACCATTAATAACTAGTCGAATGTGGCAACCTCAAAACTTTCTTCTACCTCAGGCATGTTAATACTTTCTGAAAAATGCATCAAAGGAGCGCCACCTGTTAGGTGATTTAAACCAAAATCTAATCAGCAACAACTTACCCAACTTCAAACTGAATATGAAGTCTGATGAAAATCTGTGCACATTTTGAGATTATCATCTATTATGGAGGTATGGATCTATTACGGAAATCGTAAAAAAAATCTGCATAACAGCGCCACCTGTTGCGCAATTTACACCAAAAACTAATCAGGATCATTTTATTTCAGGAACGAACTGAATCTGAAGTTTGATAAAAATTTATGCATTATTTATTTAGATACAGCTATACAGGAAATCGCAAAAAATTCAGCATAGTAGCGCCACCTGTCGGACAATTTACACCGAAAACTAAGCAACACCATTTTATATCAGAGGCTAACTGAATCTGAAGGTTTATGAAAATCTGTGCATTAGTTCTTGAGATAGAGCTATTGCAATAATCATGAATAATGCAGCATAGCAGCGCCACCTTTTGGGCGATTTACACCAAAAAGTAATCAGCACCAAATTATATCAAGGATTAACTGAATGTAAAGTTTTAGGAAAATCCGTGCATTAGTTCTTGAGATATAGCTACTGCGTAAATCGTGAAAAATACAGCATATCACCTGTTGGGCGATTTACAGCAAAAAGTAATCCGCATCAATTTATATCAGGGACTAATTGAATCTGAAGTTAATTCTGTTCATTAGTTTTTAAGATAGAGCGCCCACAAAATTTGTGTCACATACATACAGGTAGACGGACAGACAGACATAGACAGACATTTTGTAAAAACCTGCTTTTGGGATCTGTGACCCAAAAAAAGGGTAAATCCGTCGAAAACCGTAAGTCGAATATTTTTACGAATCCAATACTTTGTTCTTGTTTTGATAGAAGAAAGTAATAAACAATATCAAATTAAAAGAACACTTCCATTATATCAAAATATTAGAGAGGATTATCACATAAATTCTCTATGCCTTCAAATAACTATAGTTAATGTGTAACGTAACATTAGCATTTAACAACAGAACTTCGAACGCAAAGACAAATAATATATAAATAATCTTCAGAGCTCTCTTAATTCAATAGAATTGTCGTTTTTTTCTAAAATATATGTCATTGGGGGAAAAAAAATTCTTGCTTTAATCAAATATATCACCCGTGTAATATATACGAGGGAAAAGACAGATTTAGGTCAAAACCTCCGGCTTCTACATGTTATAAGTATGAAAAAGGAGGAAATACGGATAACCCACTTTCTGCTGTAGATTTATAATAACAATATGTCATCGTATCAGCTAAATTTGGCGGTTTAATATAAATAGAGGAATTTCTGGAAATGTAAGCCTAATAATTTAAAGCAGTTTGAGATGATCTATATGTTCATTTGATAAGAATATGAATTATTCCACGAATTATTGAAACTGGAACTTTTGGAATTACTAAGGGCAATAATAATTTCATAATAACCCATAAATTCCATAAATTAAGTATATAGAACACAAATAGATACAAGGTGTCGAAAAAGTGTTTTAAGTGCCAAGCTTTTATTACTAACAGAAATCAGCAGATACATTTAAATGCTATGAAATAGATTTTTTTAACATAGTTTTTAAAGGAAGTAATGAGGTTTCGATTTTTTCGATAATGTGAAAAACGAAACATGTCAGTTTTTTTATTACTGTTGCAACTACACTGTTAAACATTTTGCAGCATTCTGGCTGGTCATTCGACCGTTTTTTGAAAAAACGGTTTCATAACCATAATTTAACTATATTCTGACCATAAAATGGCCAATAATATGGTCAGAATAGTGTTAAAATTACGGTTGTGTAACCGTTTTCGGAAAAAACGGTCAAATGACCTGCCAGAATGCTGCAAATTTTTAACAGTGTAGTCGAATCTGCTAATCCCAAAACTTTCTTCTATCTTATACATGTTAATACTTCAAAATTCGCTAGCAAAGGGCCAAATCTAAATGGAAATCTAAGCCAATCGTGAGAATTCTAAACAAATGAAATTCCGTGCATTAGTTCTCGAGATATGACTATCGTAAATCGTGTAAATTATGCATAATGTAGAATAGCAGCCGATTGGTGGTTTTCACCATAACCTAATTAGAAACAACTTATGTCAACATTTAACGGAATCCAAAGTCTGATGAAAATCCGTGCATTAGCAAAAATCATAAAAAATCCAGCATATGTCAATCGCCTATTAAGCGATTCACATGGAAACGTAATCAGCAACAACTTGTGTCAACGTCAAATTGAATCTGAAATTCGTTGAAAATTCGTGCATTTCTTCTTGAGAGAGAGCTATTGTGGAAATCTTGAAAAAAGCAGCATAGCAACGCCAGAGGGAGTAACACTAAAACATAATGAGCATCAATACTTATCAAGATATGCCTGTATCTGAAGTTTGATGAAAATTCGTGCTTTGGTTTTTGAGATAGAGCTATTGCAAAAATCGTAAAAAGTGCAGCATAGCAGCGCCACTTGTTGAGCGATTTGGACCAAAAGTAATCGGCACAAAATTATATAAAAGGTTAATTAAATCTGAAGTTAGATGAAGATCCTTGCATTAGTTCTTGAGATATAACTATTCCGGAAATCTTGAATAATGCAGCATAGCAGCGATACCTGTTGGGCGATTTACACGAAGTACCAGTTTTAATCAGGGACTAACGGAATCTAAAGTTTTATTAAATTCCGTTCATTATTTCTCGAGATAGAGCGCCCACAAAAGTTTTGTAACATACAGACAGGCTCAGAGACAGAGTGACAGACAGACATTTTCTAAAAACCACCAAATCGCGTAGAAGGCCTTCTAAAACGCATAAATCCAATGAAAACCAGAAGTCAAAAATTTTCACGAATCCAATACTTTCTTCTTGTAAAGATAGAAGAAAGTAATAAAGAGCTTTAAACAAGGGAATTATATGCCAATTCTTAAAATTTTTACTTTCTTCTATCTTTACAAGAAGAAAGTATTGGATTGATGAAAAATACATAAGATAAATTATTTTCAAGTTTGAAGTATCAAAATTCAGATTTACTCCCAACTTTGAATATGGTTTATCCAGTTTTTAAAAAAAATCCATCGCTTCCTTATGAGAAAAAGTATTATTATAAAATTCTAAAACCATATTTCTATACATTCTTCTAGTTTTATATCTTTCAAAACCCGCCATTTTTAAGTTGATTTAAAAATAGATCGTACATCTATATAATAAAAGCTCAAGTCATGTGACTGTCATCAACAGTTCCGGGTTGACCGCTTCGCTTTTTGTATGCCAGGCGGCTAATTTGGCAATTTAATGTTAGACGAGAGCAGGTGATAAACCGTCAAATATTGTTCCATCGCCATCATACCATCAGTATTATAATAGTCTATTTCATGCGACTGTCATAAACAATTTTTCGCGTGGTAAATTAAAACAAAGCTTTGATGTTGAAAATAAATGTCATGGTATATGGTATTATTTATTGCTTTTCTTCTTTTTTTAAAGCAATAATTGAGAATCAAATTTTAAATATTTCAGTTTTAAATTAAAATTATGCATTTTAAATAAAATGAGTGAAAGTACTACATTTTAAATGAAATTAATGAAATACGAATAAATACGACGCGAACAATGTTTGGCGATTTATCATCTGCGCCCGGGTAACATTTTTAAGTTGTTATAAAAGTTGTTATAATATTAAGTTGTTTTAAGTTGTAAAAATGCCGAGTTCATGATTTCTGTATCAGAATTTTGTGATTTGGCGAAGGATTGAGCAAGTAAATTAAATTATGTATAAAATTAACGTAATACAATGCTTAGCATATATTCAAGGGAGACCAAACTGATCGCCAAGGGCGGCTAGTTAGAAATAGATCCTTTATTAAAAACACAATTTTTTAAAAAAATTATTAATGATCAAATCATATTTCATATTCTGTTTAGCTAACAGTATGTACTGCTTTCAGTAGCAATTTTAATGATATATTCAGAACACGATGTTAATTATTTCTGCACGATATGCCACCGCAGTAGCTAGAGAGGTAGTCCGTTACACGACATTGTGCAAAATTAGAAACTAATGTTGCTTTAACGATTGCAGTTTTATTTAATTTTAATGCAAATGTTCTAATTTTATCAAAGATATGAGAAGATATAAAAATTTTATTGAATATGAATACGCATGTCTAATATTAGAATTATTGAACTATTTATTAGAAGAACTAGTTACGTAAAAATATGTAAAAGCCAATTATAATAATTTTAATATAATGATATTTTAATATAATATTAAAAAAGATAAATGAAAGGCAAGTTCTCGACGTAAGGAAAAAAGTAAAACTGGTGGCGATGGATGAATATGTTTTAAATATACCTGCTCAAACGAAAACGTCTGAATCGACATTTTCGCCGATCTTTAGCGATTTTCAGTTGCCGGTTTTACCATATAATCTAACAGTATTATTCCCAGGGATGGGGAAATATATCATTTTACTCGCCACTGGTGAGTGGATTTTCTGACAGGGCGAGAGAATTTTTAGTTAGTTTTTGGAAAATTCCAGGCTATAGAGATATGCAAAAGGCTTTACTTGTTAGATATGCTTTGCAACATTCCAAATTCCAAGAGATGTAAACATGGTACTAAGTTCTATGCCAGGGTTCGGCAAGCAATTTTAAGTGGGGTCCGAATACTTTTTAAAATTTTTATCGAGGTCCAGAGAAAAAAACACATAAGTAATATAAGCATTTATTACTTTAAAATTTTCATTTTTACATACACAAGTATAATATAAAAGAAAAATTTCGGGTATTCGTTGTGAAAAATTACTATATTCACAGGTATGCGTTCTGAAAATTTTTACTTAACACATAATAAAATAGAAAAGGCAGGTATTCGTTGAAAAATTAATGCGAAAAATTGCACTTCTGGTTTTGAGCCAGTTTTTTATAGTTTGGTTCTTGTGGTGAACAACTAATGCGAAGAGTGTCTTCAAGGTGGGCGTCCGTCAATCCCGAACGATATTTGTTCTTCAAAAAATTAATTTTGAAGAAAGTTCTTTCACATACATATGCGGAGCTAAACATAGTAGCCAGGTTAATAGCTAGTTTTTTGCAATTTTCCTACTTTTCTCAAACATGTTTACCTCAAAAGTCTTCAGGGGATGCAGTTTTATACATTTGGAAGGAAATATCTTCTTGCAAGTCAAATACCTCCATTTGAAGTAAAGGTTTTTAAAGACTGAACAACTTCGACGCCGCATCAGTCCATTCTACAGCTGGAGCAACTTCATAAGGCGATTTAAAGAATTGAGACAACTTACCTATCACTTCAAAGTCTTGGAATCTTGCTTCAAATTCCTTCAGAAGGTTTGACATAAAACTTAGGAACACTGCAGTGTGTATTTCGGAATTCTTCTTTTTATATTCAAGAATTGTTGAAAATGAATAAATTCTTCATTTGAATATCTTTTTTGACGGTCCAGGCTCCGACCTTCCGAGGTCCGGGTGTAGACCGCGGTCCGCTAGTTGCCGACTGTGGTTCTATGCTATACTCAACATTTCCCTGTAATATGTATTTGTTAAATGTATAGAAAAAAAATATGAAAATGCATTGTAGTAACAGTAATTAACTGTTTATGCGGTCGCTTCCATTTTGTAATAATAATTTTCAAATGTGTGTTGCATCTGGCTGGCTGGTAAAAGATATCCTTGACTAGTAAGATTTTCTGAAAATTCCCCACCCCTGATAATTACTGCTAAGACGGAAATCTCGTATGACTGGGATTTTTATCTGGTCCTTAGCAATTCCGTTCTCATAGTTTTTTAATTAAGGCATACCGACTAAGATGCATACCAGAGGAAATGCAATTTTCACCCGGTCCTTAAGCGATTCCGTTTTCGCAGATTTTTATATAATTAATACATACCTGCCAAAATGAAAAAGTGGATGAAACGAAATTTTTATCCCACCGTTAGTAATTTCGTTTTCACGAGTTTACTATATAATTAAAGCATACCTTCTAAGAAGAAATCTTTGTTGAAACAGAATGCGTATGCCATCCTCAGCAATTTCGTATTCACAGGTTTTACTAAGCAATTCAATCATATTCAATTTTAATTAATTTTTCAACTACTTTTCAGCAGTGAAATTACGCTTGAAATTATTGAATATTTAAGAAGTGAATTATCACATTGCTGGTTAAGCGTAAACCAACAGAGTGAAAAATGTCCACGCCGGGAATGGAACCTAGACCCCTGGGATAGAGCTCCAGTGCTCTACCTTCTAAGCAACGAGGACGATACCCAGCTTGTCATTTATCACACATATATGTAGGGGCCCGGGTTTGATTCCCGGCGTGGACATTTTTCACTCTGTTGGTTTACGTTTAGCTAACAGTGTGATAATTCAGTTCTTAAATATTCAATTTAAGCATGTCTGCTAATAAGACAGCTTGGCTGAAACAGACTTTTTATCTCTTCCTTAGCAATTCAGTTTTCTAGATCTTTCTGTAAAATTCTAACATTCCTGCTAAAAATGGCAGAAACGGAATTTTTATTCGATTTTTAGCGATACTGTTTTCCCTGGTTTACTATATAATTCAGCCATACCTTGTAAGGAGAAAACTTGGTTGAAACGGAATCCGTATGCGATCCTCGGCAATTTCTTATTCACAGGTTTGACTAAATAATTCAAACATATCTGCTAAGAATGCAGCTTGGCTGAAACGGACTTTTATCGTATCCGTAACTATTCAGTTTTGCAGATTTTACCTTTAAAATTCTAACATACCTGGTGAGCATGGGTGAAACGGAATTTTAATTCGATCCTTAGAGTTTCCGTTCTTGCAGGTTTACAATATAATTTACACATATCTTCTAAAGACGAAAACATGGGTAAATGCGTATGCGATCCACAGCAATTTCGTATTCTCGGGTTTTACTACATATTTCAAGCATGTCTGTAAAGATGTGGCTGAAACAGACTTTTTATCTGGCCTTAGCTATTCAGTTTTTGAAAATTTTACTGAAAAGCTCTAACATACCTGCGGCTGAAGCGGAATTTTAATTCGGTCCTTATAGCGGTTCCGTTGTTGCAGGTTTACTATATAATTTAGCTATACCTTCTAAGACGAAAACTTTGTTGACACTTATATGATCCTCAGTATCCTCCCAAAAGAAGTTTGACCCAGACCCTAGTATTTTTATTTTCACATGTTTTACTGAAAATTCTAGCATACCCATTGAAGACAAATATGTTACTGGAATGGAAATACAGTGTCATCGAAAAATAATGCCTAGATTTTAAATAACTGTCACAAAAAAACTATGAAAGGTAATTTATTGGTTTTAGTCTTATAATGTGCGGCAAAAATTTTTTTTTCATACCTTAGTATGTTTCAATGTGAGCACCGTTCGGTGAGCACCAGGAGCAAATGTGTGCAATGTGAGCACCAGGAGCAGTTTGTCTTGGATAAGTTCTCCGAAAAAGCCGCTGTACACTGACTATTGACTTTGACTCCACATACCAAATCACGCACTGTGCTTTTTGTTGCCCGGTCAACATCGTAGTGTGCTTTTTGCTGCACGGTCAACATCGTAGTGTGCTTTTTGCTGCACGGTCAACATCGTAGTGTGCTTTTTGTTGCACGGTCAATATCGTACTGAGCAGCTGCAGTCTGGCGCGTCGGTTGACCTTGACGACTACACAACTAATCCGCGCATAACACAGACACGCAAACGAATTCTGGTGAACTAAAACAAAACTTGCGTTTACCAGTTATCGTGTAGTGAAAGAATTACTCATTTAACATAAAAGGTTTCGATGTTATGATTTTTTAAAATCTAGGCATTATTTTCCGATGACCCTGTATTAACTTGTTCCTTGCTCTTTCACTGGTTTTCCTTTATAACTGAGAAACTGGCGTTTTATTTAAGGGGGCGAGATCACCTTAAAACTTTTTTAAAAGTCAAAAACATTTTTGTTGTCTATTATAAAAGAATAACATGCTACCGGACTTTAAAAAAAATTACGACGATACTCCAATTAAAATCGGTTTAATGATAAAATACAAGGTGTCTATAAATTATCTGGGCAAAATGAATGATTAATTGAATGGAATTGACGGGGGGAAAATTAAATTAATTACAAGTTGTTGTAAGACAGAAAATAGTTCAAGTTTACAATTATCGCAAATGTTCGACGTGACTTCTTTTCGTGGCTCTGCAATTGTCCCATCGGTAAAACATTTCTTGCCACAGCACAGTAGTACCTCTTCATAATGGTAATGCCGAACAAGAATGATTGCAGCTCGCTAATAGTCCAAGAGCCGACAGCACAAAAACCTATGTTATCAAGCACAAGAAAAAAACCTTTATTTTATGGAAGAGTAGAAGTAGGGGAATCTAATGATCCATGTCTGCCAGAAGTGAAGTGGTAAAATTAATACCACCAGTGGTTGACTCGTAGGTTTATTATTGTGTTTTCTTGCTCCCAGTCCTCCATGTGTTCATACCTTTGTTTGTAGGACAAACACAATGATAAATCTACGAGTCAACTACTGGTGGTATTAATTTTTAGCTTATGCACCACTTCACTTCCGGCACACATGGATCATTAGATTCCCCTACTTCTACTCTTCCATAAAATGAAGATTTTTTTCTTATGCTTGATAACATAGGTTTTTGTGCTGTCGGCTATTGGACTATAACCGATAGCGTCAGTTATGACACCTAATGCCATCTATGAATAAACTTCGGCAATATTACTACTAGTCTGACTTTGAAATAGTTAATTTCATTTAATATTTCGGAAGTTTTTAACTTACAAAATTGCCCAACTAATTTGTAGACACCCTTGTATGTGAAGCGATACCTATCCAAATCAAGGTAAATTTTAACTTTAAAGCCATTTTACTCAAATAAGATATTTTTTACATTGCGCGCCTCCAATTTCCAAAACTAAGTAATATAGAAACTGAAAATTATGAATTATATTGTATCTTATACATCTTTATAACCTCTCCATATTTTTAACCCTTAAATGCCTGATTTTTCAACAATCATTGTAATAATGTTTTTCGGCTTTCATTTTTTAAATAAATCATGGGAAAAAATACTTTAAAAAAATCATATTTTGTTTTAAATATGGTTTACGGTTAAAAAACAGTTTATTACTAATCGGCAATACTGGTCTTTAATTGAAAAAATAATTTTCCGTGATAAAATTGTATAATATTAAACACACAAGAATTTTAGGAACTATAATAAGAAATAAATTTTACTTGCTCACTGCAGAACAAAATAGGGTATTTCGCAAGCTTCCAAACAAAACAAAAAGAGCAAGTAGCAACAATTGAAAAAATAAATCTATCTTTATCCTTAAACAGCAGAAGTTTTGCCATCTACATGTTGAAAATCGATTTAATAATATTTTCAGAATGTATTTTATTGGCAGCATAAGGCATTATAGCTTCAATATTATTCTAATAGTATTTTAGAGTCTCAATTGGGTATGTTGCCGAAAAACAACACCCGGCATTTAAGGGTTAGGTAAGTACCTGTGATATATTTATTTTATTATTTTTTTTTATTGAAATTTTATCATAGATTTTGCGTTTCATGAATTAATTGCCTGAAAAAAATATTTTCATCTGTTAACTCCATTATTATTTATGGTTGGAGGTTAAAGTATGATGCTGTAAGAATAAAATATGTATGTAATATTAAGTGGATATATTGATTATGTTTTTTTATAATCCTGAGCGCAACACATGTATGTCCTTGAAAATCCTAAATGAGCCTGTCTTAATTAAACTATATTCTAATTATGTATCATTATAATTATTTAAAGGAATATGTAAAAAAAGATTTGTATAATTTATTCTAAAAAAATTGTTTAATTTGAAGAAATAGTTGCAGCTCCAAAATGTTTTTTAATGTTGCGTGAAAAAAAAAAAAAAAAATATCGAACTGCTGTAGATGCTCTCCCCCTTTAAATGACAGAGGAAAAGATCGATTAGCGAATATTAATTTTTTTCCTCAAAATAAGGGATATTTTAATCATTATTTCTCACTTGTTTCTTTTACTTGCTTTTTAAACGCAGTAACGTAAAACGTAAGCAAAAGACTTAACTACTTAAGGGTGTTCTCAAATCGAAAAGGACAACTTTCTGACATAAGTTTTAATCTATTTTTGTTCGAAAATGCATAAAACTAGCCGGTGTTGTTATTCAAAAACTATGTCATTGAGCTGTTTTTTCCATTTTTTCGCAAACGCAATGCATCTTTCAGAAAATAATGTCAAAGTGGGCGTTTTGAAACGAATTTTCGCGAGAAGGGAGAAAGAGTACTCAAGAGCGGGCGAAAAACGGGTTTGTCACGTGATCGAATTCGCTTATAACTCAATAGGTAATAGATTGATAAAAAAAAATGGAAAAAACTGTTCCATCCCAAATCGCTTTCATGGCCAGGCTTTCCAATTTTATATCTTTCCGTTAAAAAAGGAATTGGTAAATATGTCAAAACGTTTTTCGCTTGTTGAGCAGAGCAGTTAAGGGTTGGGTCGGGTTGATTTTTGACGGCCAATTATCTACACGAGGGATATAGGCCCGGGGGGAGTGCCCTCCGTGGGGTCTTTCTAAGGGAACCTAATCCGTATTAACGCATGGAAGATCCACGGCTCGAAGAAAACCACGAAAACTCCGAACGATTAGGCCGACGGGCGCGATTGGGATTCAGAGCAGTTAAGAACAGCCTTAAATTAGCAAAATTGCAATTCTTTGATCCCACCTTGTAAGATCACACCATTTCAGATCATCAAAGATTTACATCATTTCTTTTCCTATCGTTTCAGACATTCCTGAACTGGAGTTGACACTTGGTACGAATATCAAGCATACGTCAATAAAAGAAGGTAGCGATGTATACTTTGATTGCAACATTAGGGCCAATCCTTGGGTGAATGATGTTGGTTGGATTTTCGAAGACAAACTTCTCCAGGGTAACCGTTCTATAGGAATAATTATTAGTAACCAGTCTTTGGTTCTCCAAAAAGTTAGAAAACAGCACCGAGGAAGTTACCAATGCGTCGCATCAAACAGTGAGGGCGAAGGTAGGAGTGAAGAAATACGGTTGGACGTGCAATGTAAGTACCATTCCATTACATTTATTATATTTTAATATTCCGTGAAATGATGTTTTACGATAGATTACTTTTATATTTCAGAGTACAGCCATGCGGGTTGTAAAATTTGTTGGTTTGACGAACTTTCGTCTGAAAGATAGTACCTCTATAAGAAAATGGTGTGGAGGTAACAAGTGGAAAATAAAATTTGATTTTATAAAAGTTACTTCGAACAAAACCGGATTGCCAATCATCTAACCGGTCAATTCTCCGCCAACCTTCAACTCGCAGTTTAAATCCCAGTTGAGAAACCTTAGGTTGGCAAATCTAACCGCCAGTTAATATTTGGAATTCATCGATAACTTCAGAACTGCGATTATTCGACCTTGGGTTACTCAACCTGAAGTTGAAAGGTAGTTAGCTGATTGGCCAAAGGAATCCCATGACCTAGTAATCACGTCTGCGAGTTCTGTCCTGGCTTGACACCAACTTTATCTGTTTCTTTTCAATAATGAAACTAAAGGCGGTATTGGAAATGCATATTTATCAAGTTTAATTTTTAAATAAAAAATTCTTATAAATAAATTTGGAATTACCATTTTGATTGGATGGTTTTGTTCGTTTACAAAACAAAATTTTGCGTTACAGTAAAATTCTAAAAAAAACAGTTAGTACTTGATTTAAAAAAAAAAAAAAAAAAAAAACATTATTTTCTTTAATATAAGTTTAATAAACATCTGATCAAACTAGTAGTATTAAGTAGAATAAAAGTAAATAATGTGATAGGTTTATTTACTTATTTGATACAATGGATATTATACATGAAGGCATTGTCATATATTTATTTCTAATGCATATATTTTTTATTTAACAAATGTAATTAATTACAGATTCAATTAAAATATCTTGGTTAAAATAGCTTGCCGGTAGCAAAAAAAATGAAAGATAAGAGGCCTTAAAAAATCATGCGTTGATAATTACACATATTTTTAGAATTCATGTTTAATACCTTTAAAAGAAGGCCGAAAACATGAATTAATGTTCTTAATATATAGCGAAATTAAAAAACAATCTTCTGAAAACAATCCCACACAGCACAAATTGGTAAATATGACATCCATATAACGTAAAGTACATCCATATACCATGTCCATAATTCATCCAAGGAATTCCATATTACATAGTATCTACGTAGATATTACCATCAGATGTCTCTCCGAATACATCCATATAGCGTTTGTTGGACATCCAGATCTGACATAAATCTATGTAAAACGGATGTCTATGTCCATATAGATCATATCCTAGACATAATATGTATGTATATATACATCATATCTATGTAATATGTACGTATATATACTACACATATCTATGTAATATGTACGTATTTAAACTACACATATCTATGTAATATGTACATATATATACATCATATCTATGTAACGTTTACATATATATATATAATATGGAACAGTATGCGTATACCCAGACTCTTCTGCATCTTATTTTTGTAAATTACAAGAAAACGTTATTCGTGAAAAGTTTATGATTTTAAAAATATTTTAAAGTATCAAAATTATTGGTAAAAAGCACAAATTATTAGCAATATTAGCTAAACTGTAATAACTGTATTTTAAGTCATACCAACTGTATCGTGTAACTGCTTTGATGACAGTTAATATAATTAACATAAGAAAATATCAGGGAAAAAATACTTTTTATTATCTTAAAACAACATAAATGCTTTATTTTTTAAAAATGTATTTTTTTTTATTATTTTACTTTCAAAAACAGAAACTTTTATTATATAAAAACATCATATCTCCCCCCCCCCTTTTTTTTTTTATCTTTTAAAATCAAACCAAATAGTGTAATTACTCTGGTAACTAACAAGGTGGGAGTGTACGTAGGGTTGTCCAACACTATTATCTTTACTTAGCGGCAGATTTTATTTATGCCCCAGACTGACATACATAAATGTTTATTTCACATTATATTTACAATTTTACTTTATTATTACATGGGCATTTAAAAATATTTTCAGCTAAATAATTCTTGTACTTACTTTTCTTATTGTGTACTCATAGTTTGTAGCGTAACATACTATTTTTGGAAAATATAAGTTAGCGAGTAATGTGATTAAAAAAACTAGTTCGTAGGGAGCGCCAATATTATTATTGAGGTTACTTTAATAAACTTACTTTATTATCTCCTCTTTTGAAAGCAATGGGAGTCCTACATACTCACAGATTTTTTTAGATCTTCTTTTTTGAAATCTTCGATGCTGAATCCATAATCCTTGCAAAAGAGCATACCGTCAAAGGACACCAGACAAATTCCAGTTGCTTGCAGAAGATCACTAATGGTAGTTACTTATTTTATAATAAAACTACACACCTGTGATTTTCTGAGAGCATTCAAATTTGAAGATCTATCCCGGCACCAGCTGATCCACCAGACGCACATCTCCACTGGTATAGTTTGTATTGATTGAGATACTGTTTCTGGACGTAACGTCAAAAATAACATTGATGCTCCGTACAAACTAGTTTATTTTTTTTTTAGATTACATTACTCGCTAAATTATGTGTTCTAAAAAATAGCATATTACACAACAAACAATGTCAAAACTAGGACCTACTATAGTTTCTCGTTACTTCTAATATAATATTTTGACCACTGAAGTTATTGAATTCATTGATTCGTCAAAAATTTTATTATACACTCAAACATAAACTCAAATCAAAGAATCTTCCATAGAAAGTATTTCATGTTTTGATAATGAATCCCATTTTCAAAAATAGTAAGAATAATAAGTAAATGCTTTTTGAAAAAAAAAAAAAAAAAAAAGGGGTAAATTTTTAATTTAATAGATAATTACATTTAAACTGAGGACCTATGCTATAAGAAAAATCTATAGTAGCTATACTTGTAAAAGAAATGCACCTAAATATCAATTTAAATAAAATTTTGTAAATATGTATTTCAAATGGAGAACCCCTATTATTCCGGTATCAATGCTTTTTCAATAAATGTAAACAATCATTCCATCCGTTAACAAGATATGCAGATTTAACTTAAAATACATTGAATAGATAAAATTAAATATATGAAAATAAACTTTTGAGATTAAGAAACCTTTTTTATGAAACAATAAATTTTTAATAACGTAATTTAACAACATAATAAAGTGATAAGTTACTTTCAATGTTAAAAAAATATTTATTATTATTAGGCAAACTGTTAATTTATCCTTGTTTTCATTGGATCTAATTTGTTAGCATTATTTTCTTTTATTCAAGACAAATTCACCATTTGAAAGTTTTTATTGATAATAAACATTCTTTTTCTTTTTTTTTCTTTTTTTTTTTTTTTTTTTTTGCCAAAACAGACTGTTGACCCCAAAAAAGTGTTTGCACTATAATTATACAATTTTATATCGTTCGCATTAGATAAAGTTTCTGGGGTATGGGAGAAGGAGTATAAGAAATTAAATATAATCCAAACTTTGTAAAGTTTTATATACAAAATTAAGATTCCCTGAAAAATCAAAACATTTTAAATGTAAAACCGATGAGTAACCATGTAAGTCAAGTATAGAGATTACTATGATCAGTCAATTATATGATAGGGATAGAGAAGATTATAAAATTTGAGGAGTTAATAAAAAATTTATATGGCTAATTTCTTTGTAGTTTTTTAAAGATAAGGTTAAAAATCGTAAATGCTACAAAAAGCACCAAAATAGAATAGCAAATAAAAACCTGAAAAAAAAAAAAGAAATCAAAGCACTTACTTACATATAATCCTGCTTGATATTTAATCCAAATCTCAAACAACACCATGCACAACCTAAAGTAAAGTAAACATTACTTCTATTATTAGATTCAGTGGTTGTTGTAAATGCTAACTGTTTGATACAACTAAAAATTTATAAAATTAAAAACCAAGTTGAACTTTGATAGTCTAAATTAAACCAGCCAAAAAATGCATAAACATCTGTATAACATAATGGCGTCGCGTCTGGCGTGTTTACAAAACAACAGAAAGCTCATGTTGCCACACGAAAAAGTGTATCGGAAGTAAGATATTTGACTCTTTTAGCGCTCTTTATAGAGGGCGCTGTGTCTACCTCCATAAAGTGTTGGTATATAAACGTCATGTTGACGTAGTTTCTTTGACAATCCAGTTTATATTTTAGAATGAACGTTAAGTCCACCTCCATATTATGTTGGTCCATAGATTGTTGGGATATGAATGTTATATGAATATAATGTGTTCAACCATCCATCTTACGGTTTTGAATGAACATCATTTTGATGTACATGTATGTATTCTAGATGTAAACCGCTCTAAATAAACGAAATATCTACGTGTGTGCTGTGTGGGAATGTCTCTTTAAAATCAAAATAATTATTTCAAAGTTGCTAAGTATGTAATTAAAAAATAATTATTATTTATCTATTATGAATAACTAACCATATATACGCAATTTAGTAGAAAATTTATGCTTTAAACAACTATGAACAGTAGGGCGAAGGGACTGAAATGGAAGAAAATTTATTTTCTATTTTTTTTATTTTGAATCATATTACTAAACTGGGGTTGAAGGAACATATTTCTATTTGGATTCATTAGATGGCGCCACCAAAAAATACTCAGTAAATCAGTAAAATTGAAAGCTTCGTTTCACAGAGCAAAAATATCCAAAAAAGAGGAGAAATTTAAGTGACGCATTCTTTTATAATACCATCTTTTATAATTAATGCTTCGTTTAATTAATAAATCACATACAGCTTTGTTTTTAAAAAAGAAGCATCAACGCACAGTTTAAAACGACAGCCTTCTTTCTACTACGTATGCGCGGTTCACTAAACTAGCATTCAGAGCTTGGTTGAGTTTGTCGAAACCAGGTTTGTATTTACCTCGAATTTCAGCAGGTTGTGTAAACAGTGAATTGGATTTCGCTTTCAACCGAGAGTTAAGCTCGAAACGCGAGTTTGAGGTTGACGGAGAATTACCGGGTAAGCAAACCTGAAATTATCATCTAGCTGATATTTGTGACTGCATAACTAGAGTTCCTCTGAAATAAAACGGTGATATACTGCGATGAAAATTTTATTGATCGACAGGGTTTTGCCAAAAATCTGATTACAAATCATTTTTACGAGTCCGTTATTGCTGACAAGCTAATGTTCCATTCGCCTAATTCAACTCCTGCACGTGGGATATAGGTCCGAGGAATGTGCCCTCCGTTGGCATCTTTCTAAGGGAACCTAGTCCGTATTTACACAAGGTTTGAAGAAAACCACGGAACATTCCGAATGATTATGTTTACGGAAACGATTGGAATCGGACCTAACACCTCCCTTCTTCCAGTTTTGGGAGTAGAATCTCTTAACCACTGGTGAGGGCGTCATCGATTTGGAATGTATATTGTCATAGTTTGGACAAAACTTCAGTCCGAGCTTTGGATATACGATGCCACTATCTTAAACAAGCTCTTTAATCCAAACGTACCCATCTAAGGAACTATATCAAAATTTTGTTTTGCAGATGAGTTTTTGATTACTTTTTTTTAATTTTAAGTTTTATAAATTATTTTTACACGCTTTTCCTTTTTAGCGATCCGGTTTCAAGCATTATAAAAAACACAAAATATTTCTCCTCCTTTTTGAAAAAACATTTATTTTGAAGCAGAAAGTCAGGATTTAACCCTTTATGCACTGATTTATGAATTCATGAAAATTTTATCTTCTAAAACATTTTTCGAGAATTTTTGAATACATTAGAAGATTTATATAAGCATTTAATAAATTTTAGAAGGATTATAGGATTTAGAAGGATTCATTAAATTTGAATTTACAGGGATTCTGTGCAATATTTATAACCCCGCTCAAATCTTTTATTTTAAATATTTTTTAAACCGCTTTTCCTTTTTAGCGATCCGATTTCAAGCATTATAAAAAACACAAAATATTTCTCCTCCGTTTTGAAAAAACATTTATTTTGAAGCAGAAAGTCAGGATTTAACCCTTTATGCGCTGATTTATGAATTCATGAAAATTTTATCTTCTAAAACATTTTTCGAGAATTTTTGAATACATTAGAAGATTTATATAAGCATTTAATAAATTTTAGAAGGATTATAGGATTTAGAAGGATTCATTAAATTTGAATTTACAGGGATTCTGTGCAATATTTATAACCCCGCTCAAATCTTTTATTTTAAATATTTTTCTGGGTATTTTGCACAATTAGGGAATGTACAAATATAATGTTCTTACAATAGAAATATAGAGATATTTTCGAATTGAAAAATCCCCCCCCCCACTCCCAACGCCAAGAAAGCTGAAAAGACGCAAAGCCAAAAGAAATCATCCTTTAAAAATAGTTTTTGCTTTGTGTAACCCATAATGCTTTTGGAACAAGAAAAGTAATGCATCTATAACTCATTCTAAATTGTATTATTACTAATCGATGTATTAAATGAATTTTATAACAAGTTATTTTAATGGTACTTATAAGTACCGTCAGTAGATAAAGAGTTAAATACTAATCGCCAAAAATATGTCATATGGGAGCGAAGTGCTCAGGGCCTTGTCATATTGATAAACTTACTAATGGCTTACTGACACAAAGCGTAAAAGATCCTGTAACATTGAGGGTCCCTTATAGTGATCGTTGTCGTGTTGCCAGTAGGCTACTTTTTTAAATTTTCAGATTTCTTGATTGGCACCATTTTTTTCAAGTGGTAGAATTCTCATTATTTTCGCCATAATTAAAATGTCGTTAAATAAGGCGAATTTTACCATTTCAAAAAAGTGCTGCCAATCAAGAAATTTCAATTTTAAAAAAGTAGCCCACTGGCAACACTGGATCGTTGTATTAATGACTTGTTGATACAAAGAGCTTAGGAGACTGTTATATTCTGCTATCTGTATGAACGATATATTTGAATATCAAGATAAACGCTGAACGCTTTTAAAAGTGTGTTTGGAAATAAAACTCTTTTATTGTACTACCGTAAAGTACCGAAAGTAAACCACACTTTAACAGACAGGAATTTCTAATGATTTTAAGGGGACTTATAATTGAAACTTTTGTGAAAAGGATAGAAAAATTGGGATGGTGTAGGAGTATATTTGGAATTTAGGAAATTTCACAGGATTTATACAATTTGCAAAATACAATCAGATCAAATTAACATTTTTTGGTTTTAAAATTCCCTTCCATAGAATCTAAATAGTTTCCATTAATAAAAATAATATATTAATGAAAAAAAAATGTATATAAAATAATTTAGATATGAAGGAAATGTGAACAAATATTATAAAACTTAAATTCAATATAAATATCTGTTAAATCTTAGTGCATAAGAAAGCATTAATGCTGTAATATAAAGAACATATGACATTCTGTTATAATGATATGTAAGCAGATTAGATGAAACTAAATTTCATAAAATATATTCAATTAGGAGGTATGGGAGCAAAAAATTTAAGGAATTTCCTGAAAAAACAGAAGGACTGAAAGCGTCAGAAAATAACTCTTGAATTGGAGGGATTATAAATGACGCTTTTTCAAAAAAGAAAAAAATCACATATATGAGAGTTGGGGCTTATATTCGGAGGGAGGGCTGACTTTAGATATTTTATGCTAATTGTTTATTTCTAGGAAGACCGCCAAGATTGGCACGGGTAACGATTGGCGATTTGCTAATTTTGTTTGTTATAATATGAATGTAAAATCCCCCTAATTACAAAAAAATATATATCATGAAATTTATTTCATTTAAATTTCTTTATGTGCTTTACAGTTGCTCCAGTGTGTAAGCAACAGCCCAATTCTGTTTTTGGCATTGGCAAGTCAGAGGTTTTAAATGTGACATGCGAAGTGGAGGCCGACCCGCAAGATATAGAGTTCCGATGGACATTGAATAATACAGTCGAAAATATAGAAATTAAAAACTTTATCAATGAAGGTAAGTTCATCATCAACATATAAATTAATATGTTAAATTTAAGAAATTCAGTAACGTAAAAAGGGTCCTTTAATTCTTTTTTTTTCTTTTTTTTTTTTCCTTTTTTTATGAAAGTTTAAAGGGTCTGATATTTTTTAATGTGTCAAAGAATCATTATTTTTAAATACATTAGATTAAAATTTGATTCTTTTGGAACATTCTAAAAGAACCTCCCTGAAAAAATTCTCTTTAGAATTGAAGTGTCATCCAAAACAGTTTGAGCTCTTTTTATGAAAGTCGAAAGGGCCTGGTATTTTTTAAAGTGTCAAAAAATCATTATTTTTAAAAAACTTACATAAACATTTGATTCTTTAAAAACATTTTAAAACAACCTCCTTGAACAAATTCTCTTTGGAACTGAAGTGTTATCCAAAACAGTTTGAGCTCTTTTTATAAAATACGAAAGGGGCTGGTACTTTTTAAAGTGTCAAAAAATGATTATTGCTAAACAGATTATATTAAAATTTGATTATTTAGGAACATTTTAAAAGTACCTCCCTGAAAAAATAAACTGCTTTCTAAAATGAACGATTCAATTGCTGTTGCTCCTTTAGTCTTTTTAGGAGCAAAATACTTCTCTTGCTAAAATGCTGAACTAATTGAATGTCACCAGGATTTTCGAACAAATTTACTTGAAAATGAATTAAAACTTTTATGTACGTATGCTATAAAAGGAAAGTTTTATTCCAGAATTAAGGTGCCGTTATGGCTTTCGAAGATAATTTCACCGTTCTTCAATGGGGTAACGGGCATATTTATGAAAAATCTTGCTACGTCTCTTGCTTAAATGCTGAACTAATTGACTGTCACCAGGATTTTCGAACAAAGTTATTTAAAAATGAATTAAAGCTCTCATGTACAGTCGTGGAAAAAAAAAGTAAACACCCCCTACTAACTCCTCAACAAATCATCATAGAAGAAAGTTACTGGTACCGAACGATTGGAAATAAAGTCTACTTTTAAATGATGTATATAAAATTTTCTTAGGGGGTCATCTATATATTAAAACGAATCCTAACTTCATTTTTTTTCAATGGCAATACCCAATTTTAACGAGATATTTCAAATCTTCGGTTCAAACTATGCCTAGACACCCAATTTCAAGTCATTTGAATGATAAGTTTTTGAATTATAAACATTCTAAATTTAGTGCTTCTAATGTTAAATTATATTTTCATATTTTTATTTATATCTCGAAAAACTATGGTACGAATTGCATAAAAATTCGTTTTTAGGCTAATTGAAGGGTGTAGAGTTCATTTATGCTGTCAGAATTGGATACTGCTATTGAAAAAAACAAAGTTATGGTTCGTTTTAATATGTAGGTGGCCCCCTAAGCAAATTTTATATACATCATTTAAAAGTAGACTTTACTTCCAATCGTTCGGTACCAGTAACTTTCTTCTACGATAATTTGTTGAGGAGTTAGTCGGGGGTGTTTACTTTTTTTTTCCCACGACTGTACATATACTATAAAAGCAAAGTTTTATTCCAAAATTAAGATGCCATTTTAACTTTGGAAGTTTAAACTATATTTCACCGTTCTTCAAGGGGTTAACGAGCAAATTTATGAAAAATCTTATAAATTAATGGGAAGATTTCATATAATGATTAAAAGCTTTCGTTTTTTTTTTTTTAAGATGTGTAAATAGTAAAATAAAAATATCTCTAAAATTTGCTTTTATTTTGATGATTTTAACAAAATACAACTTGAATGGGTTTTTTTCTATTCAACTATTCATATTATATAATGCGTGATGCTTCAGTAGTAAATGAAATATATTTTCAAAATTATTTTTAAAATTCATTGCATCATATTTTATTTACACACAGACGAAAAGGTCGGTATTTTTTAAAGTGTCAAAAAATCGTTATTTTTAAATAGCTTATATTAAAATTTGATTCTTAAAAACATTTCAAACGAACCCCAATGAAACAATTCTCTTCAGAAGTGAAGTTATGTCCCAAACGGTTTGAGCTCTTTTTATAAAAGACGAAAGGGCCTTGTATTTTTTTAAATGTCAAAAAATCACTATTTTGAAACAAGCTTCTAATAAAATTTGATTCTTTAGGAAAATTTTAAAAGTTCCCCAGTGAAAAATAAACCCCTTTCTAAAATAAACGATTCAATTACTGTTGCTTTTTTAGTTTTTTTTCAGGAGCAAAATACTTCTCTTGCAAAAATACTGAACTAATTGAATGTCACCAGGATTTTCTAACAAATTTATTTGAAAATGAATTAAAGCTTTTATGTACGTATACTATAAAAGGAAAGTTTTATTCCAAAATTAGGGTGCCATTATAACTTTGGAAGATTAATATATATTTCACTGTTCTTCAAGGGGTTAACGATCAAATTTATGAAAAATCTTTTAAGTTAATGGGAAGATGTAATTAAAAATATATAATGATTAGGAACTTTCACTTTTTTAAAGTGGTGTAAATAGTAAAATAAAAATATCTCTAAAATTTGCTTTTATTTTGATGATTTTAACAAATACAACTTGAATGATATTTTTTTTTTATCATCAACTATTCATATGATTTAATTGTGTGATGTTTCAACAGTAAATGAAATATAGTTTCAAAATTGTTTTTAAATTCATTGCATCATTTTTTATTTACACAAAGACGAAAGGGTCGGTATTTTTTAAAGTGTCAAAAAATCTTTATTTTTAAATAGCTTATATTAAAATTGGATTCTTCAGGAACTTTTTTTAAAGTATCCCCGTGAAAAAATAAACCCATTTCTAAAATAAATTAAGTAATGGCTGTTGCCATTTTAGTCTTGTCAGGAGGAAAGTGCTGAATAAGTTGACTGTCAGCAAGAATTCCGAACAAATTTATTTGAAAATGAGTTAAAGCTTTTATGTATGTACAGTCGTGGGGGGGGGAAGTAAACACCCCCTACTAACTCCTCAACAAATTATCGTTGACGAAAGTTACTTGTACCGAACGATTGGAAATAAAGTCTATTTTTAAATGATGTATATAAAATTTGCTTAGGGTGGGGGGGGGGGGGGATCTACATATTAAAATGAACCATAACTTTATTTTTTCCAATACACACACAAAACAAAGTTACACAATTCTGACAGCAATACACAATTCTGACAGCATAAATGAACTGTACATCCTTCAATTAGCCTAAAAACAAATTTTTATGCAATTCGTACTATAAGTTTCCGAGAAATTAATTATTTTAAAACGAGCGTATTTTAAGGGCTGTATCCAAATTGAAGTTCGGTACTTGATTGTTAACCGAGAGAGTCCCCTTCTTGATCAAGGGACCTTAGGCTCCACTCAAGCAATCAATGATGCCTGCCAGATTACAGGATAGCATAAGAAATTTCAAAACATCTAGTCACTTCTATCATAGACGGCCCCTTAAACCAACATTTTGCCGTTTTTTAAGCTTAATTTGAAAACTACTTGGAAGAAAAATGTGAAATTTTGGATTACCATAAATCAAGACTTAAAAATCTAAATCCATATTAAATTATAAACAGAAGTTCTCTTATACGTCCATTAAACATATTTTACAAATATATATTCTAAAAACACACTCAAAATATATATTAAACATTTAATTGCTAAAAAGGACGTCAAATGTTAATAAAATACATTAAAAGATCTTAATAATTTGACATGTTTCGATTGAATTTACTCAATCATCATCAGAAAAACAAATAAACACTAAGATGGAAAATGACAATAAACTATTACAAATGAAGTTTAAAAAAAAAAAAAAAAAAAAAAAAAAAAAACATGAAAAGGGTGGTTATAAATTATTATCTAAATTTCTTCGAATCTGCTAAAACTCAACTAAAAAAGTTTGATTTAAATTTAATTGCTAGACCCCCTCCAAAATTAAAATCAATTTTAACCACTAGAATTGACCTTGTTGATAAATTTGACCTTTCCAGTGTTTATATCATTCCTTTTCTTAATGAAGGTGGTTACAGAAATTATTATATTGGCATGACTCAGAAAAAATTCAAAGTGAGATGTAAAGAACACATTGCTGACATAAAATTTAATAGAGGTAAAACCGCATTATCTAGGCTAAATAAAATAGAAAACATAAATATTTTGTTTAATGAAAGTAGATTAATTTATAGGTCAGATTTTATTTGCAACTTTTTATTAGAGAATCTATTGAAATTTACGTCAGAAACTCAATGGTCTGCAATAATTCCTTGTCATTTCAAATCCCAAATATTTGGATTGAATTGTTAGATAATTTGAAAATAAAATAGGGCAACGTGAAACATGTTAAAATATTACGCGCGTGATTTTTATTTATTTTTAAACTTCATTTGTAATAGTTTATTGTCATTTTCCATCTTAGTGTTTATTTGTTTTTTCTGATGATGATTGAGTAAATTCAATCGGAACATGTCAAATTATTAAGATCTTTTAATGTATTTTATTAACATTTGACGTCCTTTTTAGCAATTAAATGTTTAATTTATATTTTGAGTGTGTTTTTAGAATATATATTTGTGAAAAATCTTAATTTTTTCTAATATTAATTTCATAATTCATAATTCATATCATAAAATTATAAAAATTGCAAATTCAGCGTATTTATGTTTGGGTATATTAGTATTATTGCTACACAAAAAATTAGAACATTAGGATCATAATTTCAGAAGTTATAAATAAAAATATGAAAATGTAATTTAACATTAGAAGCACTAAATTTTGAATGTTTACAATTCAAAAACTTATCATTCAAATGACTTGACATTTGGTGTCTAGACATAGTTTGAACCAAAGATTTGAAATATCTTGTTAAAATTGGGTATTGCCATTGAAAAAAATGAAGTTTGGATTCGTTTTAATATGTAGATGGCCCCCTAAGCAAATTTTATATAAATCATTTAAAAGTAGACTTTATTTCTAATCGTTCGGTACTAGTAACTTTTGTCTACGATAATTTGTTGAGGAGTTAGTAGGGGTGTTTACTTTTTTTTTTCAACGACTGTGCACTATAAAAGCAAAGCTTTATTACATAATTTAGGAGCATTATGGCTTTGGAAGATTAAAATATATTTCATCGTTCTTCAAGGAATTAACGGTCAAATTTATGAAAAATCTTATAAACAAATGGGAAGATGTAATAAAAAAATTTAATGTTTAAGAAATTTTATTTCTTGAAAAAGAAGGGTAAAAGTAAAATAAAAATATCTCTAAAATTTGTTTAAACGAGTGATGTTTCTGTAGCCAATAAGATATATTTTTAGAAATGTTTTTTTTTTTTTTAATACTACATCTCTTTTTATTTATACAAATAGGTACGAAGAGTATAGCACATTATACACCTCAAAATATGCTGGGATATGGATCACTGCTATGCTGGGCGAGCAATATTATCGGTAAAGCTAAAGAACCATGTGTTTATAAAGTAATACCTGTTGGTAAGTGCTGTTTTCCATCACTTTTAACCCCTTATATACTGAATTATGAATTCATGATAATTTAATCCTCTAAAGCATTTTTTGTGAATGTTTTAAACAACGTTAGAAGATTTACATAATCATTTAATAAATTTTAGAAGGACTGAATGATTTAGAAGGATTCATTAAATTTGAATTTATAGAGATATTATGCCATATTTATAACCTCACTCAAATCATTTATTTTAAATATTTTTCTTAGTATTTTGTTGAATTAGGAAATGTACAAGTATAATGTTCTTACTAGAAATATATAAATATTTCCCAATTAAAAATTTCCCCACTCCTCCCAACGCTTAGAAAACTGAAAAGAGGCAAAGGCAAAAGAAATCATCCTTTTAAAAATATTTTTGTTTTGTGTAACCGACAATGCTCTTGAAACAAGATAAAATAATGTATCTATAACTCATTCTAAACTGTATTACAACTAATCGATGTATTAAATGAATTTTATAACAAGTTGTTTTAATTGTACTTATAAGTACAGTAGTAGAGTAGATAAGTACAGTAGATAAAGGGTTAATATTCGATATCACCCCTTTGCAACGAGCGTCAAGTCTACTCCCTTTAAGGGAGTGGTTCCCAATGTGGGGCATACGCTCCAACGGGAAGCAATTTGACTTTTTAAGGGGTAATTTAAGATTTTAGCTCACCCATTCTCTGTGAGGTTTTCTTTTTCTGGGAAAAGTAATGTCTTAGACAAAAACTAAAAGTTATACATGCAAAATATAAAAATAACTTTAAAAAATGTTTCATTCGTTGAATTTTGTAAAATTTCCCACACAAGAGTTTAAAATTGAATCACAACCTGAAAACTTATATGAATTTATAAATATTATTCATTATATTTAGGGATGAGAATGCTCATTCCCAAATGTCTACTTGCTACCACTAAATTTTAATGGTATTTCTCGCCTTATTTAATGACAGAATTTCTGAGATATAATAAAGCAACGGATACTATAAATACTATTAAAATTTAGTGAAGAAAATCAACCATTTGGGACGGAATAATTAAAATAACTTTTAAAAAAATTACTTTTCCATAGAAAAAAACTTTTAATGATGGTTACATTTCAAAATAACATAATTTTTTTTTTTAAATCTAAAATTAATTAGAATTTGTAAAATCCTCGAGAGTTTATCAATCTGAGAGCATTAATGTCAGCCACAATTTGATTCTTTTCTGCCAAATATTGTGATCATCAGGTTCAAACGTGAGAATTCTTTATGCTTTAAATAGCTCTTAGCACTTTATTTGATAATTTTCATTTACGCCTTAAATAGTAAAACCACGAATCTTTAAATCATCATATTTTAGAATCACTTAGCAACACATAGCAACTTCTCAGTTTCTGCTACTGAACAGAATAAACCATTGTCTTCATTATCAATAATATCACTTGCAACTTCTCCTATATCATTATTTACTTAGTGAAACCCAAATTCTTTGCACGAATGATGTTAGTGTATGGTTTGTATTAGATAGTTTCATTTTTCATGCTTTTAACAAATTGTATTTGTTAAATGCCCTTCGCTGTTGGTATGTTCTCGCAAAGTAATGAAACATTATTGTTTTATTTCTTCATCTGATACATGGAGTATGCTTGCTTTTGTTTTTTCATGAACAATTTTGACGAAATAAGCAGTATTAACTTAAAATTGCTTTTTTATACGCACTTCATTTCACATATATCGTCACACAACGGCACAAAATAAATCTACAGCATGTATACCAGGAGTATTTGAAAAAAACATATGCCCAATTAAGTTAATTTTGAAAGAAGTCTGATTCATTGCAGGCATATTTGCATAGTTATATTTTTGTTTAAATTGGAAAGCACAACCATCATATAAAAAAGCAAAACAGATACACTTTAGTAAAATGCATTCCCTTAAAGATGCTATGGTGAAATTTTACATATGAGAGCATTTACAGAAAATTGATTATGAGTTACATTGTCTGAAATAATAGCATAAGATTTTACTGTTTTAGGATAATACTATATAATGGCTGTAAATACAGTCGCTTATGCATTTGACCGGTATGCAGTATTTCGTACCAAAATTTCATCTTGGCATAAAAATGTACAGATTTCAGAAAATCCAGTGGCATAACGATTCTTTGAGAAATGGTTTTTCTTTTGGCATTATCAAAATAATCCTGTTTACACGTTTGAAGGAACGTGTGCCACAAAAATGGATTTAGTTGCTGTCAAAAATTTTGCAAACAGTCATAAATGGTTTCTTCAACTCTTACTTTCTCAAAACGTTTATCAACGTTTCGAGAATGTAACAGTTTTGACAAAATGTTGATAAATGTTTTTTTAATAGCGAAAAGTTTATAATCGTTTTGCTATTTACAAGAACTTATAAGAAGTTCTGTATTGTGGACTTCCTTTTCAAATGATTCTTCGATGTTATCTTCGCAAATTAGACATTCTGAATTCATATACATTCTAACTATGATGTATCTTAGCAGACAAAGTCATTACATTTTTCACAGGAATGTTTTATGCAGAAAACACACTAGTCGCTGCATTATGTATTGCTTGAATGTTTTCGTGACA
This sequence comes from Maratus speciosus, assembly GCA_963932465.1. Taxonomy (NCBI): domain Eukaryota; kingdom Metazoa; phylum Arthropoda; class Arachnida; order Araneae; family Salticidae; genus Maratus; species Maratus speciosus. The sequence continues at coordinate 348,652,883 of OZ010799.1, read as the reverse complement.
ACCACAAATGCAGATATTTTGATGTACAATTTTCTATTGTTTTATGAATCTAGACTTTAAAGGTGCAAAGGAATTTCCAATTTTTCAAGTTACTAAAGCTTCTTTAAACAAAATTTGCAATTTGCAATAGAAATCTACTACAAAGTTTATTATTTGGAAAAAGTAGTCTTAAATTTTTTGGTAATATTTCTCCCGCGACAAAAATTCAAACCTCTTGATAATATTTATATTGCATTTTTTTTAGTGCGTTGCGGCCCGCAGAAAGTCAGAAACTCATGTTTGCGGCCCGCGAGAAAAAAAAAGGTTAAGTACGTCTGCATGTGAGAGACATTTCCGAAATTTCTTATATGGAAAGCTTATTGTTAAAAATGATTGTTTTATGACATTATTATTATCTTTAGATTTATTTATTTATTTTGTTGTTCTTCCTTTCGAAAGCAGAGGGGTGTGTGTATGGGGTGGGGGGGGGGGAAGCTGCTGTTTTGAAATGTTTTCATTTATTTCTGTTCAAGGAATGTTACGTAACCACGTTACAAGAAATAAGTGCATTTTGTTGTTTGTTTATTTCAAATTCGGAAAAGCTTATCTCATTTTCAGAAACCATTCAACGAAATTCATTCATGCCATATATATTAAAAATACTTCTTCTTTTCATCTGAAAAAGGAACCATATAAAAATTATTTCTGTTTAAATTGCTCGTAATTCCCAGAAAAAAAATAATGAGTTTATATCTGTGTGTGGGGAATAACCAGTGTGTGAAACTTACGTAATTTTGCGAGAAACAATTTCTTTTTCCTTAATCTCTTTTATTTTCTTTTTTCTTTTAAATTTTAGGAATTAATTTTTATTTATTATTTTCATACTTTTTCGAAAATCGCCTATCGCATCAACTTTTTCTTAATTATTCGGAGTTCTGACATCTGGATATACTCTCTCAAAAGTAATGACTACTATTACTTATCATTATTATTATTGTTATTCTTATTATTATTATTAGCATTAACGATGACAAATTAATATTTTCGGATTAATTATCATAAAAGTTAAAAATAAGAGAAAATTATATGAATTAGGAGGAATGTATAGATTTGTCTGTAGATTTATATTTAAATCTTTCAACAAATATTTTTAAAGAGAAAAAAATAATAAGATGATAAATTTAACCCTTTTAATATTTCTATTCTATTTATGTGGTTACTGATTATAAAATGTCAATGCTAGTATATAAAAAAAAAGTCTAAAATAAGATTTAAAAACTAGGAAAAAAATCATGCGGCAAGCATGAATTATGAAACACTGTGGAATTCGTCCAGAGTACTGTAACGGAACTTCCCCGTTTGTGAAGGAGAAAGGAAATACATATCTAAGTATACAATTTAGAAAAAGCATAAAACATTTGAAAATCAGATTTAAGCAATTACAGTCTGTAGCCAGAAAAATGTTCGAATTCTATTGATTTTGTGCATCCGTGTGCATGATTTATAGATCCGTATATATATATTACATAGTATGCTAAAATTTAATTACAAAACGCATAACGTAGTTGATATTCATATTCAGCTTTTTCTACCGATAAACGAAAATGCACTCGAATAATTTCGTACAGCCCTGTAACAAGTTTTTATTTTTATTTTATACAACTGAAGAATTTCTATTTCGGAAATACTGTCTTGTTTCTCTAAAGCATATATTAACTCTCCAGTCAAATTTATGCATTTTTCTAGTGACACCTTTTCTTCTGACAGTTGTTTATCTTCGTCTTATGAGCTGCTAATAGTATTATCAGCGGTTCTATTTAGCATAGCGTCAGCGATCCCACTGTCCGTTTAATTGTTCGTTGTTGATTCATTTTCGTCAACGCTCAATTAATCATGTATATCACTTTTTTCTGCACTTAATGCGTTTTCAGATTTTGCAAGTTCGATCAGCTCTTAAATTGCGGCCTTTTCACGGGAAATGTGGAATCCTGAAAATTCTTCCTCATCATTGTTGTTGCCGTTGCCGAAAATTCGTTCCGGCCATATATTGTACCAGGCATTCACCAAAGTTGTCCTTAATGTTGCTCCCGTTGCTAAGTAAAAGTGCAGCTGCCAGAAAATTTGTTCGGAAAATAATCGTCAAATATTCTTTTTTTGTATTTGTACTTTCGATCTTGAAGTTTTTAAGTCATAAATAATTGCTATTTTTCTTCTCTCATAACTTGAAAGTGTAAAAGAAAAAGGAAGAGAAAAGATGGTTTTGTTCCGGATTTTTGAAGTCACACTGTATTAGAGGGTGTGTGGAGGCATTGTTATTTTACGGATGCTTCGGTGGGGCGTGGCCAATAAAAGATTAGGAACCACTGTTTTAAGGGAAAGTTCTTCTACTTTTGCTTAAAATTCACGGGTCTTTTTTTTTTTCGGTTCTAAAGAAAAGAAATATCACATTCGGAGTTTTTGCATAATATTTATTGACATTTGACTTATTTATTTAAGTTTTTAATCCGCTTTGAAAAAAGTAGGAGTTATCAATTCGACGCATATGTATTCTTTTTACCCGACTCCCAAGAACGGTTATGTGTTTCACGCATATCTGTGTATGTGGATTTCTTTATACCCTCGAAACATCCCAACGGCTGGATGGATTTCAATGAATGACGTCTTTATCGATTCGTCTTAACTGTCCGATGGTTATAGGCTAGGGTTTTTTTTATAAATTCTAAATGATGGCCGTAAAATTCAAAATGGCGGTAGAGACGAAAAAAGAATTTACGCACCCTATTGAGTGGCATATCATTGGATAGGTCTTTCAAAATGAAGACGATGTTTCATTGACTATTTTATAGTCAGAAGCTACGTTTAAATATTACACAACCTGGAAGTTGTGTAGGTAGGATCTCTAGCTTTACTGCAACTCTAACTTTCATAGACATCTATAGGCCTCATCAAAACAGTGTTTATAGATAGGAACTAACCATTAAACACAACTTAAAAGTCATCAATACAAGTAAATAAAAAAATAGGTAAGTAATATAAAAAATAGTTTCACATTGATGAGAAATAATTAAGTTCGCTTTTTACGCAGTCGGGTTTTTCAATTTTTTTTAAATTTAATTTACTATTATTTATTTAAGTTTTTAGTCCGCTTCGAAAAAAGTAGGAGTTATCAATTCGACGCATATGTATTCTTTTTTATGTATGTTCATCGATCACTCTTAAACTATGCGACCGATTCATAGCTGAACAGAACTTTTTTTTAGCTGAAACAGAATACTTTTGAAAGGGTCCCACTTACATTTTATCAAAATTGGTTCAATATTTTTTTTTTTTAAATTCAATAAAATCAATGTTTTTCTTCATTCTGATGTACATTAGCTACTTGGGAATCCATCCATTAGCTGGATGCGAAGTTCCTATCGCTGCATGTGCAGCCGATGTACAACGGAACTATGAAAACTTGTCTTTTTTTATGTATGTTAACCTATTACTCCGAAACCACGTAACTGATTCATGTGATTTTTTTCTATTATTATTGTAACAGGATACTCTCGAATTCGTCGCATTTAAATTTCATCAAAATTGGTTCAGTACTTTTTTAGAAATTCAAAAATAAATAAATAAATAAAAATCTTTAAAATACTTTATTTTCAACGGCTTTCATAAAGTGATATGACACTATCTGTTTGACGAGAAAGTCACTTATAACCGGCAACTTTCTCCTCCGTTACACAGTTTTGCTTCTAGGATCGTTGTAGGGAAAACCATCATGTAATTGAAGTCCCACTTTCCAACGAAGTTGAAAAGTGTTTATGCATTCGGTGTGTCTGGCCGTCTGTCCACGATCTATCTTCCGTGAATAGACTCGGATTTTGATGAAATTGATAAATGTTATTTAGGGTCACCAAAGCATGTTCGGTATTGTATATGAAGTATATAGGATTAATCGTTCATTTACAGGAGCACTCAAAATTATTCCATTACTTTATGGCAGGCATGTCAAACTCTTCTATCGCCGCGGGCCAAAATAAGCATTGCATACAAAGACGCGGGCTACATCAAACAAAGTAGATAATATTATTAGAATTGCACACAGCAATATTTGTACGTACGAAACATAGCCATATTAAACAAATATTCAAGTAAAGTTCCAAAGTTATTATTATAATTCATAGTTTATTTTATCTTATTTTTCGAAAAAATACTTGACATTACTTTTTATCAACCAAATCTACAAAGTTTAATCGGATTTTCTAAATTGCATTACCTTAAAAAAATTATTTTACACAAGCTATGTTAATCTAGCAAAGATATATCTTTTAATCTTCAGGGTTTTTTCGCGTAAAAACTTAAAAATAATAATAAAAAAAACATATGTTGAAAAAATAATTTGTTTAATAAATTGTGTCTTGCATTTATGCGCTACGTATTTAATTTCATTTATGAAAGACATTTTCTCTTTCAAATTATGTTGCTTTTACCAGAAAAATTTTTCTATCGAACATAGTTAATATATGCTTAATTTCTCACTTTGCCTCATTGCCAACTTTTTCACTCAGTTGGAAAATTGCAACTCGTAACTGAATTATACAAGGATAAACTGCCAAAGGATTGGCGTGCCACAAAGAAGTTGCCAGCGGGCCAGTTGTGGCCCGCGGGCCGCGTATTTGACATGCCTGCTTTATGGTATATGGGGAACAATCGTTTGCAGAGTATTTTAATAACATTATGCTATTTCAAATGTATTGAAACTGATATAAATCACTGAATTTCTCTACGATCCCTTTAGAACAGGTTATTCATAGCATTTGTATTCATTTACAGAGAAATCGGTTACAGTACAGTACTGTCTTTGAATAATAACTGCTGGAATGTACGGTTTAAAATTCGGTATGCGCTTTTAAATATAATTATTTTTTTGCATCTTACTCGTTATATATAAATTCCATAGCTCAAATACAGGGCTGCACAAAAGTATTCATGTACCGTTTTCCTTATTAGAGGAAATTGCTGAATGTAAATTTTCAACTGAAGTACATGTATCTCTTAAGTCAGCTAAATTTTGACATGCATATAGTTAATAGATTCAAATCTATATATCATATGCAAGGCTGCTGCAAAAGTTCGCATAATTTCCGATTCAGGATGGGAACAGATGAAATCGAGTTTTGAAATGCATTATGCGTTTCCATATGGCTAGACGTAATAATTTAATTTTTTAAACGATGCAGTTTTGTTTCATTATTCTGAATGTGTTGGAAAGTGTTTCATAATCTATGCTTGACACATGATTTTTTTCTTACTTTTTTTGGGGGGGGGGGGGTTAAAACGCTTAAAATTATTGTGGTTACTAAAAAAAAAAAAAAGATTAATATGCCTTGTGCAGAGGGGAATATCCGCAGATGCACGCCAAAAGCACCCGTTCGGACGATCGTTTTATCTGTTCACAAGCATTTGAAAACATTGAGCCAACATATTATGAAATCTATTTATATAAAATCCAAGTCTCTGTGTGTCCCGCACAATTCCACTTGAATCGCCTCATTGATCGCTGCCATCATTCCGATGCGGTATATACAGCAATTGTTCGACTTAAGGAAATAAGCTATTTTTTAGAAAACATTTTTTTTAAACACAATAAAAACACAAGTTCATAAAAACACAATTTTAGAAAACGCCGGAAAGATTTTTTCCCATAGAACTATTTTTCAGAAGACATTTTTTTTAAACACCATAAAAACACAAGTTCATAAAAACTCAATTTTAAAAAACATCGGAAAGGATTTTTTTCCCATAGAACTATTTTTTAGAAAACATTTTTTTTTTAAACACAATAAAAACGCATCTTCCTGAAAACTCAGTTTTAGGAAACATCGGAAACGATTTTTTCCCATATAACTATTTTTTAGAAAACTTCTTTAAAACAAAATAAAAACGCAAGTTCATAAAAACACAATTTTAGAAAACATTGGAAACGATTTTTTTCCTCATAGAACAATGTAACAGAATGATTTTGTATGTCCATGTAAACGAATTTTAGAGGATACATACTCTATTTTCAACTCCAAACATTCTATAAAAGCATCATCAACATATAAAAATAACGTAGCTTCCCTAATATATTTACAGGATTCAGAATACGGATAGATGGCCACAAGAAAAGACAAACAGACCTACAAAAACCTACAAACCTACAGAATAAAAATCATGCTATGCGTTAAAAAATTAAGCGTAGATATACACAGAGTAAACATGTAAAAATTAAATTTAAAAAATCAAAAAACCCGACTGCGTAAAAAGCGAAATAATTATTTGTTATCAATGTGAAATTATTTTTTATATTACTTACCTATTTTTTTTATTTACTTGTATATTGATTACTTTTAAGTTGTATTTAATTGTTAGTTCCTATCTATAAATACTGTTTTGATGAGGCCTATGCTAGAAATCCTACCTACACAACTTCCAGGTTGTGTAATATTTAAACGGAGCTTCTGACTATAAAATAGTCAATGAAACATCGTCTTCATTTTGAAAGACCTATCCAATGATATCCCACTCAATAGGGTGCGTAAAAAATATTTCGTCACTACCACCATTTTGTATTTTACGGCCTCCATTTTGAATTTTTAAAAACAAAACCTAGCCTATAACCATCGGACGGTTAAGACAAATCGATAGAGACCTCATTCATTAAAATCCATCTAGCCGTTGGGATGTGTCGAGGGTATAAAGAAATCCACATACCCAGATATGAGTGAAACACATAACCCTTCTTGGCAGTCGGGTAAAAAGTTACAAATGAAACAAAAGATGCACAAGATATTCCTTCTTTGGAAGTTCGTTAAACATAGGCATGTGAGACAGAAACCTTTAAATTTTTTATGGCAATCAAAAATTAGGTTATTAACATTATGCTGGTTAAATATTTTCTATATAATTTTGCTGTTTTTTCATTTCAAATGCTAAATCATTATCAATCATTATTATTTTTACAATGTTTTATTTAAATTGCTTTGTCTGTCCGTTCGACCTGGATCTTGCAATCCGCTTTTATTACACTCCCTGTGCTAAAATAGATCTATTCCTAATGCCGTATAACGGTGACAATAGAAAATTCCGTAAAGGATATACAGTGAAACCTCCCTGTGCGACCACCCCCATTAAGCAATCACCTCCCTGAACGACCATTTTTTCATGGAACGAAATTTATTCGCATAGGCTCGATACTAATTTTACCTCTATTCAGAGACCACCCCAGTTGAACTCCCTCCATCACAGACCCATTTCTTTGAAGAAAATGAAACAAATTCCGTTTTTACCTGGTCGCTTGAAGAAGGTTTTATTAAAGTAATAATTCCGGAGAGAGCATTATTCAAAAAACTTCTAAACTAAGTTTAGAATTTTTATTTATTCCGGTACCTTTTAAGTTTTTAAATCCCTTTGTGCCTTTTTAAGCAACGAATTTAACTCTGATGACAAAGTAACGATGGCGGTCAATAAATTTCCCTGCCCTATTCAGTCAGGAAACTCTCAAACAAATAGATAAATTAATGAAATCGTCATAATTTGTTCCCGTTCAAAAAAATAATTGCATTTATTTACTGAACTTCGAAAGGACTTGGAAATAAAAGTTATAGAATATAAAACCGTAAAATCAAAGCAAACGTCAGTGTATTAATTTTTTAAACTTTGTACTAATTAACTATTGCAAATAACTTTTGTTTTGATACTTAAATTTTCATATTTTTTCCTAATGTGAAAAATAAATTTTAGTAACATTAATTGTCACATTTTTTTCAACGATTAAAATCTAGATTTAAACTTGACCTCCATTAAGAGACCACCTATGGGAGCGACGAAATTTATTGGAGCGGAACATGATCGCTTTAGGGAAGTTTTACTATATTAAATTTATCACCGCTTCCCCTCAGCGGTCAAAAACATTTGTCCAATAAGAGTACGTAAAAATAATCCCCATGTGATCACATGAATGCCATTGAATGCTTGAGAAATAAGCTGATGTTCTTCGATTGAACCGTGGCATAGTTAGTAAATGTGCCATCCTCCAGTTCCGAGCAGATGTGAATGAATGTGGGTTCGATTCTAAGGAGGACGTTGGCCGATATATATATATATATATATATATTTTTTTTTTTTCGGGGAAATTGGATTTCAAATTGGATATCCATTTTATTTATTTATTTATTAAAAAACAGATAAAAAAAATCCCTCGCAATTTGATTTATTTCCTTTTAAAAGGGCATTTATTGCAGTCAATTTTTCTTCAACATTTTTAGCCCCCGGTATGCTATTTTTTTCTCCCGGCAAATAAAGTGTTATCTCCAAAAAGTAACATTCCGTTGTATAAGCCTGCCGTAAAACAAAGCAGATATATCATTGTACTGAATAATCTCAACTGCGATTTTTTAAAATTCTGAGCATTGCAAATTTTCAATTTTTATACCGTCGTATTAGAAAAAAAGGTACTTTTAAATTCAGTTTGTTTGAAAATTGCATTGCCATTTATTTTTGAGATATTAATTTTTTTGTAGTTTTTAGGGTCATTTGTTTAATTTTGGAAACTCAAGTTCTCCTTTTCTGTAAAAAGTAAAGCAAAAATAGTTGGAAAATAGCAATTATATCTTTTTGTTGTCATTTTTTCATAAAAACTGAAAAAAATGTACTTAAAATATGTGCTATTTTGAAAAAATATAAATGAATTATTTCTGATAAAACATGGAGCTATTATAAACTAAATTTAGGTATCTCTATTAAAATTACAAACAAATGAAGGCATATGAATCATTAAATAACCGATTTTTTATGTCGAGTTTCTTGAATGACAAAATCTCTTTTCTTGGATTTGTGTATTATTCAGCGATAGTGACATCCTATGCGTACTTTACTGTAGATATTGTTTAATACTGAATCACAAATTACGAATTCTTCAGCGGGTGCGGATGACGTCATTTTATATAAAATAAAGGTGTTTTAAGTCTTAAAACTGAAATATGTTTTGTACTATCTGTATATGGGGCATTCTCACAATCTTTTGACTTTCGGCAATAAAAATCTGGTGAAATTAAACTTTCTAAAAGAACATTTTAATCAGATAGACGAATGCCTTAATGTTTCAAAATAAAGAAAAAATGGTTAGCAGCGAAAAATTTTTTATTTAACTGAGGTTTAAGTTAAACTTTCGAGTTTAATTTTCCTTACCATTTTACCAATATCACTTTCTATTTTCTTCTAAATTTTTACTTATAATGAATTTGCATAGTACCCACAGTACATTCAGATAAGAAATAATAACAATGTAGTATTTTTAGTACAAAATTTTGGTATAACATTGTCTTAAAGGGGTGTTAAAGAAGGGACGGTAAGGTAAAAAAAGAGCAAGGTACAAGGGAAAAGTCACAAATTGGGAAAAAAAGGGACGATAAGGATGGAACGGTAAGGAAAATTACCACCTATTTTAGGCAAATCATGTTAAGACTAAGTGGTAGTCACAATGTTCATTGATTTTTAGAAACAGTTATTTACATTGGATTAAATTTAAAAAAATAATTTACCTCGAAAAGTGTAGGAATAAACCTTCGGGACGGTAACACTACCCATAAATCCACGATGCTTGAAAATGATATTTAAATGCTCATTTAAATTCTGCAGTAAATTTCCTGTCAAAGAATTTTAGACCTTATTTCTCTAGCATACTTCTGCATGAGAAAAAACTTGAAAAAAAATTCTGTGGCTGCATCTGAAGGGATTTTCTGTATAATTTTAGAAGAGGTATGGTAAAAAATCTAATACCTAGGGACAGAGTTTAAAAAATAATAACAATCCTGAAAATGTGTGCAGGCTAATTTTTAGCTACATATTTATATAAAATAATAGTTCCAGTTTCGGAAAAAAATACATCAAATTATTTTTATTGAAACAATTTTATACAGACAGCTCCAAACTTAAAAATCAGCATCAAGGACACGGCACAGTATAGATTTCCTGGTATTTGGACCCCCAACATCGTCACAAACTTATTTATCTCGTTAATATTGTTATGCAATCATGCAATGGAATGTTCCCCAGCATATGAAATTTAAAAAAAAACACAAGAATATGTACTAAAATAAAAATTATTATTCTGTGACATAAAAGTCAAAAGATTGTGTGAATGCCCAATATCAAAAGATTCTGAGAATATAGATTTTTTTTTTTCACGTGGGGAGACACTAAATTCTGAAAAAGCAGAATTCCTGTTTTTTAGTCTTTTTAAGTTTATGCGACCCCATGCTCCGACATTTCGGCCTGACGGATGCCAGCTTTTTCACTTTTTAGTACATTATACTAAAAACTCGTATTTGTAACATATTTTTACTTAAAATTTATATTATTTTCTAGGTCCACCAGAAACCATACGAAACTGCGTTGTCACCAATCACACGGTGGATTCGCTGTTTATTCAGTGTGAACCCGGTTATGACGGCGGTCTGACTCAAACATTTTATCTGGAGGTCTACAGTGCCGACAACGAACTTCTAAGAGGCAATCTAACCGCACAAGATATTCCAATGTTCCTGGTCCAAGACTTAATGACTGGAACTTCCTACATATTTATTTTATATGCGTCCAATGCAAAAGGAAAGAGCAACTCCGTTGCACTCGTAGCTAGCACACTCATGCCTGCTGAAAGACAAATAGGTCAGTAAAAATAAATTATTTTGTTAAGGAAGGATCAATTAGTGCATAGATTAACATACAAAATCGGACACTCCCATAGAGAGTAACGGTAATGCAATTGCGATCGTAGCGCATTTAATGGCAATGGGGAAGAAACTCCCCATCCTTGTAATAGTTTTTACTATTGAGTATACCTTATTGCGATCTTTCTTTTTTTTTTAATGTTGCATGTTTACGTTTTCAGTTGAATCTTACACTGATACATGAACATTAGGGTGGAACGAAAGTATACGGCAAAATATTTTTTTCAGCAAATAATTTTCTAATAGCAATTAAAAGTTGTCTTTGTGTATTAACAATAAAACTACGAAGTTTTTTCGTTCAAAATTTATATCTTGAGGTGCCGCAAGAGCCTTAAAAATAAGGAATCTAGTGCAAAAAGTCCAAATTTAACACAAAATTATAATTTATTTCACTGTTTTATTTTCACATTTTTAAAATCAAATATTGATTTTAACAGCAATCTATAGATGTTTCTTTACTATAACAACAATAATATTAAGTTTAATTGATGTCAATTTACGCATTAATTTTCTGAAAAAGTGAAATAAATGAGCTTTTTTTAAAAAAAATCAAGATGTAATATCAGTTTGAATTTAACTGTTGTAATTACTTTTTTGCTTACAAATAGTTGTTCAAACACAGTTTTTTAAATAACACAGTAGCGCTCAAAAGTATTTTGACAGAGATAATAATTCACTTAATTGAAAAAAATAATAAAATACAAAAAACAATATTTAACCACATTCAATGTTTTAATTTCAATAAATTAACAATAAATATTAATAATATTCATAAAATTATATATATACATATACTATATATATATATTTATATTGAATTTTGTCATGCTGTAACTCTCAAATTTTTGAACCGATTTGGATGAAAATCTTCATATGCATAGTACATACTAATGTCTCGACCAAGTTCGTTGGCCAGTTTCATCCGCCATCTTGTTTTAAAATGGCGGCTATTGGAAATTTGAAATTTTAGAAAATTCAGTGGCAAGACCTTAACCACTGGAAGTTCGTTACAATTTTCAAGTTGTTTGCGAAAACCCCGCCAAATTCCTTAGGGCCCTTTGTTTTCTCATCTAATTCACGAAACAGGTGGCGCAAAGACAATTCCTTTAAGTGTAACAAACAAATCAGCCACTGCAGTGGCATTTTTTAGATCTGTTTCTGTTAAAGCAATCACACCGTTATTAACTACAGTGTTTGTGGCTGTCCCATCACACCCAATAGCAGTCACAGTTGATATGTTCAAATGATTGTTACCATTAAAGTAGGCTGTCATGCTATATTTTATAGCTTCACCTGTTCCAAAAGCAGGGGTTACATGTCCTAGAAAGGACGAATTCGGCTCTTTTACTAAAGGAATATGTTTTTCGATGACCGTCTTTTTCTAAAATTCGTTTACTTTTTATATTGCACAATTGTTTTATATTTTCTTCCATCGAAAAACAAACTATATTATCTCCAACTTGGTTAAGGCTTCTTACTATCTCTTTTGTTCGATTGTTGGCTCTCTCTCTTCGAATTTTCATCCTATCAATTACCTTACTGTTGTTCTCCTCTGTAATCATTCCAACATCTTTAAGAGCAGCACTTGCGATAGTCGCAGCAACACTGTCTGAGACCCCAGTTCGGTCATAAGCACTTGCTACTGCTGGAGGTGCTACTCGCATTTGCTCGCTTGTAGTTGAATCCAAAAAAGAAGTAGAGAAATTTTTGGTATTGTATATTAAGGTTCCTTTATATGTTTGCTCAGGATCTGATTGAATGGCATCATTTTCAGTTTTCCTAGTAACCTTAACTGCTAATTTCTGATTGTACACTGTAAAAAAAATCTGTAGTTCTACAGATGTAAAGTTACATGCTTACTAAACTTTCACCTGTAACTGTACGTAAAAAGCTGCAAATCTACAAAACTAGTTTTTGTAAAGCTACAAAAATCTGTAACTTTACAAATGAATCTGCTAAAATTTCAGTAAACTTACTAAACTTTTATTTGTAACCCTTGCTGCAGTTACATGAAAAGTTCTCGGAATCCCAGTTTCCAAAAAAATTCTTAGTAACCTTACAGATTTTTTGATTTTCGGCGCAAAAGTGTGTCTGTTACATGACATTTTGTTGTTGCCGTTACATGAAAAGTTCTAGGAATCCCAGTTTCCTAGAAAAACTTTAGTAACTTCACAGATTTTTTTTTACAGTGTAGTTATACTTTAATTGTTGCTGTATTACCTGTTGCTTCCTGTCTTCTCTTTGTGTTAAAATCTTGGAAATAACTTTATAGACTCCACTTATACACATTTTTTTCACTGTTCTTTGGTCAAGTAAAAAACCTTTCTCAAGTTTAGGTGCTTTTTTTCTTTTTTCACACTTACAGACAGAAAATTCTTTGCATTTACAGGTTGCTACATAAAAAAGTCGTTTGCTTTCATTTAAAATTTTTACTGCAATAAAATCATATTTTTCTGCACCTTTTCTACCTTTTGACTTTAAAATACTTCTGTATTTATCGTGATAGGTTTTTCCCATTTCTAACATGCGAGTGCGAGATACTACAAGAATAGATGCTGACGACCAAATAGATTCAACTTTCTTAATAAGTATATCAAGTATTTCACTCACCGTTCGTTCTATTGATGTCTTGTCTGGTTTCAGCTCATGTCGAGTATAAAGATAATATTTCATACTCTCATAATAAGTTGAAAATCTTATATCACTTAATTGTTTATGGTACTTAAAAATTGGGCATTCTAACTTTTGTCTGGTCTGAACTAGTCTTGATACTGCCATCACTCTAAAGATAAAGTATTAACTAATAAATTATTATACAAATATTCAAACTGACATATTCATAAACAAAACAAAATCCAGTAAAGAACAGCATAAAAACATTTGTTACTCAAACGATTCGTTTGCCTGCACTGACTGACGACAGAAACATGCGGCCAGACCATTGCTACAGTTACATGCTTGTCTTCCTCCTCCGCCACCCTACACCAGGCAATAATATTCTGCCTGAATCAAGATCACTTCAAAACAAGTACTGTTCTCCATTTGACTATTAATTTTCAGAACTAAAAAATGTTTTGCCGCGTTGTAAAGTTAAAAGTAAGGTTAATCGAAATGTTATTACGAAATACTGTACAGTTACATGCTTGTCTTCCTCCTCCGCCACCCTACACCAGGTAATAATATTCCGCCTGAATCAAGGTCACTTCAAAACAAGTACTGTTCTCCATTTGACTATTAATTTTCAGAACTAAAAAATGTTTTGCCGCGTTGTAAAGTTAAAAGTAAGGTTAATCGAAATGTTATTACGAAATACTGTTAAAATCTAAAAAAAATGGAAATTAAAAGATGCAAGATTTAGTAGCATAAATATTAAAGGTATGCAGTATAAAACTGTAAATATCTACTGTAAAGTAGTTTATGTGTATTATTTAAAAATTGAAAACAGGCATTTGGTATTTAAAATATTTTTTTTAACTAAACCAAATTTATCAAAGTTCGTAAAATCTACTTAAAAATACATATATTCAAGTCTTTTGCGGCACCTCTAAATATATTAGGTTTGTTAAAATATTTTAACACTGTCTTAACAAAGGCATTAGACAACTTTTTATCTCTATTACATATCGAAATTAAAATTTTTTTTTTTCGTTCCACCCTAATGAACATAGAATAGATATTCTATATTGTATATCTAATATCTATTCTATGTTCATGCACGGATGTATGCTTTAAAAAAAATGATGAGTGGACGATTTAAGTGCAACGAAATGCAAGGTAAAAATTTCGTCTTGAATGCTATATATCAAAAACAATGGTGTAATATAAAAATATACGAAATATTGCACGCTACATGTCCCAGAAAATTTCATAATTATTCCCATTTGGTAGGAAAATTTTCATAGCCCTATGTTTTATTAATTTATGAATTTTAACGTATTAAACAATCGTTACAATAATCTTTTAAAATTTACGCATTTTCACTTTCTTACAGATTAAAATAAAAAACATTGCTTTTAATGTAAATAACGTACAACCAATTCAATAATATTTATAATATTAACATATAAGAAGTAATAATAAAATTACAGATATGAAAAAATTCCTTTCGGCAAATTTTAGAATTATAAATAAAAATAAGAAAGGCTAATCAGTGTATACAGTATATTTAAAAAATCTTCAATTAAAATGACATACTACTCGCAGTAATAAAATACAAATATATTCCAACAGTTTCGAACAATAAAAAACTTGTTCATCATCAGCGAAATATCCAGGAGGAAACAACACGTTATAATATCTACATTACTCAATTTTCAAAAACGAATACTACATAACGAACTATACTATAACGAGTATTCGCTTTTGAAAATTGGGTAATGTAGATATTATAACGTGTTGGTTCCTCCTGGATATTTCCCTGATGATGAACAAGTTTTTTATTGTTCGAAACTGTTGGAATATATTTGTATTTTATTACTGTGAGTAGTATGTTATTTTAATTGAAGATTTTTTTAATACATTGTATACACTGATTAGCAGGTCATATTTTTATTTATTGTAACTCAGTGTAATGAGTCCTTTTAGAATTATATAAATCTAAAAGTTAAAAATAAATAGAGGTACTGACATTACACTCAATAAAATATTATTCGATATGAATAAATTGACACAATACCTGAATTTGATTTTTTACAATTTAATCTAATAAACTTACATATTTACAACAGAATTTTCTAGAGTTTTTGTTTAATATTATTACTCTAATTATCATTTTGTAAGTTAAAGGTGAACGATACATGTACGATAACAACAACAAAAAAAAGCAGCTAAATAAACAAAGCATAAATACATCGTCTGCCTCTATCGCTGTCTCTGCTTCGTTTTAGGAAAGAGTAGATATTCAAAACATACACTGTAAAAAAAAAAAAAAAAACGGACTAAAAACGGAAATACTACTGGCAATCTAGACGCCAGTACTATTTCCGTTTTTTTACGGAATTTTTACATAAATTACAGAAAAATTTCCGTTTTTCTGATTAAAAACGGAAAAATTTCTGTAATTTATGGGTAAAAATTCCGTAAAAAAACGGAAATAGTACTGGCGTCTAGATTGCCAGTAGTATTTCCGTTTTTTAGTCCGTTTTTTTTTTTACAGTGTAGAGCGTAAACATATTTCTTCAACATAGGAAAATTTCGGATGCTTGTTAATTCTTCCCCCTTGTCGGTAGTGACGCTAGTACTGTTGCCAGTACAGATTTTTCCGTAAATGTCCCATCTTGTATGTTAATCCATGAACTAGTGTACGCAGTGTTATAATTTGTTGTATTATTTTTATTAATTTGTAAAAAATTTTTGTAAATGCGATAATGAGCGTTAATAATATGTGCAGTCACTTTAACTATAGAAATCGATAATAGATCTTTTATTGATTGTTAAAGAGTATTAAATAAAACCATAAAATCAGTCAAAGAAATTTATACATTATGTAAACTTTTTTACTGCTTCTATGAGTTTTATTTAACACCCGTTAAGATTTAATGAAGTATGTTAAGGCTGGGTTTTCGAATTTGTAATAACTCGTTAGCATGTCTCTATCAATATTTGCATCGATGTGCACTTATATGAAGCTATTAATTTTTAAACTAGTCATTTGCCTGTGAAAATGAAACTAAAATAATTAACACCACATGTATTAGCTTCATTGGAGAAGTTATTCGTGTATTTTTAAAATTTTATTTAGCTAATTGCAATGTTACTCGATCGTTATTAAATAAAACGTTTTCAGAAATTGACATTTCTATAATAATAGCCTAAGTCATGTGACTGTCATCAATAGTTCCGGGCTGACCGCTTCGCTTTTTATATGCCAGGTGACCATTTTTTTACATTTTTTTATTTTTCGCGTGGTAAATCTCTATAATAATAGCCTAAGTCATGTGACTGTCATCAATAGTTCCGGGCTGACCGCTTCGCTTTTTATATGCCAGGTGACCATTTTTTTACATTTTTTATTTTTCGCGTGATGAATTAAAACAATGCTTTGATATTGAAATTAAAAGTCATGGTTTTTGGTATTATTTATTTTTTTTATTTTCTTTTACTTAAAAAGGGGGAAAGAAAAAGTGAAAGTCATGAATTTCAAATTAAAATTATGTATTTTAAATAAAATGAGTGAAATTATTATACTTTAGATGAATTTAATGAAATATGAAAAAATGCGATTGGAAAGACAATGTTTGATGGTTTATCACTTGCGCCTGGCTAGCATAAAAAGGTACTAGTTAGTTATACCGTCGACCCATTTCGCCAAATTATATAAATCGCCAAACCACTCGCCAAATTATACAAATTGACATAATTTTTATTTTAAATAGCGAAAGAACAAATAAATTAGTATAACATTAATAAAAATACAAATAAAACGTCAAAATAAAAATAATTTGATGACGTAAACACGTGCAACTTGCTTAAAAACAAGCGAATATGTCATTTACGATCAACCATTATTGATATTTAATCTTATAGTTTGGCGATATATTTTTGGTCGACGGGATGACCAAGTAGTACCGGCAAAAATACAGAGTTCTTGATTTCTCTACTAGAAACGTCTGATTTGGCGAAGTATTGAGAAAGTAAATTAAATTTTGGATAAAAAGAACATGGTACAAAATGCTTAGCACACATCTAACGGAGACCAAACTGGTCGCCAAAGGCGGCTAGTCAATAAAGAAGCATGCTATAGCGTATCGCTGACCATTTTTAAGCGTTCTCAATTAAAGTTAATACAGTGGAACTTTCCTTTAACAAAGTCCCTATTTAACAAAGTCTTTTATTTAACGAAATTCTCTGCGAAGCACACTTGTTCTGTGTTTCTGGTGTTCTATCGAACACCATTAACATGCAAATTAATCTCCATATAACGAAAAATATGTTCTATATAACGAAGTTTATTCCACTTTCGTACATTATCATGCATAAGTACATTATCGAAAAAGATTCTTGCAAAAAATTATTCTGGCCCTAGAAAAAAGCCAATAAGATGAGAACATAAGTTTGAGAATCTATATATCAGAGCTAATAAAAGTTTGGGAATGTGATGTGTCCCGATAGACCCCATCCGAAAAACATGTTCCGGTTTGAGTATGCTGATTAATGCACAATGATAGCTACTTCGGAAACGTTTCCGAAAATTAGTGCTATCAAAAGAAGCATTGTTTTCATAAACGATTCTTTAATTCTCAAAAATAGATTAGCTTTTGGGGTTTCTAATGAGAAAGAATGCTTTTTGGAATCGTGGGTAACTTTGTAGAGAATGTTGTATACTTCCCTACGTGGTTATATTTTATTCTGCTAAACAAAGAAACACTTTCTTTTACAGTGGATTGGCGCAAAATGTCCCTAGGGTATTTTGCGCCACTATACCATATACAACCAACCAACCATCTTTTACAGTGGAACTTTATGAATAGTTTCGGGGAAAACTTTGCAGTTCGAGGCTAACTGCCCGTACCTACAACATGAAGTCAATTTTAAAGTCAAAACATTTTACAGTTTAAAGAGAAGAGAGAAGTCCGTTTTATTATTATATTATACTTAACGTAAATATAATGCAGACTTGTTAAATGGAAAAACTAGTCGTTGGGGGCCACCGTAATAGGTACCCATCATGGATACGCATAATGTAAAATATGAAAATAAAAAAAATGTGTAAACTATTTTATAAAATACATTGCAATTCCAAAATAAAATTTAAACGTATATTTTGAATATTTTTAATACATAGTAATGCTCTATTGCTGAATTGCGGGTATTACTTGATTATCCCGTCGATCCATTTTGACAAATTATATAAATCGCCAAACTACTCGCAAAATTATACAAATTGGCATAATTATTTATTTTAAATAACGGAAGAACAAATAATTTAGTAAAAGATTGGTAAAAAAAAACAAATAAAACATCGAATTAAAAATCACTTGATGACGTAACAAACACGTGTAACGTGTTTAATGCACTACCCTCTACACACTAAATGCCTTCTCGCATTCACTGTTTTCCCATATTAAAACTGGATGTCAGCTTAGCCCCAAAATACTCTGCCATCTATCGGTGATAATTGACACGTTGCCTCAATAAATTGATAATAATAACTGAAATTCCCTCTTTAATAATTCCTATACATAAAATAATTATATGATTCATATTGTGGTAATAATACTATAAATATTAATTACATTTATTATAATAATGAAACTAGCAAGTCTTCGGGTCAAGGCCTCAAACATCAATTCTGCACTTATTTTTTTTCTTTTGAGTGTTTAAAACATTTAAATCACAGTTTCATTTCTTTTATATTTGTACTAGCAAACCCCGTGGCTTTGCTCGCGTAATATTTGAAATATGCCAAGTGATATTTATATGTCTAATTTTTATTAAAAGGTACTAACTAAATTTTTATTTTATTAAAAGGTACTAACTAAATTTTTATTTTATTAAAAGGTAATATTTTATTTTATTAAAAGGTACTTATTACTTTTAGGAATAATTTTAAAAAATTACTATTTAAAACACAGTTTGATTAAATATAATTGTTACACTGCATAAGGCATAAATGAGACTTAAATTAATAAAACGAAATAAAACTAAATAAATAATAATTTAGAAAATATTTTGAAACTTTTATGCTCAATTAATACGCTCATTTCAGTATTCATTTGAAGTTTTGAATTTTTTAGAAACCATCTTCTTACATCTTAAAATTAACCATCATGTCAAATTCCAAGTCCTACCACCTCTCTCAACAAAAAGGGCTATGTTGAAATAGGAACTGTCACCATTCATTTCCCAACATTAATTTTGAAATTGGTTTGTTATTTCCTAATATTCAACAGAAACGTAATTTAGAAAGCTTTTAAAGGCCTTTTTTAGAGCGTTTGTTGTTCCTGTGAATCCCAGGTGGTAGAATAATCGGCATAAAATATAGCCTGTGTAGGATCAGAGACTGTTAACATTGATTCGCAACTATTACTTTTATATTTGGTTTATAGTTCCTGAAATAGCGTAGAAATCGTAATTTAGGACTTTTTTAGAATGCTTTTCGCACCTCCCCTTCACTACACCCCTTTTTAATTCGAATTTATTTTCGACAGTCCTTCGAGGGCATTTATATTTTATAAGTAACTACCATGCCATATATAAAGTTTCTAGCCTTTTCAGTATCACAGAAATCGCAATTTAGAAAGTTTTTAGCTACTGCAACCCTCTGGTGGTAGTGGCACAGACATTAAATATAGCTTATGTTTGAGCAGGTTCTATCACCAACAATTTGTTACCATTATTTTTTTAATCGGTTTGGTATTTGAAAAGATTACATAAAAATTGTAATTTATAAGACTTTTCGCTCACTTCATCTTTTTTAATTTGGAATTTTCTTTCGACAGTTCATACAAAGCAGCTGCATCTTGTAAGGAAATAACATGCCATACTTCAAAGTGTTAGACCCTTCAGTTATTCAAAAAACGCAAATTAGAACATGTTTTGCTTTTTCAACCCTCAGATGTTAGTGACAGCAACATAAAATATAACCTATGTTATAGCAGGGACTGTCACCATTGATTTGCAACCATTACTTTTGAAATAGCTTTGGAATTTCCTGAGATTGAGTAGAAATCGAAATTTAGAACGTTTTTAGAACGCTTTTCGCGCATTTTCACCCCTTTTTAAATTTCCAATTTTTTCGAAACTGTTCTTAAAGATCATTTATATGTAATACATATGTACCTTGCCTAATTTTAAGTTGCTAGGCCCTACCGATCACAAAAATCGAAATTTGGAACGCTTTTTTGCTCCTGCAACGTCTAGCTGATAGTGATACCGACTTAAAACAGCAACTATGTTAGAGCAGAAGCTGTCAGCATCAATTTCTTAACATTACTTTTGAAATCAGTTTCATTCTTCCTGAGATATTGGTGACAAATCGGCATTTAGAACGTTTTTTGAACGCTTTTCGCTCATTTTGCTCCTGCATTTCCTCTGGGTTAGTGGAAACATATATAAAATATAGCCTATCTTGGAGCAAGATCTGTCACCATCATTTTAACACCATTATATTTGAAATCGTTCAGTATTTCCTGAGATTGCATAGAAATTGCAATTTAGAACGTTTTTACAACGCTTTTTGCGCATTTTGACCCCCCTTTTAAATTTCGATTTTTTTAGGAAATGTCCTTTGAGATCATTGATATCTTATAACTAACTACCATTCTAAATTTCACGATTCAAGGCCCATCCGTCACGCAAAAACCGCAATTTAGAACGTTTTTCTCCTGCAGCCCCTTTGGAGTAGTGGCACCGACATAAAATATAGCCTATGTTGGAGCAGGGATTTTCACCATCCTTTTGACGCCATTATTTTTTATATCGGTTTGGTATTTCTTGAGATTTTGTAGTAACTACCATTTAGAACGTTTTTTAGAACGCTTTTCGCGCATTTTCACACCTTTTAAATTTCGAATTGTTTAAGAACTGTTCTTAGAAATCCTTTATATCTAGTAAGTAGCTGATACTTCAAATTTCATATTTCTAGGCCCATCAGTAACACATAAATCGTATTTTTAGAACGTTATTTGCTCCTACACCCCCTTTGGGGTAGTGACACCGACATAAAACATAGCCTATCTTGGAGAAAACGTTGTCACTATCATTTTGACACCAATATTTTTTAAATCGGTTTGGTATTTCCTGAGATTATGTAGAAACTACCATTTAGAACGTTTTTAGAACGCTTTTTGTGCATTTTCACCCCTTTTAAATTTCGAATTGTTTAAGAACTGTTCTTAGACATCATTTATATCTTATAAGTAACTAATATTCCAAATTTCATATTTCTAGGTCCTTCAGTAACGCAAAAATCGCATTTTTAGAACGTTTTTTGCTCCTGCACCCCCTTTGGGGTAGTGGCACCGACATAAAATATAGCCTATGTTCTAAGTTGGACCAACACCATCATTTTGATACCATTACTTTTGAAATCGGTTTGGTATTTCCTGAGATTATGTAGAAACTACCATTTAGAACGTTTTTTAGAACGCTTTTTGTGCATTTTCACCCCTTTTAAATTTCGAATTGTTTAAGAATTGTTCTTAGACACCATTTATATCTTATAAGTAACTAATATTCCAAATTTCATATTTCTAGGCCCTTCAATAACGCAAAAATCGCATTTTTAGAATGTTTTTTGCTCCTGCACCTCCTTTGGGGTAGTGGCACCGACATAAGATATAGCCTATGTTCTAAGTTGGGCGAACACCACCATTTTGATACCATTACTTTTGGAATCGGTTCGGTAGTTCCTGAGCTCTCCGACAAATAAACAATTTTTTCCTCTTTATAATATGAGTATAGATTATTAATTATTATGCGTAATAATAAAGTATTTTCAGGAATGGAATTTTTGATATATTTCAATTAAACAATATTTATATTGGTTGAAAACACAACATAAAGCTATGAATATATATTTATTTTGATCACATTACTAATTAGCATTCGATTTCATCGTGTATCTTTTTTTGTATTAATATTATTTTGCAAAAAGAAATTTAAATAATTTGGAATGTTGTTGTATTTTCACATTCATACAGAAAAGGCTTTGTATAATCGTTTGATAAAAAGAAATATTTTGATCTATCATTTTTATTATTAATATTATAACTTAATGTTAATAATTATTATATTAATATTATTATATTAAATTATTATATTCATAATTGTTACATTAATAATTAATATTATTAATTATTGTTACATTATAATTTATTTATTATTATAACAATATTATTTTAGATTTTTTTAAATCAAGGACCTTTTAAGACATTGTAAACTTATAAAAATACATCATATTAATAGCAACTATACATTCATTTAATTTATTATTATTCAACGGAATGTTACTAGAAAGATACAAATAATAGTAGAAATATCTATTTGTATTTTTTAAAATATGACATTTTATAGGGAATATATTATCTTCATTAAAAATAAATTTTCTGTTTAAAACAAAATCACACATTACTGAAAAAAAAAAAAAAAAAAAAAAAAAAAAAGGCTTTTAAAGACACATCTATGGGGCAATCCATGTAAATAAAGCAATAACATAACCCAAACAGTAGCACTATTTATCAACCTTGCTCACATCCATTTTTGAGTCAAATGAGAGAGGCATCTAGTATGTAGGGGGTAGTGGTTTAATGTCAAGTGAATGTGGCATTTTCGATCAGCCATTATTGGCATTTAATGTTACAGTTTGGTGATAATTTTTGGATCAACGGGATAATCAAGTAGATCCCAATTGCGTAAAAGAAACATCCTTATAACTCCAAAAATGATAATCATATTAACTAACAGTTTATTGCGTCGGATTAAGCGTCTCATTTCCAATTAAAATATATCTTTGAATTGAAATTTGAATGAAATACAGAGCCATGAAAAATCAAAGAGCGTGGAAAATAGGATTACAAAGATCTCGGCAACTAATTATCCGATCGACTTCATTCTTCATGCAAATTTTGTTTCTTTTTATTGTCTTTTATATTCACTCCTTAAAATAAACAATTTTGGGAATTTTTATATTCCTTTTATCAAAACGAATATTTTGAGAGTCCGAAAGAAATAGTTCCGGATAATCGAGGTTAGTGATATTGAATAGGCTTTTTCCCACTATTACATACTAAGTACACACCCAATTTCAATTCTCCATCTCAATTTCTTCGGCAGATACAGCGTTTACAGAAAGACAGGCAGGCGGACTTCATTTTTTTTTTCTAAAAATATGTTTTTCGGAATCTCTAGTGTCTGAAACGTGTAAATCCGTCAAAAATTTTCTTTCGATTTTTAAAACGATTACAAGACTTACCCTATACTACGTATGATGGATAAGTTATACGATGAATTTTAGTTCTGTTTCACTGTAATGGTATTCTTATCAAAATTAAGGTGACCATTCACTTTATTGCTAACATTTTAAAAATTATTCGCAATGGTACAAATAAAAACAATGCAATTTACAATAACTACGGTAGTGGCAAAAATTGTGGACACTTTTAAGTAGCTTTCATTACATAAAGTAAAAAGCTACCTTATGCAGCCATCCGAATGACAACACTTCGGGAAATTTTGCTATATTTTCCCCCAGATACCAAAACCACCCTCCGTTAAAATTCTGACTTATATGTATATACTATATATATATACATATATCCACACACATATATATATATATATTTATTTCTGAATTTCGTGATGCTGTAACTCGAATTTTTTAACCGATTTGGATAAAATTTTTCATATGCATAGTACATGCAATATCTCGACAGAGTTCGTTGACCAACTTCATCCGCCATCTTGTTTCAAAATGGCGGCCATTTGAAGTTTGTGGACACTTCTGGAAATTTTTAGGTTTCCTAACTTTCTCTTTAAAATGACCTATGTTGTTAACTTACACTGTGTGAGTCTTTAAATAAACTGTGTGGCTCTTTTTACCTTTTAATGTTTCTAACATTCTGTTTAAAATGATACATAAAAGTTTGCATTTTGTGAAACGTAACATTTTCAATAAGTATATAATGCTAGAAAACATAAACAAATTCAAAAATTCAAATGGTCCCTTTTTTAAATAAGATGGTGGATGAAGCTGGCCAACGAACTCGGTCGATAGATTAGAATTTACTATGCATATGAAAAATTTCATCCAAATCGGTTAAAAAATTTGGCAGAAAAATCTAGCACGCTGTGCCTTGTCCTATATTGCACTGAAGAAGAATCTCACTAGTAGATTCGAAACAGTTGTTTGCTGCTTTTCATGTATTATTTGTGCATTATTAAACATTGGTTTTCTGCTTTTTAATATTGTTGCAAAAAGGCTTTATTTGCTATTTTTAAATATACTATTTCATTGAAAGTGTGCTGTTACATTCGGTTTTATATGTTTTGACGAAATTAGGACAAGCTAAACGACAAGATAGCTTAAGCATCGTGAAAATTCAGAAAAATATTGAGAACGATTAATAGATATCAGAAAGAATTCCAATGTTGTGCTCGTCTGATACAGCTACAAATAATATCAAGTGTTTTATTTTACAGGCGATCGCAAATATTATTTAGTATTAAATATGCTGTTAGTCCCTTAATTGCCCTCGCACCATTCAATGAAAATCATGAGGTCAAACATGTTCTGTACTATATCCAGAAGAATATCAGAAGAATTCTTGTAAAATTTTCCAGGTATTCGAAAAGACGTCTAAAACCAAAATTTTTCAGATGCTTTTCACCGAATAGTGTATTCCTTGAATGACATATAAAACACCAGTTAACATCTATGATTTAGAATCATTAAAAAAACATTTTCTACATACAAATGTTAAGTGTATTTGCATGGTAATATATATCCATTAAGACGTATGTTTCACGTAATAGAACAATCTACAAGGTGGGCATAATTAAACAGACAATACTCAGAGTGTTTTGTAGCACGATCTAATTGAAAGAATGACGCTAAATTTTGTAAGAAGATTAAACAAGACGGGGGAAGAAGGATTCCGCGAGAAAAAAAATAGTTCCAAATGCCACCGCTCGGGGAATATGTGGTGCTGCGTATCAGAAAAGAGATTTTTAAAAAATGCAGGATCAATACTGAAATAAAATTACCTTTTATTTAACACATTTAACGATTTTAGTATTGATTCTGCCTTTTTTAAAACTCTCTTTCTGTTACACAGCGCCACATATTCCCCAAGCGGTGGCTTTTGGAACTAAATTTTTTTTCGTCCCCCGTCTTGTTTAAACTTCTTACAAAATTTGGCGTAATTCTCTGAATTAGATTGCGCTACAGAATACTCTGTGTACTGTCAGTTTAAATATGGCCACCTTGTATTATGATCAAGATGGAAGATTATAAAATATTCGAAACGAGGAAATCTTCACACAACAGATGTTAATTAGTTTGCGTTACTTGAAGCAGAAATGACAATTTTTTATTCATTAAAGACGAGCAGGAAAGAAATCAAATGAACAATTGTTTTTTCTGAAATCAATAAAAGTTTATCATGACACATATTATGTTGTGTTTTGAAGAATATATAAAACAGGAATTATCACTTGTAACTTAGAATCATAAAAAAATATATTTTATATACAAATTTGTAGTCCATTTGCATGGCATTATGTATCGATTGAGGGTATATTTCACGTAATGGCCCAATCTGTTATGTTCAGGAAATGTAAGCTGGAAGATTAAAAGCAATTGGAAACCGTGAAATCGTCACATACTGGGCGTTAATTAGTTTGCGTTACTCGAAGCGTAAATGACAAATTGTTAGTCTTTAAAGGCAAGCGTGAAAGAAATAACATGAACATTTGTTTAATCAGAAATCGATAAAAGTTTAGCTAGTTTAAGTATAAATGATGCTATAAATTCTATTAATACTTGATTGTTATTTGACTACTGTACAATTTTTGATACTCCGTTTTATGAGTAGAATTAAAATATATTATTACAGTACATAACGCACAAGATACTTTTTTCTAAGTTTAAAAGTTACTCTAAAAAATTTTTTAAAACTTTTATAATTGTACAAAGTGCAAATTCGCTTCCATTTTATCATTAGTATAGTTCATAGTTACAATTTATATACATTAATTATAACGTATACATAGTAAAACAAGTCGGAAATTGTACGTCAAACGTGGCAAATGAGGTACATTCGTATTATAACTGGTTTTATAAATATTCAGATCTTGGTGCAATAGCTGTTGCATGTTGCATTCTTATGCAAAAATGTACTAATAAAAAATTTATTACGATTCAATATATTACATTTAGTAATACGGAAATAATAGGACGAAATCTTAAATGGAACGTAATCACCATGGGAACCTAGAATCCTTTCCTATCATGGGATATCATTGAATTGATTGCATATGATAGGGTTTAATAGAATGAAAATCTTTTATTAATATATTTTTTAAAGTTTTGATTCGATTTTCATAAAATTTGAAATGCCTCCACAAAATTCTGCAATGATTATATATAATAAATTTCAAACCATTCGGTTAGGTAGTTTTTGCGCTGCTACAGTTGGACAGATGACGACTATAGGTGTTACGTATTTATATAGGGTAGCTCAAGGACAGATGGCCATAGTTTTTAAAGATTGAAATAAAAATTCTTAGAATGCAATTACAAGAAATATTTATGCATATTTGAAATTCTTATACATATACTCATCATATTTTCGACAAAAAATAATTAAATATCGAGAACAAAAAGTGGGAAACAAAATTGAAATTAAAACGGCAGATGGCCATCTCTCCTGGCCATCCAATACAAAAAAAATGAAGTTAAAATAACAAAAAATAACACAATTCATGTAGTTAATCATGAAAAACACATAGAACTTTGTAAAGGTGCAATTATATCACGGAAAATCAGTGAATAAAATTTAAAAAAGCAAAATTTGAAGCATAATTTCAATCCTTCTCTTTTCGTAAAATTTTACCACATTTTTCGCGAAGGTCTTGATAGTGTGTGCACGTTTCATGGGACTACTTTCAGGCCATTTATTAATTGTATCCAAAAATCCTTTGTCGTTATGATATTACATTCTTCTCCACAATCAACACAGTGATCCTCATCTAATTCTATTCCCTCGGAATCTGTAGAATCTAATAATTTCAAATGCATTTCATCTTCTTCGCTGCTGGAAGTATCATGTTTTTGTTTTTTCTCGCGTTTATTTTAGATTTTTCACGGTTTTAAGTTTATTTATGAACTTTGTCTGTTTCTGGAAGGAGCGTTTCCGAAGTTTTTCAATATTTTCTGAAACAAAAATGCATCGTTCGGTCCTATTATATTATTGCGATTGAAATATTTATATTAGTTAAAATTTAAATAATTATATCAATTAATATAATTATAAACATAAAAAATGTGTAATTATTCAAGGTTCGTACGGGTACCGTTATTTGCAAGGCGAAATATCAGTATTTTCTTATAAAAAAATAAATCAAGTTCAAGCGACGGAAATTTCGCCTTATTTCAGGAGAGATTATCTATAAGAAAATACTGGTATCGAAGAATTTTCTGGTTTGGAAATTCCAGGATCCGTACGAACCCTGTTATTTTAGTAATATTTGTATTTAGTTAAAATCCTCACTCCGTATGATTTTGAAATATTGATTATAGGTGGTCATCTCTCCTAAAATTGATGGACAGATTGCCACCCAATTAAAAGCGTCACTCTGCCATTGTACGTCTTTCTTTTAGACTTAAAAGCAAAGATTGGATTATATATGTGACTTAAAAGTCCTTATAGAAAAAAAAAATGTAACATAGGTACTGCAAAGCATTCAGATCGCTAACTCAACAAAAATATCCAACCGCTGAATTAAATAAACATTAAAATTACATATTTATAAAAACTTTTCAAAATGACAGACATTACATTACATTACAAGATAAAAACACTAAAAACAATATAAAAGGACTTCGGATAAGCAAAAAACTCGGGTAAACCGGAGTTACACAAATCGTCACTAACTAAGGAGATGAAATATAAATTTTCACTTAATTCATTCGTTTTTATAGTACTATCAACATTTCTTTAATGTACATTTCCGTTACTTTTAAGAAAAACGGGAAACTGTGCATTTGAAAAAGCTCTGGATAGGGTCTTGTTTGTTGAATATTAATTTGCAGTTTTTTTTGCTGCAGCATATGCTACTGCATAGCTGATTCCTGATTTATGTTTACAATGTCAGTTACAATGACAAATTCATTGTGGTAATATTTATGAACTTTGTCTGTTTCTGGAAGGAACGCTTCCGAAGTTTTTCAATATTTTCTGAAACAAAAATGCATCGTTCGGCCCTATTATATTATTGCTATTGAAATATTTAGATTAGTTAAAATTTAAATAATTATATTAATTAATATAATTATAAACATAAAAATATGTAATTATTCAAGGTTACAGTTTGTACCCTGACTCAATGTCAGTTACAATGAGTTCATAACAATGTCAAAACATTCCTGATTTAGCAATTAACGAGGCTGTATCTCTACCAATAGAATATTCTGTTTTGTTTTAGCTATAATTTTTTGGCAACTTGATGTAATGTTTTTCTACTTGTTGAACTTTAAAATCTAGTGTGACTGAACTTTAAAATCTAGTGTGACTTTTACGTTAGGAATTAGCTAATGAGGGATTCAGAATGAATCCGAAACATCCTTTTATATTATTTTTAGTGTTTTTATCTTGTAATGTAATGTAATGTCTGTTATTTTGAAAAGTTTTTATAAATATGAATGAATTCAGACGTAGTCCTTTTGTGTATATCAAATTAAAATTACACTTTCTTTATAATTGAAAAATCCAGCTGCACGTTGCAATGAATGAACACGTTGAACTATTTCTTACCAATAAATTTCTGCCGCAATCTATGGTGTAGTTTTTGAAATATTTAGACTGGCCATCTCTCCTCTATGGCCATCTATCCCAGAATTACCCTAATTACGAACGCACCTAAAAATACAACTAGTCATTCAGGGGTCTCAGGACTGTTAAAATAGGAAAAAAATGAAACAAAAGGAGCAATTTCAACATTCAATATCTTGAAATGGATATCATTTAAAAACACAATTTTTATTAAGATGAAAGATATAAGTATGTTCTTATATTTCATGTATTTAAAAAATTGCAAGATGCAGAATTAGGATTTATAGGTGTCAGACATTTGTCGAGCATAAGATGGGTATCATGGAAGAGGATAGTATTCCAGTGACGCAGCCTTAAGCCTAAAATCGTATCGTATCGTATCGTAGAATTCGTAGATGGCGGAACTCATATATACACCTAACTCGACTTCAAAGAAAACGCGAAAAGCCGCCTTTCAATAACTTAGCAAATATAGCTCTTATTATTCTGATTTTTTTAAAACAGCCTTATATCTGCAGTCTAATCCTATTTTGAAATTTTTATATTTCTACGTGCAGTATATTTTGAGATCTAAATACCCATTTTTAAAGCAAAAAGCGATGTCAGAAATTCCTAATTTCGATTACGCGAAAACGGCCCGGGCGATTTTCTTTAAATTGATATGTAATATAAATCTGTTTTATGTGAAGAGAATAAGATAACAGTTGTTTCCGGGAAAACTCTAATTTTTTTAAATTAACATTTTTTCCCCTCCGAAACGGACATGGGCGATCTTATTAAAATTCATATATAATATGAATCTATTTTAGATGAGCCGAATAAGACCCTGTTTGTTTCCATAAGACCCTTAATCCTTATATAATAAGCATGAAAAATCGGACTATATTTTTCCGCCATTTATGGGAATTTCACCGAAGATGCGCCGCTGTATTCGTGCGCTTAATTTCTTCTAATCAACTTTTAGTGAAAAGTTTGCGTACCTTCTGTAGCTCAGTCGGTTAAGCGCTGGGTCAATACACAGTTTGCGAGGTCTGTCCTCTTTGAAGCAGTAAGCATTTTTTTCTTTTTTATCCTTTTTAAGTCAGTTAATAAAGTAAATTTCATTTTATGTTTCTGTAAAAATATACTGGTTTCTTTTGATTTTTTTCTTTAAGAGTTTCCCATATCACTATTTCGTGACAATTTTTCAGACAGTAAAAATACTGTAAAATCTGTCTAAGGCGGACTCTGTGTAAGCTGGAAATCTGCCTACCGCGGAAAGACTTTCAAGTCCCGGCGAATCCATTGAAAATAATATTAATACGTGCTCCATTAGCCGAAATCTGCCTAACGCGGAAACGGAAAGGTTTTTAAGCTCCGCCGAAAGCCAGTTTTTACATGAGACGGAAAAAAGAATAATTTAAAACCGAAAAGCATTCGGTAAATGGAACTTTAAAACTGATAGATATATCAAATACATATAATAAATAAATACATATAATATAGAAATATAAATAAAAGTACATTTTTACGCATTCATTTGTTTACAGAGAGATAATTTTAATTTTGAAATTTTTCAGATTTAATTATAAGGAAAAGAAAATAAGCAGTTTGCATTTGTTCAGGGCACAACAGTTTCTTTTTATTTATAATTTTTAATACAAATAAATTTCTGTTTTTCTACGGTACATAAATTTAAATTATGTGTTTTTATTTTTTCCATTACCTTTATAACAAAAAATAAATAAAATCATGCCATTATTCTAACTGTAAATGGAAGACTACTAGATTTTTAAAAAAATGTCATACATTCAAAATTTAAAAAAGTAGATTTTTAAAAATCATATATATTTTTTTAATTTTTAGGATAATTGAAAAAAAATTAAAATTGTATAGTTTATTTACATGTATCGTATTTCAATTCGTTTTGCTGAGGAAAATACGAATTTTTATGCGTAAAAAACTGTAAATAAAACGAAAATGTCGATTGAACAAATAAAAGTGCGCATATTTTTCACTTTTACTTTTCATTAAATTCATAAAATGGAAACTTCATACTTTGAACTCTCTCTATGTGTAAAAAAATTATAAATAAATGCACAAGCTCATGGTTTTCTTTTGTTGTTGTTGTTACAAACTTAAGAAGTATTACTAATTAATATTTCACTTTAAAAAACAGTACTGAAGATTACAGACGCAAAAAATACCCGACAGTCTTTTTTTACCAATTTGCATGTTTTATTTTGTTATATATTTTGCAAATAATTAATAACCTTCAAATTTTTTAGGTAGATCTAGCAAAATCAATCCCGTTTACATTTCTGAATTATTGAAATTAGTGTTTTCTGGTGCTGCCATCTGTCTTTCAAATTTAAAAATAATAATATTCCATAGAACACCTCTTCCGTACATTTGCAATTTTAAATACTGGTAAATAGGCCCCAAAAATTTTAATTTGGGTCTCGAAAATTCAGATTAGTACCAAGCTTCAATATATTTTATGAACAGCAATTATATTTAAGAGATTTAGTCGTTTATCGTTGCTTTATCGTGATATCAACGAGATTACATTTTGGCGAGGTCTTGGCGATTTAATGTTACCAGTTCACTTTGGCAACCTTTTACTTAGAGTGGAATTTCATTTATTGCTGTGGAAGATTGATGCTTTCCTGTGCTTTCTGTATGGAATGTATGTATATTCGAACTGTTGCTAAATGAAAATGGATACTCAATGATTAAGCAAAAAATTGTAGTTTAGAATTTGATTTAGATAGATTTATTTACTTTTATTAGTGAGCAATTATTGTATTTTAAATAAAAAGGTTTAAAGAGCAATATTTCTTTATATTCTTCTTAAAAAAGTAAGCTTTTTACGTAGTAAAATTTAACAAAGCTTTATATATATGAAACAAACCATAAAAAACCCCATTTTGTATATAGGTATGCTTTTTTAAGAGTAGGGGGGGGGGAATTAAAGATGAATGAAAATCACGATTATGAGTTGGTCCTTTGGTCCATTGTCCTTTAATATTTTTTTGTTTTTATCTTTTTATTACTGACCTAAAAAAAGTAGTGATATCAATGCAAAAAACCCTTAACGGGTTAAAAGTTTGTGACGCAGCAATTTATCTTATTGCTATAAGAATTTTAAATATGGAACTTAAAAATAATGATATCAAATTTTAAGTGACGCTATGCTATTAATTAATGTATATGTATACATACATTTGTACTATTTATTTCATCATTTTACTTTTGTTTTATTTATAACTGCATGTGTAAGAATTATGTTAAATTTAAAAGGATGTATAAAAATTTATTCATTGATGCTTTATCATTCCCATCTTTCATAAATTCAAAATATGCGTTTTAAAAGATATGATATCAAAATTTAAGTGACGACTTGATGTAGCTTTAAACAATGTTTTAAAATTAAATTTTAATTGTTTTCGGTTTGGCTAAATCGGTATGCAAATGAATAATATGATAAAATGACGCACAAAAATCATTTACATAAATTTTACTTTTGATTTGGGATAGCGTGGCACAAATTTTTTTTTCATATAAATTAATATATAATATATATAATATATAATATAATATATAATCAATATAAAATAAATCAATTTTTTTCATATAAATACATTGCACTGCATTGTATAGGTTCAGTGAGAGCGATATTTTTATCAGTGTATCGGTAAATTAAAAGTTTTGGTTCACATGTGTAAATATATTTAGCCAAACCGAAAACAATTGAAATTGAATTTTAAAACATTGTTTAAAGCTACATCAAGGCGTCACTTAAATTTTGATATCATATCTTTTAAAACTCATATTTTGAATTTATGAAAGATGTAAATGATAAAGCATCAATTAATAAATTTTTATACATCCTTTTAAATTTAACATAATTCTTACACATGCAATTATAAATAAAACAAAAATAAAACTATTAAATAAATAATACAAATGTATGTATACATATACATTAATTAATGGCATAGCGTCACTTAAAATTTGATATCATTATTTTTAAGTTCCATATTTAAAATTCTTATAGCAAGAAGATAAATTGCTGCGTCACAAACTTTTAACCCGTTAAGGGTTTTTTGTATTGATTTCATCTTACACGCAGTATTACAAAAAAGATTTTCCAACTACAATGAAATTTTTTGTGCCTAATTATACTTCTGATTGTAATAATTACCCTGAACCTAAATAAATTTTTAATTAAAGCATTTTTATATTTTTAATGTAAAGTTGTATTTAGGTAACACAAAATTGTGAAAATTTCAACAGTATAATCCCCTAAAAAAATGTTTTTTTAACAATAAAAACAATGAAATTTTTGGTTCCGTTTATACAGACTAACATGAAACATATGTTTTGAAAATTTTACGAA
Organism: Maratus speciosus; assembly: GCA_963932465.1. Taxonomy (NCBI): domain Eukaryota; kingdom Metazoa; phylum Arthropoda; class Arachnida; order Araneae; family Salticidae; genus Maratus; species Maratus speciosus. The sequence continues at coordinate 348,619,272 of OZ010799.1, read as the reverse complement.
AACATATTCAGAATTTTTGAGATGTCCTGCGCGTTATGCCCAAAAACGTCATTTGGAGAAAAATGGCTTTAAATTTTCGGAAATGACGCTTCAGCTGTTGCGCGGATATAATTCTAAAAACCAGAACTTTTGTTCTAATGTGAATTTCAAGGAAATAATCGTATCAAAATGTTCAGAAAAAGTAAGAGTTTAGCATTTAAAAAAAATAAAAATTTCGAAAAGTTTGAAGCTTTAAAAGTTCTGAGCCCCCTTAACACGTTGAATGCGACGTCAGTCACCGGTCACTGGACACGGATATTTCCGTTTAAGACGCGTTACTCATCGGTGACTGACACTTATAGATTCTGTAACGGGAGTCTTATTTCGAGGCCTAAACGGAAAGACAGACGGAATAAACTTGGCATTCAACGTGTTAATCTAGGAAAACATAATACAATAAACGAACAAAAATATGCAATAACATCTTCAGAGTTACTCGCAATGTCGAAGATAATTATCTTTGGAAACATCAGAACCAATCTATTTTAGATATTTAAAGATGCAATTATAAAAAAAAAAAAAATATTTTGCTACTGCCTTTTGGAAACGCTTCCGACTAGTTTTTAGGTGTGTTCGTAATTATATAAATACATACCACCTATAGTCGTCGTTCATTCTGTCTGTATGCCCGTCCGTCTGTCTGTCCGCATATAACAGAGCAAAAACTACCCTACCGACTGGTCTGAAATTTTAAATATATTATTGTAGCAATATTTTGTCGATTCATTTCAAATTTCATGAAAATCGGATGTATAGTTTGATGACAGGGACAGTCAAAATTTTTCCGTTGCATTAAGGCCAAGGGGGAAAAATTATTGCAAGTGCATTTTAATGATGTTACAGCCTTCCGAATGGCCTGAAATTTTAAATATATAATTGTTGTAAAACTCTCTCATACTCTGTTTATACTCTGGCACACTGAGCAAATAAATTTGCATACGGTTACCGCTACTTCGCGGAACAGTGAACTCCTAATTAAAAATTCACTGCGGACAATTAGAGTGCCTCTATATTAGAGCTATGTCTTACACCATGTTCACCTTCAAACAACTAGAGAGCCTCTGTAACAAAGTTACTGGTTTCTTACAAAATATACAACATAGGCCATATTGGGCCCAGGTACCTTAGTATTATTGTAGCTTCGGGAACAAAGAGGTTATGTAAATATCAATGACTGAGTAAAGTTAAGTCATTATAAGATAGATCTCTAATATTACAAAAATAAAATTTATTCTATTCTGAATGTTCTCTATTCTTCTTTTGTAATTTTATTTTCAGCCGAAGAAGACGAATCCGTTTTAAGTCCATTCATCGGTATTCTCATAGGAGCTGCATCTGCTCTTCTTATTCTTCTTATTGTTATTCTAATCATTGTAAAAGTTCGCACAAGAAGGAGGAGGAAAGGTATGAAATTTTCAATATATTACAGGACAATTTCACAGAAAATTATCATTTTTTGGGTGGGGGGGGGGGAGAATAAGATTTATAATATGTTTAATTTAAAGGTATGATTGGAAAACTTGATATTTTTATATTTCATAATAAAATCCTAATAAAAAGGCATTGTAAATTACTATTTACAAACTAAGTTAAGTATCATTTTTGTCTTTGTAAAGTCATAATTTTACGTCAGTTACACATAAAGAGTTACGTCAGTTACACGTGTAAATGCCTTTTTTTTCTTTTTTATTATTCAGAAATTAATTAAACAACTTACTGTTATAATCTGGTATTACTTAGTGTTGTTGATAACATTAAATCACTTTTTTTAACGGGGTAGTTTTGATAAATTTTACACTTCAATAAAGGCAGAAAAAATGTTTGTATATTGCATGTTACGTCAGTTACAGAATATTGAATTGCAATTTTTGGGATTCAAAGAGAGATTGAAATAATCTGCAGGTATTTGGGTATTAAGTCCTTAGTAAGAAATATTTTACATTGTAAGCATTTCTTCTAGCTTTATTAGTAAATTTTCTGCATAGTTTTGAAAACAAAATTCTACAATTAAATACGTCAGTTACGATGGAATTACCATACACTGATATTATTTTGAATTTCAAATGACCAAATCATAGTTGTTATAATGCTCTGACAAGTACAGAAATAAAAATTCCATTAATCTACGACTAAAACTCATCGAGTTATAATACCTTGAAATTTATGAAATTTGGGAAAATTTCGTCTGTCCCTTTTTAGTGCCGGAAAAATCAAATTTCATACAATTCAACGTATCATAAATCGATAAATTTTGGCAATAGAAAAATAACACTTTTACTGTTCTACATTTCAGAACATGTTAAAATGTTTAACACATTCACGACGGGAAACGAGAATTCTCGTTTCCATTCAAGAAACATCATTGACTAAGGGCATGGTTTCTACATTACAGAAAATGCATTTATATCATGTTGTCCATATTTTTTTAGATTGTAAGACATTTTATATCAAATTCATACATTGAAAAATATTTACCAATGCATAACCTCGAGAAACCCATCTAGAACACTAATTTACAAAAGACTTTCAAAGCAGGGAGGAGCAGGGAGTTCTTTCAGGGAGACTTTCAAAGCAGGTAGTTAAAATTCAGATTTGATAAACATTGCTCGTCGGTAATGTGTTAATATAACTTAGAGGTCCCAAGAACTATATCAAACTACAGAAAGTGTAATCTTTAAAAAAATTAATAACAGAACTATTTCATCAACATAATCTTAAATCGTACCTTATTTTGAAAACTTTTGGAACGTACAATGCCTACATATCTCCAACCCAGATAGCATTTTTAATTTTCAGAAAATTTGCAGCAGCCTTGCTTTGAAAAACGGCAAAGTTGTAGCAAGCACAGCATGACAAGACTGAAAGTTCATAACAAGACTGCAGCAAGATAACGCAAACGCCAAAGTTGTTGGCAAAAAAGCCACCTCTGCTTTGCACAGTAGTACACGCGCGTTAATATTTAGATAAATAAATCATCTGGCCTTTCAGAACAAAACACTCAAACATAATAATATAGGTAAATAGCTTACCTTTATGTTTCTTCTACAGCAATCCTCACATTCAGCTTGGCCACAGCTTGGCAACAGGTGTCCTTTCGTCCAGAATTCCTACTTTGTCACTTCACTATAGTGTGTAAAATAAAAAAAAATGTGATTTAATATTTTTTTCTCTTATGTGAATTAAGACCATTGCTGAGACTCATTTCTTTCCTTATTAAAACTTGTATTAAATCTTAGCTTTACAGATTTAGATTAATTAATTATACATCTCTATAACGCTGCGTTTTGCAGCGGCAATTTACATATTAATAGGTTAAAGTCAACAGAACAACTGAACTAATAATAGAATAGTTTTTAAGTCATTTTAAGTTCTTTTTTTATGATGCTTCATGCGTGGGATGATGTAAACAGATTTTATTTATTGCCGTAATTGTTCTTTTCGATCAGCATAATTTAGGAACTGAAAAAGTTTGATGATTGCACAATGATGGATTGCTGTCAAATCTATTTTTATAAGTATCAAAGAGTTTGCGTCCTTGAAGATTACGACTTTTATTCCCTGTTTCGAAATCAATTATTACTTATCTGAGAATGGTTATAAATCCATCACTCTTCCTTAACCATCTCAGATGTATCATCTAGTAGTTGCAGGGATTCTCGGTGTTTGAGAAATTGAGGTTTGGCCAGTGGTTTGGTCAAACAATCAGCTATCATGTCTTGTGTTGAACAGTAACGAAGATCTAATATTCCATCTTCTTTCATCTCTTTTATCGCGTAATACCGTACATCAATGTGTTTAGTACGTTTTGAGAATTTTTCATTCTCCACCATTTTTATACAGCTTTGATTGTCTTCGTACAGCATCACTGGTAATTTTTGCTTTAGCTCTAAGTCGGACAATAGTTTAATTAACCAGGCAATTTCCTGCCCTGCACTAGCTGCTGAGACAAATTCAGCTTCAGCCGATGAGTAGGCAATACAATTTTGCCTCGAGTGTACCGCTGTATGGGACTATTTCCCAGCATGAAAATGTTACCACTGGTCGATTTTCTCGTTTTTGTGTCCCTCCCCACTCAACATCCGCAAATCCGATGAGTTTTGGTTCCTGATCTGTGTTTAATGTGAGATTAATATTTTTTGTAATGTTAGGTAATTTATAACGCGTTTCACAGCATTCCAGTCCTTCAAGCGAGGAGTTTCACATCTTCTACTGAGGATGTTGACTGCGGCTGATATATCTGGGCGTGTAGTGGTTCCTATATATAACAGTGATCCGACCGCTTGTCGGAATTTCGTATTGTTGGGCATTAAATTTTCTTCATCTTCTAGTTTGTAAAAACCAGCATCCATGGGAGTGCTTACTGGTTTTGCGTTTTCTAAATTAAATTCTCTTGCGAGTTCTTCTATTTTTAATCTTTGATTCAATTTGTACCCGTTTTGTGTTTTTCTTATTTCCATCTCTAAATAGTGGAATACTTTCCCGAGATCCTTTAACTCATATTCTAGCTTTAAAGCTTTTATTATACCTTTAATTGTTTCATTTTCACCGTCTATCAAAATGTCGTCGACGTAGACTATTATATATGTAGAAATGATGTTTTCTTTTCGTGCGTATAAGCACGAGTCCACGGTGCTTTGTTGGAAGTTTAGTTTTTTAAGGATTGTTCGATTCTTTTATTCCAAGTTCTGGCAGCCTCTTTGAGTCCGTAGATCGATATTTTTAGTTTGCAGTCTTTATTTTCTGAATTTTTCTAAATGTAGTCCTCCGGTTGTTTCACGTACACTTCATCTTCTAGTTCACCATAGAGAAAGGCTGTATCGATGTCAATGTGTCTGACGCTTAACTTCTTATATGCGGCTGCTGCCAAAAATGTTTTGACAGTTGTTTGTGACACTACGGAGGCGAAAGTCTCGTCATAGTTTTCCAGAGATTTTTGACTAAACCCTTTGGCTACCAAACGTGCTTTCTTTTCTTTTAAGTGTTTCCATAACTGTCTAATTTCATTTTGAATCTCCATTTGCACATTTTTGTTAAGTGGAGGATCCACTAACTCCCATGTGTTGTGTTTTCTCAGCGAATTGACTTACGCTTGTTTTTCTTTAAGCCAATTTTCTTTTTCTGTGGGATTATTTATTTCCAGTATTTCATTCCAACTAGTAGGTTCTATCATATCATTATATTTTACATAACAGATATATCTGTCTGGTGGTACCCCCCCCCCTGTTCGATCTTTCAGATCTTCTTGGTTCATTGGTTGGTTGTTTGGACGCGGTTGGTTCTTCGGTTGTGTTGTTTATCTCTGTTTCAATGTAATTTTTGTCGTCATATGAGTTTGCTGTCTCTTTACTTTCTTTTAGGTTAATTTTGCTATTTTCTATGAATTTCAATGCTCTGCCAATTACAATTTTGTTTTCTTTAGTATATATGCGATATCCTTTTGAGTTGTTATCGTATCCTATAAAAATCCCTTCCTGAGCCCTATCGTCCAATTTTCCTCGATATTGTTTATTCACGAATACGTAAGCTTTGCCTCCGAATGTTCGCAAATAGTGTAAATTCGGTTTGCGATTAAACCATAGCTCAAATGGGATTTTATTTGTTGATCTTGTTGGCAAGCGATTCTGTAAATGGTTCACGTTGTTAATTGCTTCTCCCCAAAATCTTTGTGGTAGATCCGCTTCTCTGAGTAGGCTTCTAGTCATGTCTAACAGTGACCTATTCTTTTTCCGCAACGCCATTTTGGCTCGGACAGTACGGCACGGTTAATTCATGTTTAATGCCCCTTTTTCTTAGGTCCCTTTTTCGCAGTGTTAATTGCTTCTCCCCAAAATCTTTGTGGTAGACCCGCTTCTCTGAGTAGGCTTCTAGTCATGTCTAACAGTGACCTATTCTTTTTCCGCAATGCCATTTTGGCTCGGACAGTACGGCACGGTTAATTCATGTTTAATGCCCCTTTTTCTTAGGTCCCTTTTTCGCAGTATTAATTGCTTCTCCCCAAAATCTTTGTGGTAGATCCGCTTCTCTGAGTAGGCTTCTAGTCATGTCTAACAGTGACCTATTCTTTTTCCGCAATGCCATTTTGGCTCGGACAGTACGGCACGGTTAATTCATGTTTAATGCCCCTTTTTCTTAGGTCCCTTTTTCGCAGTGTTAATTGCTTCTCCCCAAAATCTTTGTGGTAGACCCGCTTCTCTGAGTAGGCTTCTAGTCATGTCTAATAGCGACCTATTAGGTAGCTTTCATTACAAAAAGCTACCTATTGCAGCCGTTCGGAGGAAAGTGATTTCAAAAAATTTTGGTATGTTTTCATCGATCATGACCCCCAGACCCTGAAACCACCCTCCGTTCAAAATTGACATATATATATACAGGGTGATTCATAAAAGATGGGCAGAACTTTAAGGGGTTATAGTACACTTAAAGACAAATAATATTAAATAGGAGACTAAGGGTCCCAGACGTATTCCCAAGGAAATAGGGGGCATTAAAGTTTAGGGTCCGAAATTTCAAATGATTATAAAACACGGAAAAATTGGTCGATTCGTTTGCGGTTTTTGCACAAAATTTTCTTTATGCCAGTATTTTCTTGAAATAAAATTTTAAAGTTCAATTTCAAAAAATGCCGATAGGGGGCGCTTTAGACTTTGGAGTAACAAACAACTATTTTTTAACGTTATTTTTTGTATTTCTTTAAATGATTTCGAAAGCTTAGACTTAAACTTAAATTTTGATCTAAAAATCTGAGTCCTAACGAGTAGTTAAGTAGCATAAACTGAAATTTGAAATTTGAAACCCTTCTCCCCCCAGAACAAAAATCAGTTATTCCCGATCTTTGTGTCGTAGATTAGGCTCTAACTACTGCCGCGTTTTGCTAAAATTATTCTTTATGTCAGTATTTTCTTGAAAATAAATTTTAAAGAAAATTTTCAAAAAATTCCGATAGAGGGCGCTTTAGACTTTGGAGTAACGAACAACTATTTTATACCGTTATTTTTTGTGTCTTATTAAATGCTTTCTAAAGCTTAGACTTAAACTTAAATTTTCAGCTCAAAATCTGAATCGCTGAGCGTGGTTCAGTAGCGAGGGGAGGGGATTCAAATTTCAACTTCTGAACATAGTTCAGTTTGCACTACTTAACCATGCCCAACGATTCTGTGCTGTGATACGAGGCAAAAATACAACTTTCGTCAAGGACTGCATAGTCGGAATTCACTCATAAAGGCACTGGCACAGTTGGAAACGTCGCTCATGCAAACGTTAAAGCTCCATTCCTGACGCTAGTCACCGGGTAAAGAAGGAAACAGAAAGTATGCAAATGTCAAATGGGGAAGAAGAAGAACACGTATGCAAAATTTCGACACGATTCAGGCATAAAAACCACTGAACGGTGAGTCAAGTGTAAGTCGCTGTAGTAATGAATCGGAAGATGGTGCCCTTCACGAATAAGGAAAAGGCTGAGATGCATTTAATTTACGGAGCGGCAGATGGAAATGGTGCAGAGGCACAACGAATGTACGGAGAGCGATTTCCCAACAGGCGGTTGCCTAACCGCAAAACTTTCGAGCGCTTGCACAGACAGTTGTGTGAGACGGGATCATTTCTCGCTTCCCGGTCGAATGCAGGTCGTGCAAAAAAGGACGAATCAGTAGTTGTTGCAGAAGCCATTCTGGATGTAGTAGCGGCGCAGCCAAGTACAAGTACACGAACAGTGGCTAGGCAGGTGGATACCTCACAGTCCATGACTTGGAGGGTACTGAAGGATGAGCATTTGCTCCCGTTTCATGTGCAACGAGTCCAGAAACTGTCTCCAGGGGATTATCCAAATCGTATTGAATTCGCCCGCTGGTTTCTGCAGCAGAACGCGCTAAATCCACATTTTGGACGAACTGTGCTTTTCACCGATGAATGTACCTTCACACGTGAAGGTACATTTAACACACACAATGCACATGTATGGGCGGATGTCAATCCACATGCTACGTGTCCACATGCTCATCAGAGACGCTTTTCCATCAATGTTTGGGCAGGAATCCTCGGAGACCACCTAATCGGACCGTACCTTCTTCCTGAACGCCTCAACGGTAAAACATACCTCACATTTCTGCAACATGTGCTGCCAGACCTGTTAAACGTTGTTCCTCCACGCATCCGGCGGGTCATGTGGTTCCAGCACGATGGAGCGCCAGCCCATTACGTACGAGACGTCCGCAACTATCTGGACATCACATTTCCGAACAGATGGATTGGTCGAGGTGGTCCTGTTGCTTGGCCTGCTCGCTCGCCAGATCTTTCACCCCTCGATTTCTTTTTTTGGGGACGATTGAAGGCTCTTATGTATGAGACACCCATTGAATCCCCCGAGGAACTGGTCGCCAGACTTTCCGCCGCTGTAGGGGAAGTGCTCGAAAAGCCTGATGTTTTCGCGAATGTTCGCCGTTCCATTCTTCGCCGTTGTTCTGCGTGCATAACCTCTGGTGGTCACAATTTTGAACATTTATTGTAATTACATGTTAATAAATATGCTTTGGTAACATAATCCTAATTTGTGTCTTTTTACCTCGTATCACAGCACACAATGTGTGGACATGGTAAACTGAACTGTGCTCAGGAGTAGAAATTTCAAACCCCTCTCCCCAGAAACTTAACCACGTCTAACGATTCAGATTTTGGGCTGAAAATTTAAGTCTAAGCTTTAGAAAGCATTTAATGAGACACAAAAAATAACGGTATAAAATAGTTGTTCGTTACTCCAAAGTCTAAAGCGCCCTCTATCGGAATTTTTTGAAATTTTTCTTTAAAATTTATTTTCAAGAAAATACTGACATAAAGAATAATTTTAGCAAAACGCGGCAGTAGTTAGAGCCTAATCTACGACACAAAGATCGGGAATAACTGATTTTTGTTCTGGGGGGAGAAGGGTTTCAAATTTCAAATTTCAGTTTACGCTACTTAACTACTCGTTAGGACTCAGATTTTTAGATCAAAATTTAAGTTTAAGTCTAAGCTTTCGAAATCATTTAAAGAAATACAAAAATAACGTTAAAAAAAAGTTGTTTGTTACTCCAAAGTCTAAAGCGCCCCCTATCGGCATTTTTTGAAATTGAACTTTAAAATTTTATTTCAAGAAAATACTGGCATAAAGAAAATTTTTTGCAAAAACCGCAAACGAATCGACCAATTTTTCCATGTTTTATAATCATTTGAAATTTCGGACCCTAAACTTTAATGCCCCCTATCTCCTTGGGAATACGTCTGGGACCCTTAGTCTCCTATTTAATATTATTTGTCTTTAAGTGTACTATAACCCCTTAAAGTTCTGCCCATCTTTTATGAATCACCCTGTATATGTCAATTGATATATATATATGACTTTTGTCACACTGTAACTCGCGTATTTATGAACCGATTTGGATGTAATTCGGTGTGTACATAGTACATACCAATGTCTCGACCGAGTTCGTTGGCCAGCTTCATCCGCCATTTTGTTTCAAAATGGCGGCCATTTAAAATTTAAAAAAAAATTAAAATTTGAAATGTGGTACCAAAAAATTGAAAATGGAAAAATATTTTTTTCTTATGTATTTGACCTTTATACAAAGATTCCGGAGCAGTTTTTGTTTTGTCTATATCTTAAAAAAATGGCTGAGTTATAGCATTTTGAATTTCTAGCGTGGCTGACATTTTGAAACGTCCTGAATTTTGTCACAAGATAAAAGGCGTATTTATGAACCGATTTGGATGTAACTTCGTTTATACATAGTACATACAAATATCTCGACCGAGTTCGTTGGCCAGCTTCATCCGCCATCTTGTTTAAAAATGGCGGCCATTTAAATTTTTAAGAAAAATTTAAATTTGAAATGTGGTGCCAAAAAATTGAAAATTGAAAAAAAAAATATTTTTTTCTTATGCGTTTGAACTTGATAAAAAGATTCGGGAGCAGTTTTTGTTTCGTCTATATCTTAAAAAATGGCGGAGTTATAGCATTTTGAATTTCTAGCGTGGCTGACATTTTGAAGCGTCCTGATTTTTGTCAAGTGATAACGGGCGTATTGATGAACCGATTTGGATGTACCATGGTGTGTACATAGTACATACAAATATCTCGACCGAGATCGTTGTCCAGCTTCATCCGTCATCTTGTTTCAAAATGGCGGCCATTTAAAAAAATTAAAAAAATTAAAATTTTAAATGAGATACCAAAAATTTGGAAAATGAAAAAGATTTTTTTCGTATGTGTTTGACCTTAATACAAAGATTCTGGAACAGTTTTTGTTTCGTCTATATCTAAAAAAATGGCTGAGTTATAGCATTTTGAATTTCTATTGTGGCTGACATTTTAAAACGACCTGATTTTTGTCACGCGATAACAGGCGTATTTATGAACCGATTTGGATGTAACTTGGTCTGTACATAATACATACCAATGTCTCGACCGAGTTTGTTGGCCAACTTCATTCGCCATTTTGTTTCAAAAGGGTTGCCATTAAAAAAAATTTAAATTTAAAATGAGGTATTAAAAAATTGGAAAATGAAAAAAATTTTTTTAATGTGTTTGGCCTTGATACAAAGATTCCGGAGCAGTTTTTGTTTCTGAAAATTTGTTATTTTGTTTATATCTTAAAAAATGGTTGAATTATAGCACTTTGAATTTCTAGCATGGCTAACATTTTGAAACGATCTTGTATTTGTCACGCGATAACACACGTAATCGCCTATTTCGATGCAAGAAGGCATGTGGATAGTATACATCAATATCTCGACCAAGTTCGCTGGCCAGCTTCATCAGCCATCTTGTATCAAAATGGCGGCCATTAAATTAAAAAAATTATATTTAAAGTGAGGTACAAAAAAATTAGAAATTGAAAAAGCCTTCTTTGTTAAGTATTTGTCCTTGATATAAAGATTCAGGAGCATTTTTTGTTAGTCTTTATCTTAAAAAATGGCTCAGATATAGCAATTTCAATATCTAATGTGGGTGACATTTTGAAAAATCTGATTTTTTGCCTGCGACAGCACTCGTGTATATCAATCGATTGCGATGTGAGTAAGAATGTGCACAGCAATTACTAAGGTCTCGATCAAATTCCCTGGTTAGCCTCATCCACCATGTTATCTTAAAATGGCAGGCACTTTAAAAAATCGCCGAATTTGGCAGCCAAATATAAGTTACTTTAAATAAAAGCAGCTTTGATAAAGCTGACTAATTTCGCGAAATTCTCATTCATAATGATTTAGTATTGATAAAAATTAGTACTGAATCTTCTGTATTCAGTTTCCACTAAATTGAGTTCGTGTGTTTGAATAATATAAGTTGGCTTTTTTAAAATAAGGAATATGAAAGCTACCTCTTCCTCCCGGCACCTGCCGGAAGGACTTTTTTTCTGCAATGCCATTTTGGCTCGGACAGTACGGCACGGTTAATTGATGTTTAATGCCCCTTTTTCTTAGGTAATCCTCTATCCCTCTATTTATGTACTCTCCCCCGTTATCAGATCTTATTGCTTTCGGATATTTCCCGAACTGGTTTCGAATCATAGCTATGTAGTCGATTAGTTTATCCTATACTTCATCTTTATATTTTAATAAGAATATTACAGTAAATCCAGAGTAGTCGTCAATGAAATTTAGAAACATTGTTTTACCATCTATTGTGGGGGTTCCTATCGCTGTGCATACGTCCGTGTGTACTAGATCGAGTACACTAACTGTTTTGTTTCTATACACTGTTTTGGGATAGGGAGCATCACTTGATTTTGTTTGTATGCACGTTTCTCATGTTGTTCCATGATTGCAATTATTTAGTTTTATGCTATAGGCTAAGTCGTCTTTAACCATTTCCTTTATGGAATTATAATTTCTATGCCCTAGGCGTTTGTGCCAAAGTTCCAGGCAATCTTTATTTTTGCATTCATGTGCCATGTTTAGATATATTCCTATCTGCATTTTCTAATAATTTAACTTCGTATAGGTTATTTTTCATTTTTGCCTCCAAATAGATTTCCCCATTTCGGGATAGCGTGCATTTATCTTTATCAAATAATAATTTATACCCATTCTTTGTGGCTTTACTGACTGAAATTAAATTAGATTCTAGCTCAGGTACATATAACACTTCTTTCAACGTAATTTTATTTATGCCTCCACCGGATGTTTTTGTCGTGAATGTAGTTTCTCCGGTAACTATCGGGTTTAGAGTTCTTCCGTTGGCAATTATGACAGTTGTTTTTTCTGTGTCATTTAATCAATAAACTCATCTTTATTGTTTAGGATATGTGAAGACGAACCAGAATCATTAATCCAGGTTTGTTTTCCTGCTTTGTCTATTAGAAAGGCTGCGTCGCTGCTTTGATCTGGTTTTGTTTCCCTATAATCTCTCTTGTTTACTGATTCGCGGTCAGTGTTTCCTATCTGGTTGCCCGACTGTTGATAGCATAACGATGATGAGTAATGTTTATTTTTGTATGTTTGTTGTTGTTTTCGTGTATTTGGGTGATTATTTCAATTTTTCAGATGCCAACATTCTCTGTACGTGTGATTTCTCAATTTGCAATATGTGCATTGTTTATCTTTTTTTAAATTATCATTTGGAAATCTTTTCTACGTTTTAAACGCTTTTGTTGAATTTTCACCCTGGACTGCGTTTTCAACCCTTCTGTTGTACTCATCTGTTAATTTACTTCTAATAAATTGTGGTGTAAGCTCGTCCTCATTACGCGATTCAAGGGCGGTGATTAAAGTATTATAACTAGGGGGTAGCGAACACAGTAATAATGCCGAAAGATGGGAGTCGCTAATTGTTTCCCCGATCGCTGAAAGTTTATCGATTAGTTCTATAATGTATGTTATATGTTTGATTAAGTTACCGTTTTCTTGGAGCTTGGCTCCATAAAGCTTTCTTAACAAAAATAATTTACTTGAAGGGTTTGCCCTTTCGTGTATTGTTCTAAGCGCCTTCCAAGTGTCTCTGGCAGTATTAAGCCCCTTGACATGTATTACCTGAGAATCATCGATTGATAGATTGATGATGGCTCTAGTCTTCCTGTCTTTTTTCTCCCAATCGGTTGTGATCGGCGTGGTCCTATCTTCAGTGATTACATCGAATAAGTCTTCTTTAATTAATAACATCTCTGTTTTAAATTTCCATGTACTATAGTTGCTAGTATTAAGTTTTTCAACCAACTGTATCTCACGTGATGCGGCCATTTTACTAGTTATTTAAGTTTTGTTTCTGAGAGGAATTGCTGCTGTTATTTTATTTCATATAAAAACTTATATATATTGAGTTTTCATTCGATTCATAACCTTTCATATATATCATCAAAAGTACACAATATTTACGGCCAGTAGTTTTTTTCTTTCTTTCTTCTATTAATATTATGGTATCAAACCAAATATCAGGCTTTATCAGTCTTCATAATCAATATATATGTTGACAAAAAAGCCACCTCTGCTTTGCACAGTAGTACACGCGCGCTAATATTTAGATAAATAAATCATCTGGCCTTTCAGAACAAAACACTCAAATATAATAATATAGGTAAACATCTTACCTTTATGTTTCTTCTGCAGCAATCCTTACATACATCATGGCCACATAATCCAATACAGGTGTCCTTTCGTCCAGAATTCCTACTTTGTCACTTCACTAAAGTGTGTTAAATAAAAAAAGTTGTGATTTAATATTTTTTTTTCTTATGTGAATTAAGACCATTGCTAAGACTCATTTCTTTCCTTATTAAAACTTGTATTAAATCTTAGCTTTACAGATTTAGATTAATTAATTATACATCTCTATAACGCTGCGTTTTGCAGCGGCAATTTACATATTCATAGGTTAAAGTGAACAGAACAACTGAACTAATAATAGAATAGTTTTAAGTCATTTTAAGTTCTTTTTTGATGATGACGTCAAGCTCTTGCTTCATGCGCGGGATGATGTAAAAATATTTTATTTATTGCCGTAATTGTTCTTTTCGATGAGCATAATTTAGGAACTGAAAAAAGTTTGATGATTGCACAATGATGGATGGCTGTCAAATCTATTTTTATAAGTATCAAAGAGTTTGCATCCTTGAAGATTACGACTTTTATTTCCTGTTTCGAAATCAATTATTACTTATCTGAGAATGGTTGCCAAAGTCACCATACTTTGAATTTGCAGCTAACTTGTCGTGCAAGTTAAATTCATGCTCTATCAAATTTATTGCAAATTAACGGCAAACAAGTAATCAAAAATACTGCAAACTCACTGCAAAGTAGTAATCTTTCCACGCCCCACTATCTGTTTACAACTGTTGCACTAAAAGTTGAATCCTTCGGAGGAGTCCATGGACCTGATCAGATCTATTGATGCGAACATACCGTCAGAAGGTACATGTATCGTTTTTATCACCATAAACAAGTTAAGGTAACATTTGTACTTTTCAATACGAGCCTTTTTTGGGTATTTGATAATTATAGCATTTAGAAAAAGCGGTACCAACCGAATAAAATTTCTGCAATTTCTGCGTATCTGCTGATTGTCTATTCTCTCAACAGAGGGAATTTTTGCTTTCGTCACTTTCGTGAATTAAAGACAGTCTTGCCATCAGTTTCACAACAAAGTACTCCTGCAAGTGGGGGATGGTATACCTTGTGGGAAATTTGCTGCTAATTTCTCAATTCAAATTTGTACGGCAAGATAACGTCAGAAAAAATCATACTTGCTGCTAATATTCATGCTATCTGGGAACAGTTAAAAAAAATAAACGAGTTTATTTTTTTGGGACACCATACATAGAAACGGGACCGGAAAATAACAGGAATGGAAGCGCTGTGGGCGGCGCTTGCGTAGCACGCATTCCTCAGATGAGCTCGAGTGCCCCTCAATTCGTTCTGATTTTAGTGCAATTAGTGCTGTCTCCGGCGACGTTTGCGACTAGTCACAGAGCATTTTTTGTGAAAGCATTTTCGCTTGCTTCTCGTTTTTGCAATGCAAGACATAAGTGAACAGCGTGCGGCTGTGAAATTCTCATTCCTATACTCGGGGAAAATATTGCAGAAGCAGTTTTGGTGTTGCAATCCATTTGCAAAGATGACACTCAAGTTTAAGAGTCGTTTTCTCGTTTCAAAAAAGGTGGAATGTCGGTCGATCAGAACATAGTTCTGGACATCCTTCAACTTCTAGAACGGACTTACATGTCGAGAAAATTCGCGCAATTGTTTTTAAAGACCAACGACGGACCATTGAAGTAACGTTGGATTTGTCTAGCACGATTTATGACAGACGGGGGACCGTTTTTTACAATCCTGACAATGCACCTGCTTTCGCAACCTTATCAATTCACCAGTTCTTGTCTAAAAATGCATGACTGTTTTACCCCATGTCCCCTATTCACCTGACCTTGCTCCCTGTGACATTTTTTGTTTCCACGAATGAAGAGGGACATTTATGGACTTCGTTTCAACAATGGGGAAGTTGTGAAGCAAAAAAGTATGCAGGAGCTTGCAGCTATACAGACAGACGAATTTGAACAATGTTTCCAACAATCGAATCATCAATTAGACAAGTGTACAAAGTTAAATGGAGACTGATTGAAAGTGTTATGTTTGTTTTGTAAAAAAAATTAAATACAGGTTTTTATAAAGAAATTCCGGTTATTTTTCGGTCACTCTTCATATATATATATATATATATATATATATATATGTGTGTGTGTGTATGTATGTATGTATATGTATAGTGTGTGTGTGTGTAAGATGTATATAACAAAATATCCCATTAAGCGTTGCACAGAACTTACGTGACCGCAGAAGTTTTTGGAGTTCGGTGAACAACCAGGAAAAAATATTATAATACAGCTAATGAAATAATGATGGTACACTCCAAACGATCACATGTTCATTGATGTTTGAGAGAAAAAATGGAAATATACTAATTTAATAGCCATACCAGCGTGCACTGCACAACTTAGAAAACAGGTCGCAGTCAGTTAGAACGCAGTCAGTTAAATATGCTACCGCGGTTATTAATTTGCAGTCATACCAGCGTCGAATCAGAGTTTAACTTTCTTATTGACATATTCGTCACACATAAATGCAGCACGCGTGGGCGTGCTTAAGTGGCGTCGTTCAGAGGGACTCACACAAAGGTAAAATTCACAAAGGTAGGGTCGATATAGTGAGTTGCTTCCTAAAAACAGCTTTATTATAAGGGATTTTCCACAACTTTTCAATCAGCTCACTGTATCTTTCTAAGTTTTCACAACATTTGACTAGACTTTTTATAGAAGTACCCCAAAATACCGACTACCGAATTATGAAATAAAAATTTTGAAAACTTCCGCGCATGCGCAGTTAAAAATTGCCTCATAAAAATGCCCATATCTCATCATATACTCAATATATTTATGTTTTAATTGCAGTATACTGTTGCTACTATTCTTTGGCAAGTTTTCGGGCAGTTGTGTTAAATTTGGTTGAAAACTCTGTATGATATAAACAAAAAACTTTTAAATTTTTCACAAAAACGTTAACATCTTCACGAATATGAGTGCTATGCTTACATAAATTCATACAAACGTTGAACAGGGCCCAAATAGTCATTTACCACAGTGACAAACCATTTCCAGACTTTTCTGTTACATAGGTGATCGCAAATATTATTTTATTATTAAATTTATTATTAGCCCTCTAATTGTACCCCACGGTAAATCTTCACCCAGAAATATAAAATTAAACATGTTTTTTACATCCTAGAAGTTCAAGAACAATTCGCCAATAATGTTGGTAGATATT